>VDFB02193867.1:348111253-348148808 GCA_007258455.2 Sequoia sempervirens
AAGGTTTTCACCCATAGATACATCCTTTATTTTTACTATTTTATCATCAAAAGGTGCCTTTTGGTTTTCACCTAGAGACTTTTCATTTTTTATTTTATTTTTATTTTTATTTTTGCGACTAGAGGACAGAGGAGTCTCGCCGAAGTATGTCATGCAGTCTAAATCAATGGCAAATCCTGATTTGTGGTCCCCACTAGCTATGCCTTCTCATAATCCCATAAATTCAGAAATTGCTTCATCATTCTGAAATGTGTCCAGGACTGACGGTCCTTGTTGGTCCCAATCGACTAGCTCAGGGTAAACTAAGGAAATGCCATCCTCAATGTTGGTGAATTGGGGTGAGGATGCGGATAGTATGCAGATGGATTTAGTGATGTTGTAGATGAGATTATCATCATCCAACTCTACATCAAACTCTATCCAATATTCTCCTTCACTAGTGTCATATTCGTTGTCAAAATAAGGGGTGAAGGTTTTAGAGCCATGGTTGTCAATGTCGTCTGATACTTCAGATTGATTGGACTGAGGGGGTTTAGACAATGGGTGTTGTACATCATGGGAAGTGGCAATGGGACTTTGACTATTTTGTGCCTGTTCAATTTTGAATGTTTGCCAAAATCGTTGTTCATAGGTCAGCTCCCCTAGTTCGACAAACAAATCATCAAGACAACAGTCACTTAGGGATCGTTCTGAGCCAAATTCCCACTCTTGGGAGTCCATTTCGGTGAGGGTCTCCCTAGTAGTCTCGACACTATCTGAAGCATGTACTCGCTCATTTGAAAGTCCAAAGGTATGTCGATCATCATTGTCGGGTGATCCAAACCCTAATCCAAGATACTTCAAAATTTGAAAAGTTTCTATGGGTTCCCTTCAGCCAGTTTTATTTTTTCCTAGGCCACTACTACCATCGTAGCCTTTAGCCTTCATTATGTCATAACCCTTGCCATATTTTTGAACTAGTAATGGGGGTAGTGTGACAGTATCCCTATATATCCATCCTATAATGTCAACAAGGTGTTCATTACTCATGTCTCCCAATTTGATGAAAACTATTTTCGGTGGAACTTTGAAAGTTTCCCTGGGTTCCATTCTAAAACATGGTTGACCATATATCTTTGGAGACTTGGGTATTGTTGTTATGTTGTATGTTGTATTTAGTTTGAACTCTCCACAGTCGAGGTCCTAGATTTTGACAGTGGATTCAATCTTAGGGTTTGCCAGAGGCAGTGGTGTGGCGAAAGATGTGGAAGATGGTGTGAGTGTGGATGGGTCGATGTATTTGGATGATGAGGAGCCAAGTGCTTCTCGGTTAATAGGTACTCAGTTTTCTGAAATACCCCTGAGGTTGGTACAATATTGGAAGGGGTTGGGGTCTCCGTATATGGTTATTTCCATGTCATCAAATGGAAACTTTAGGCATTGGTGATATGTGGATGGAACGGATTTTAAGGCATGAATCCATGGATGGTCGAGCAAGATGTTCTATGGTAGTTCCAAATCTAGGACTTGGCAAGTCGTGTCCACAATGACTGGTCCCACTCTGATAGGGAGGGAGATAACGCCATGTGAAGAGCGTTCCTCATCATCGTATGCTTTGATCACTATACTCTTTGTTGGGTTATGCACACATCAGAGAACCCTAGAGCCTTAACCAGTTTGAGGGAGCATTTGTTCAATCTTGCTCCGCCATCTACTAAAACCCATCTAACTTTGTGCTTGTGGAAAAAATTTTCTATGTGCAATGCATCATTGTGGTTGGTTTTAGGTGATGAGTAATCTTGATCCGAGAAGGTGACGTGGTGAGGCGTAGTGAGATATCCCACCATGGTTTCAAATTGATTGACATCGATGTCTTTGGGGACCAACGACTCAAGCAAGGTTTTATCTAGGATATCTTTGTGTGTGGGAGAGATACAAAGCAGCTCGAGTATAGAGATTTGCGTAGGAGTCTTTCCTAGCTGGTCGATGAGGTTGAACTGACTTTTGGGTTTCCATTGCTTTATGGTTGGGATAGGTTGTGACTGTTTAGTAGATGAGGTAGGTTGCGATTGTTTAGCAGATGGGCCTGGTATGGTGATTTTGGCCCTTCTAGCGAGAGGTGGACCAGCTATAGTGACTGTGCCACTGCGAGTAGTAGCATTACATTGGGGGGCTCTCTTGACCATAATGGTATTGATGTATTCATCGTCAGTTCAGACATTATTTATAATTGGTCCACTAGAATAATCGTACTTGGCTCAGGCGAAGTTAGCTTGATTCTATGGATCTGAAGTGGAGGCCCTATGAGAACCATGGTCCTGCAGTGGATTCTTATGGATAGTATGATATGAATTGGAGGCGAATTGCGATCCACCTACTTCGATGGTGCGACTTTTAATAAGATCCTGTATTAGATTTTTCAATTGTCGACAATTAGAGGTTGTATGTCCTTTTACTCGATGGTATTCGCAAAATGCATTGTCATTCCACCATGCTGGTTTGAATTGTCCTGGGTCATACGGTTTTGGTTCTTGAAGTATGATGACCCCATGTTGGAGGCATTTCCTAAGGACTTCTTCAATGGGTTCTCCCAAAGGA
The DNA here is from genome assembly GCA_007258455.2 of Sequoia sempervirens. Lineage (NCBI taxonomy): Eukaryota > Viridiplantae > Streptophyta > Pinopsida > Cupressales > Cupressaceae > Sequoia > Sequoia sempervirens. The sequence continues at coordinate 348,113,831 of VDFB02193867.1, forward strand.
GTGTATGTGCGACCCCTAGGAAACTGTCTCGTTTGATGGTATTGTCCTTGATTATTTTGAACGTTTTGATTGTTTGAAGGGACATTAGTAGGGGGTGTTGATGTCATTGTTGGTTTGCTTTGTTGTTGAACCCCTTTTAAGGCCAGTACAGGACCTACAATGTTTGCCATCTTGGCGTCAACAATGTCGTCATTTGTAACATGTTTATTTTTGACCCAATATTTATTCTTGTCGGTGATTGGATTTGTATTTGTGTTTTTGGGACCATATCTTAGTTCTCCCTTTGCGATAAGAGCTTTCTCAATTTGGACCCCTTTTTTGACTAAGTCTGTGAAGTTTATGAAGCAAAGTATTTGTAATGCATATTTTAGGGGCTCCAAAAGTGTTTGGACAAACATGTCAACTTTTTCCCTTTCGGGGATGTCAATGTGACATCGACTAGCGAGGATTCTCCATTTTTGAAAGAATGGGATAAATGTCTCACCAGCATCCTCTTGCGTGAGATTGCACAAGCTAGTGATAGAGGTATCCATGTTGATTTTGTATGCGTAATTTCTTATGAATTTTTGTTTAAGCTAATCCCATGTCTGGATATCCTTTTGTGTGGAAAACCATTCAAGGGCTTGACCCGCCAGACTTTTAGAAAAAAGTCTCATCAAGTATGTTTGTTCATAGGCGATGTCCATACAATTGGTTACAAATTCGCGAACATGCTCAATGGGGTTTGTCTTGCCTCTATATTTTGTGAAGTTGGGTGACACATATCCTGGCGAAAATGGAGGCATGTATAAGCTCATGTTGAATGGGTATACATTTAGATCATATGATATTTCTGATTTCTTGCCTGAAATGTATATGTTTTGGATAGTTTTTTCTAAACCCATCAATCTTGTTTGGAGGGGGTCCACAACAAGGTCATTTATGTTTCTATACATTGGATTGCCTGGTACACCATGTGTTCCTATTTGTTGTGCGTGAATATTGGTGTATTGTGGCGATATGGATTGTTGTGACAGGTATGATGTGTGCGGATTGGCGTGTTGTTGATATTGGAAGTTATGATTGGGTGCATGTTGATGAGTATGAACGTTAGATGAGTAGGTTGGGATGTGTCCCCCAGCCATGTGTGTCATTATCTGGGGGATGTGATGACCATGAATGTTATGATGTGTTAATGATGCCATGGGTTGTGTTACTTGGCCGCCTTGTGTAAATTGTTGAGTTTTTCTAAGAGGAATGTTTGTGTTTGTACCTTGGGAGGCAATGACATTTGACTGTGTTGTCGTGTTAATGTTTTGTTGTTGTCCTTGGATAAAGATACGTTCTGTGCCTCCTCCTGAAGGATTGTGTGAAATACCACTGAGCGGATATGTTGAAGTTGTGCTCATGGTAGTAGATGTAACTGTCAAGGGGAGATTGTTGTGACTTGATGATGCCCCCATGGCATTTACTATCGTGGCATTTACTGTCATGGTGTTTATGGTGTTGGAGGTGTTTGGGATGTTGGAGGTAGCATGCACTATCGTTGTGGTGTCAAAGGAAGTATTGCTCGTAGTGTTTAGAAGTTGACCACTATGTGACATGTTATGTGTGTTGTTATTAGGGTCAGGAGGTGTCAAATTTACCGTGTTAATGTCAAATCCTTGTGGTAACTTAGCTCCTTGACTCAAGAGTATGGCTAAGTATCTATCTTTGTCGTAAAGGAGCATTGTTTCAACGAATTGAGAGGCCTCTGGGTCTTGTGCTATTGCCTTTAAGTTTTCCTCAAGTATTTGACCATATTCATCTTTTCGCAAGAATTGTTCAAATGGACTATTTGATGAGGATTGCATTGTCATTGGAGGTTGATTGTTTGAATTGGAAAATGGATCGTCAAAGGTCTAGTTTGGGTCATTTGTAGGATTATCGACAGTGGAAGTGGGGTCTTGTCAAAAGTTTTCCATTTTTCATTGTTTTTGGAGTCTAGTTTCCACCATAAATGAGATTGCTCAAATGGGAAATGACCACTAAATGTAATGATGACACTATGTAAGGTCTAAGTTCAAAATGACGACTAAGATGACTAATGTTTTTGGATTTTTGTGAATAGGATATGCAATGTGTATACTTTAAGATGCGATTTAAGACAAGGGTACCTAAGCACTTCTAAGCTCAAACTTTGTTTTTGATTTTGGTTACTAAAGGACTTTGTTGAAAATGACAAGGTGACAAGGTCTAAATGACTAGTGAGTTTTCCTAACTAGAATTTTGAGTTGGAAAATCTCACAAAAGAGGACAATGACTAAAAAAAGGGGTTTGACAACTTATTCCAAAAGAGCTTAGTTTTGAAAGCAATGATGTTGCAAATTGTGCTGAGATTTGCCTAATCCTAAGTATGCAAAATGTGAACCTAAGGACAACCTAATGCCAAATGTATGCAACTAAAAAAAATGAAGGATGAAACCTATGGTGATGAATGCAAACTAATGGTCAAAGTTTTGAGCAATTTTAGAATTGGTTTCTGACAGGATTCCTTTGGAAACTGTGTTTGAAAAATGGTTGACAAGACTTCAGGTTTTGAATTTGTATGAAGTTTTAAAATTGTGACAGGAAAATGTGTTGTTTGAAGTTGCGAATGCATCATAGTTTAGCAAATGTGGTTTGTTTTTGCAATTACGGCTTTTGGACTGTCAGATGCGACTCTGTTTTGCATATGCGGCTCTGAAGTGTTCAAATGCGTCGTGACACATATAGATGTGGCTTTTTAAATGTCAAATGCAGTTTAACAGAGCGATTGCGGTTCAAAAAATCAATTGCAGTTCAACAGATGCAACACAATTTTCTTTAAAAGTTATTTTCTTGTCATTTTGATGGCAAGTTTGATTTGTTTGATGTTGGATGTTTTGTTTAGAACTGTGATAAAACCAGAAAGCACTTGACAAACATAGTGTTTTAAATGTAACCAATCACACATCAGATAAGCACAATCCTAGGTTAGGCTAGGACAGTATTCGCTAGATTCCACGCAGGTTTCCCCAACCACATATTTGTAGCATGTTAATTCATAAGCTTGGATGCACAGGCTCCCCCTTATAGTGCACTCTCTTCTCAGGCCAACCAAGCTTCCAACCCCCATGAAACTCCCATGGCAGGTTGATCACCTCTACTACAAACTGCGAAAGTGTGGATGCCTTCACACCGACTGGTGCTGCGCTAGCAAATAGAAGGTTTTTGGCTTACTACACAAAGGTTTTTAGTTTGGGACCCTCGTTCGAGTGGCCATACATGGGGCAAGAGATTAATCACCATTAAGGTGGCACTCCAGCCTGAAGAGGTTAAGCTCAACAGGGTTTAAGGGAGTACAACTCCGTCTGTATGACACATCTGCACTCGCAATCTTAGGTTTTCCCTTAAGATTTACATTTATATACCAGTCGGGGGTAGCTTGGATTTAGCTCCATTACTGGTTTGAGTCATGTTGGGGTGATGAAATCCCTAGGAAGGCCCAATTTTTAGAGTTGGTAACCATTTCTCTTACACCCAAGATCGCCCGAAAGCGCAAGGGGAGAGGATACTCCGATATACCAAATCGTTAGGTAAGAACAAATAAAAACGAGTTCGGGTTTTTGATCACCAAGTTTTCACAAGGTGAGAGCATACTCCCCTATTGTTTGACAAACACATTTAGACATAGAAAACATAGGTTCGTTTTAATTGCACCAAAAATAAAACGTGAGTTACACTACTAAAAACGCAAGCACATTATTTGAATGTTTGGCCTTTGACAATCAAACCTACAAGACAATCCGTTAGTAGTTTTAGTGTTTGTCTTCAACCCACGAAGAGTAACCGCCAACAAGCTGCAAATCCTGATTAGTAACAGAAATCCTATGCTAGGAAGAATACAGAAAATAAACAAGATAAAAGAAATGTAGAAAACAGGAAAAATCCAAATGTAAAATAATAGAAAATTTTACCAAATGATTGCGTCACGATAGAGCGATTGCGTCGCTCTACATATCAGATGTGTTCCAATGCTTCAAATGCAGCTTTCCCGGGGTCGATTGCATCACAATAGAGCGATTGTAGCTTTTATTTTGTCAAATGTGTCGCGACGCATCAAATGCGTCACGATTTTTAAAAAAAGTAGTTGTGTCGCTCCGTACCTGTACCTACAAAACAACAGAAAACACAAAAACCATACATAAATAACCAGAAAAAAAAAGAGTCGGGTTCACCAATGTAACTAAGGGTTATTTTCAGGTTTAGATTGTGAGATATCAAATCACTGTAAAAGAAAAAAACCCAAAGTCCTATCGAGTACAAAGGAAAATTAAATGATAAAATAGTTATACCTGTAAATTGCATTTTCCATGATTACCTCCATAGTACCTTCTTGCTTGCTGGATAATGTTTTTCCCTTAGATCCGTCATGCGAGCAATCTACAATTGTCTAAGTCCTACACCAATCTTTGAAGGATTTCAAATATGCCTAATGGCTATGCCTATGACCATGATTGACAATGCCTAAACATGCTAAGAGTTTATCAAATAAAAATAGTAAGTATTGAAATTGCTATGGAAATCTAAGTGTGTTAACGAGTAAGTATGCAAGGAGCCTATAATATGTCTACTTGTGTGTGTGTCCCCAAAAGGTGAGAGGAAAATGACATTTTATAGAAAATGTCATTTTGAATGGACAGACAAGATTGAATTCTAAGAAAGACCTAGAATGAGAGGTCCAAATTAAATCTGAGAATCCCTAATTAGGGTTAGGAAAAATTCATTAATCGAACGGCCAAGATAATATCTCAGATAATTGGATCGACGGTGGAGAATAAATGAGAAAATTAATTAGAAAATAAAGATTTTTAAAAATCAAGAAGATAAAGACTGCCTGATTTGTGAGATTCGAAAAATCAAGAAGATAAGAGTTGAACTGAAGATCAGATTTGAAAAATCAAGAATCTGCCTGATTACTTGATTTTTGGAAGATTAGTTTCCATTTTGAATTGAGTTAATTCAAATTATGGATTTTGTGAAATAATAAATAATTGATTTTCCAATTATTTACCAAAGTGAACTGTCAGTTAAGATTGTGATGACATTTTAAATAATTTAATTTATTTAAAATGAGAAGAATATCAAATTTGGCAATTAAATAATTAAATATAATTATTTAATTTAGTAGATAAGATTAATTAATTAAATTAATTAATCAATTCATTTAATTATGACAATTAGTGACATATTAAATAAATAAACAAAGTTTATTTATTTAATAATCAGGAAGAAATATATGACGAAGGGAAATTAAATAAATTAAGAAATTTATTTAATTAAGGGAAGACTTAGACAATTAATGACGTATTTAATAAATAAATAAAATTTATTTATTTAATAATTATGAATAATAAAAGGACATGAATTAATTAAATAATTATGAATTATTTAATCAATAGTCGAATGTGGACCAAGGACATAATTAAATGTCATAATTATGCTAGGATGAAAGTGGTAAAAATGAAGCTTGCAGGCCTAAGTCATTTTTAGGTGTCTACAGGCCCTTTCTTCACTTTGCATTTTGTTAGACCCAGATATATCACTATTTATATTGCTATCAGAAAGAGAAAAAGTAAAAACTTGATATTCTATATCTTGTATAAAATCAGGAAAAAAAGTTTTTATAGTTGGCGAATTCTCAACTTGAAGCATAATACACACATTTCCTACTCAATTTTCCCACTCTATCTCATTATCCATGTTTTCCACGTATATAGCGAAAGATGATTCATCAATTTCATTTCCTCGTTTGTGATGAAATATCTCTAAATCTTGACATTCTCACCTATTTCCCTACAAAACATTAGAATTTTCTTTAAAATAATCATAGTTTTCTAACTATTTTGGTATATCAGTTAATTTTTTAATATTTCCAACTCCACTAGGGAAAAATGTTTTTCTCATTAACAATCCCTTTCTTTTAGTGATTAAAACTTCTTCTATTAGTGAAACTGCTCCACTTATGGCCAAGCTTACCCTAGTTAAAAAAAAATCACACTCAAGTTCACTGTAATCAATTGTATCATGAATTCTACAGTCAGTGACTCTCCCAAAAGTAAACAAACTCAAAGGATGCAGTTTCTGATTAAATATTTTACAAAGTTTTCCAACTTCCATAATGAAAACTAGCTTGCATTTAATCTCTCATTCACAATTTTTTTTCCAGACTTAGAATTAACATTTCAAAGCATAATTCTCCAATTCCAAAGGATGAAACCTAAAATATCAAAGAAACACCCTCCTTCTAGTGCTAGTTCCCGTTGATGATGACTTCGCTCATAAAAAGTAGTTTGAATAAAATCTTCACAGACAAGACCATGAAGAGCCTATCCTTCTTGAAATATATGGAATAAAGACAACCTAGAGGGGAATTTTACACTCACAGGACAAATATTGGCTTTCTTTCAATCCCAAGTCTCTAATAACCAGGTCATGGTTGCACTAGGGTCACTCTTGGGTAATGATGTGATATTTGTATTAATCTCAAAGGGACTAGGGTTGCTCTTTGAACATTTTAGATAAACATTCCAAATTGAAACGATAAGCTTGAACATCATGAAACCAAAAGATTAGCCATAACATTTCATGAGTATCACAAATTCTTTGCTATCACTTAAGTAAATTTAGCATTAAGCATTCAAAAAATTTATGGGAAACAAAATATTTTCAATAAAATTCCTTCCATTCATTTAAATTTTGGAACATTTTCAAATATTTAAACATCTATTCTAAAACAAAGTATAAAAAATACTAAGAAAAAAGTTTCTCCCAATTATTCTCCATGGATTCCCCAAAGAATTAATTAAACTAGATAAAACCACTTTATACTTCACCAGATTGCTTCATAGCTACATATAAAATGATGTGAGATTTTAAAGAGAGGGTTTCTTTTATGGACACCGACTAGGTTCTATATGCACAGTTAAATGGCACAACATATAGTCTTTTTTGGCCTAACTTACAAAACCAACTACAAAAGATATTGAGATAGGTAGCTATCTAATAAGAACTGATATCAATTAATGTCTATGTGGATACAAAGTTTTACACTTGAATGGTTCAAAAAATAGGTAAAAAGAGCAAAACTTTATAGAATTGTATGCTCCTATGACATCCACAAATTTTGAACTTAAAATAAAAATGAAGCGTCCTCTAGTCTTTTATAGAACACAAGGCTCAGATAGGATAAGGCAACTACATAAGAGGAAATTTAAGGGACCAATCTCATCAAGGCACATGGAATATTGTGACCAATAGGATAATTGCAATTGAAGTCAATGGAATTCAACTCCAATTATTAATCATTGAAGCTCTTCGGGTGTTGATCCTGAATTTTTGCAAGGATGATACTTCGAATCATGATAATGTGTAGGGGAATCCCATACATTCAGAATGTAAAGGTTGAATTTTTTCCCCCACACATTGCTTGGCTCCAGTTTTGACATTCTCGAGAATGGGCTCTGCCAAAAATTGGCATTTGCTTCCATCGCATGTGAAATACCAAGATCCCCAACATTCTAGTAGACTCAAATTCATTTGCATTATCACCTCCTAGAGTGATCAAATTGAATTGAAAATTATTACTTATATGATTCAAGTTTTCCTAGCCGTCCATACCTAAGCTTTGCATCACAATCAATATCTCCTGCAAGCACAAATTTCATACATTAAATCCCCTTTAAAAAAAATTTTATAACATCTCATGTAAATAAAACCATTATTCAAATTTTAGTACAAAAATCCCATAATTAATATGCTTTTCAGAAAGCATATCATAAATCCTTCTACATATAATAGATCATTGGGATCATTAGAGAAATTTTAAATTTTAACATTTCATTTCACATTGGAACTTGGTACCCATTACCCGATATTCAGCTTTACCCACTTACTTTCCCCGACCTCAATTATACTGGAACTTCACTATATTGGACTTCTTCTTACCAGAACACTTCATACCAGACTGGATTTTTTTCACTTGAACTTTACATTACCTTTTTCCTTTTTCATGTTTTCAGTACTCGGTATTTGGTGTAGGAAACATTTTCAATACAAATTAATTTTATTATCAAAGATTTTTCTTCCTTTCTTCACTTCTGGTGATCTTCCAATTTGCTAACTCATGCCATAAGAGTTATTTTTTCACTTGGGTCCCCAAGTATTTTCAATCTTGGGGCATGTTGTGAGACCACACAACAAGATGTATGCATAATATGAATCCCTCATTTAAGTCAAAACTAATCTTTTGTATTGAGTTACCTCTAGAGGTCTAACATATTTCTCACTACCTTGGTCTTAGAAAATAAAGGTTCACTCTAGGTCACCATTGGGTCAAAAATTTCATCCACCCCTTCATCAAAACTCATCCTTCACTTAACCAAACTTTGCAAAAAAATTGAACACACCAACACTTTTTGACTTAGAAATCTATCAAACCAAACCCTAATTTAGCTACTTTATATGTGAAATGAGTCATTTTCCAAGCGCTTAGCTAATTTAATTATCATCTTTGGACTATCTTATCTTGAAGGTCAAAATTCTACCCTAAAAATTCACAAGTTCATAAAACATCCTTTGTTGCGCAAGATTTGGCACAAGGCTTAACAACTCCATCACTCTAGGGATAAATCAAACACCCATTCCTAGTATTGTAGCGAGTATTGCTAAGGAATTTGGCCATACTCTTCCATTTGAAAGCAACACACTTGTGGGTACTCTCAACACCAATCCATCCATCATTTGGACACCAAAATTTGGTGCTCCTACCATTCTTGAACACCCCTTGCATCAAAATAAACTAGTTACACTTCATAAATACATGACAATCTCAACATATCAAGGTCACCCATCTTCATCCATCCCCACAATGTAGTATAAGTCGAGTGTCTCAAATAGAAAAACAAGGGCATGCCAATACCCTTATGCAAATTCAATCCTTAACAAAAATAGGGACATCTTTATCCAACCACTCCATTGGCTCATTCACACCATTGGTTTCACAAAACAGATCCATCCCATCCATCATCAACCTAAATCAAAACAATCCCTTGGTCATGAACCCCATCAATCAAGTTAATACCTTGGCCACATCCCTAACACAAGGAAATCCACAAGACATTGATCAAGGGAACCTTTTCAATCAATGGAATCAAGGTCCTAATGTGTCATTACCATCACAATACCTTATGGCACCATCATCAACTTTCCCCTCGGCCCCCCACATCATGCAAAATCAAATGGGACCTCAAGCTTACATTCCTCCATCCCATTCCACCATCTTGCAAGGAATGTTAAACCAATGGAATCCCCAACCTCTCATCAAAAACCTACAACCCACTAAAAAAATCAACACATAAAATCCATCATAGATGTATCAACAAACAATTGATCCCACATTTCAAGCACATGCCTTAGCTTTACAACAAGCACAATAGGCTTATCAACAAGTCATCCAAAAAAAAAGTAGGCCTAGTATCACAACAACAACAACAAGCAGCCCTAGAAGCACAACAAAAACAACAAGTAGCCTTAGTAGCACAACAACAACAACAACAAGAAAACCTAGTAGCACAATAACAACAACAACAATAAGCATCCCTAGTAGCAAAAAAACAATAGTAACAAGAATAAGAAAACCTTACTAGCACATCAAGCAACCTTAGTAGCACAACAACAACTAGTGCAACATGAAGTGGCATTAGCAGCCCAACTAGCACATCAAGCAACATTAGCAGTCTAAGAACAACAACAAGCAGAACAAACAACCATAGTAGCCCAACAACAACAGTTAGCCCAAAAACAATAGCAAGCATTATTAGCTCAACAGTATGCCCAACAACAACAACAACAACAACAAGGTTTATACTACAACCCTCAACAAAACATCGTCAACCCAAATGGGTTGGAAACATATACACCTATGCCGTAATCCCTTTCACAATATCCTATGGGTGATCCCACAATACTGGTTTACAATTTTTGGCCAAACTAGACACTGAATTGATTTTTTCTAACTAAATCTTCTCTTTCGGGCACCTATAGCGGCTAAACCGTGAAGAATTTGAAGATTATATAAACTGGTGATTTGTGAAATTTTGTCTATAGATTCTAAATATATACTTTTAAAAAAAATTGGAATCATATTGCACTTCTTTTTCCATCTCCTTCAAAAACTAGTTTTTATTAGTAAACACCATTTTTCAGGAGTGATGCTCACCATATGCAACGTAACTTTTTTTCTACGAAGGATAAAATCATTTTTTTTTTAATTTAGATTTTTAACTATCATTTCTAACTAGTGCATTTGGTTTCATAGTGTTTTATTGAATATTTTTTCCTTAATCAAGTTTTGAAGTCAAACCAATTGCAATTCAGACATAGGTGGACCATATACAACATAAATTTTTTTGTATGTATAGAAATTCAAATTTATTTTTTTGGATCAAGGACATCAATACCTAGCCTAAATATATTTTTAGAATTTCATTTTGATAATCTACCATTTTTTCATATGTGCAGAATAAAGATCTTGATTTTTGGTGAAAAAGATATGTTTAATAAAACTAAAAAAATAGATACATAAGAAAACCAAAACATATTAAAATTATATTTTATGGATAGCTTATTTCGAGGACTAACATTATCCAGTTGGGTCTAAGAATTCTCCTCCATTTTCACCCTTAATGTGAACTTCAAAGGGAAAAATTCTGCAAAAATTTGGTGCCAGAGGGGGAGAAAGGGAAAAAGGGGGGTTTGAATGAGCCCAAGTTCAAGAGAACCCCCCTTGGATGTTTGCTAGAACCAGGGTTTGGATGAACCCAAGTTTGAGTGAAGCCCCTCTTATATTCAATCTTCCATTGTCTTTGTCATAAAAAAATGAAAAAGAGTGAGTCCCTTCATTTAATCTAGTTCACTTGAACTAGGTTCCATTCAAACCCCTTTTGGGTCCGTTCAACCACCCCAATTCATGCGAACCCCTAAAAAAAATTTCTTTTTCATAGGAGAGTTTTTGCAATTTTCCTTTCTCACTAGAATTGTAAACCGGTTTTGTGGGTTTACCCTACACCACCATACACACCATAGAAGGGTATGTGTAGGATCATGATGGGCCAAAAAGTGGCGATATGATGGGTATGTGTAGGGTATGTGGCTGATGACTTTTTTAAAACCCAAAATTGATGAAATGAAAAGGGTTTTTAAAGGAGATTCTCAACTTTCCACCAATATGAATTATGCTTTACTTTGAATTTAATAAATAATTATTATTCATTTTCTATTTGAATTACAAATAAAGTCCTGATTGATAGGTTGATTGAAAAACATCTATAGATTTCAAATGGTATCACATTTTTTGAATCCAAAACATGTGTCACATTCTATGCTTCATATACTATAGGATTAAAAAATAATAATTGAATTTCATGAAGTTTTGACCAAGTTAAGGTGGTCAGACATATGAGTTTTAATATTTTTTAAAAGTTGTAATAAAAAAATTCATAATTAATTATTTACTTGGAAATTTTTTTAAAAAAAATAGGCATCACATCGGGACATGAGTCCTCTACTTATATCTAAAATATTATAAAAAAATATTATCATTTTATTGTGGTTAGGGTGGTCAGATAGATACCTACTTCTTATTTTTTCCCTAGAATTTAAGAACTACTACATTGAAATTTCAAATTCTCACCAAATAGATTCTTTTTTTTTTAAATAAACCTAGTAGTTTAGAAATTACATTCAATTTGTTACAGATTCTATTCTTACATATTTTTGAAATAATATAGATAACTTATTCAAATTTTTATGTCAAGATACCTAACTCAGATTTTTTTGAATTTTTTGCCACTTAAGGGTCTATTTTTTCCATGATGATCCTGCACATACCTAGAACAACCCATCATATCAGAATTTCACATACAATCCATCTACTATCCCACAATACACAACGTATGTTCCTCCACCAAACCCACAAGATGATTTAGCATCACAACTTAAGGTGTTAACACAAGAAATGTAGGATCTCTGGATGGGAAAGATGAAGAAGCCCCATACACATAACCTATTCCCTTATCCATTTGATCAAAACATCGCAATGGTATCATGCACTCTTGATTTTGAAGTCCCTAAATTTGATAAATACAAAAGAAGAGGAATTACTTTGTACCATATCAAAGAGTTTAACATCATGTGTATGGAGATCACCTACAATGAGTCCTATTTGATGCACCTCTTTCCAGGAAGCTTGATAGGACCAACCATTGATTGGTTTTCTCAATTTCCTCTAGGTATCAAAACCTTCCAAGAAATCATCGATAAATTCATATATCACTTCTCTTTTAATCTTGACATGGGCGTGAGCCTAGAAGATTTATATACTCTCAAACAAAACAAAGGAGAATCTTTTTCCATTTTCTTGCAATAGTGGAGAAAAAGGGCTAGTAAGAGTAAGTGGCCAATTCCTAATGAACAACAAGTGGGGATCATCATATCAAATTTAGATCCAGATCTATCCTTTCACTTCAAAATGTAGTGCATTGCATCTTATGATGAGCTTGCCCCTAGAGCCCTTAACATCAAGAGAGCTCTAATCTCACAGGGAAATACTCAAGTCTACAAAGACAATCACCCATCAAATAGTTCAAACGACAAGCCTTGTGTCTGGGCTAAGAACAAGAATGTAACAAATGATGGTGTGGTAAATGCTAAGGTGGTACTAAGTGCTCCTAAGATAAATATCAATAAAATATTCAACCAACTGTGCAACAAACAACACTATCAAAAACCAACAGATCAACAACAATGAAACACAACAAAGATGAGCCTCTAACAAGAACAACTTTTTGAAATGAAAATACACATAGTTGTCAGAACCTATTGAGACAATCATGAAGAAATTGGTAAAGTCAAACCTAATAATGCTTTCAAATTTTGAAAACTACAAAGAACCATAGGATAAACCCTCCTAGTACAAGGAAAATGATCTTTGTGACTTTCAAAAAATCAAAGGGCACAAAACATCAAACTGCATGAGTCTCAAAAATAATATCCAAGATCTTATAGAGAGTGAATCCATAACTTTTGAGGTACCAATAGGCAAATAGGATCTAAAGATATACATGGAACCTATGCCAAATCACACAAAAGGGAACCACATAGGAAAAGTTAAGGATTACACAAACGTGCAACATACCTATTCCAATGTAGTCGCTTCCTATGATAGTGTCATCACCATTGTCACCATCAAAGGTCCTAGTACAGAGTGTGGAGTCACCACACGACATGGAAAAGTCACCATCCAAGGAGTCCCATCTCAATCTAGGGAATAGCCTACTTTTCCTTCATCGAACCCTAGCAAGTACAATCTCCTAGATCAACTTAAGAAGACCCCTGTACATCTATCAATCTTGGAACTATTGAGGCTATCCCTCACACATAGGGAAATCTTAGAGAAATCCTTATACTCATCATCTATCCTTGAGGATATTGTTATAGAACTATTTCAAGCTATGGTAGGGAATATCACTAATCATCTTCTCACCTTCTTGGAACAAGACCTACCATTGCAATCATCTCATAATTGTGATTTACACCTTGAGGTCATTATTCATAAGAAAAAGGTAAAAAGAGTCTTAGTAGATGGAGGTGTTGGTTTGAACATTTGCACCCTTTAGTTGATAAAAAAAATTGGGCTATTTAGAGGATACTATAGAGAAAGAAAAGAGTACCATCATCAGAGGATATGATGACCAAGAGCGGGTATCAGAAGGAATCATCACACTACCCATCCAAGTAGGACTAGTTATTGTAGAAAATACATGCCAAGTGTTAGACCTTGATCTTCCCTACAACATCCTACTTGGATGACCTTGGATTCATGCCTTGAAATCTATAGCTTCGACCTATCATCAATGTGTAAAGTTTCCTTTTAATGGTAGAGAAGTTACCATCCATGTAGATTCTGAACCATTTTACTAATACAAGAACCCTGAGGCCAAGTTTTAAAAGATACCCCAAATCCCTAAAAATGATGAAGGGCCTACACCATCTTCCTCATTTTTTGACCCATCATTCCTCACACCTACCTCAGAAACAAAAACACCTATTATGCAGAACATTCCTAATATCAAAGCAATGATCTAAGATGATGGTTGTGGAAACTATAAGCTAATGGAGGAAACTTTTGTATTGTGAGAGCTACCTCTTTCTCCAAAATCTCATGGGAAATCCACACGTATCAACAAAGAGGCCAAAACAATAAAGATGGCAGCTACTACCTTCACCAAGTGGTGGGATTTGAAAAAAGAATATTTCAATGACAATGATGTCTCTAAATTGATCTATTAGGATGAAAGACCAATCCATGTCCTTCCCATGGAAGATGACAACAAAGGCTTGAAACTAATGAAGGGATGGGGCTATAACAAGAATGAGAAACTAGAACAAAATGAAAACGGTTTGCTAGAACCCATTTGAAATGAAGAACATGTGGTTAAGGAGATATGCTATAATATGGTTTTAGACATAGAGCATACCCACACTTTTCCAATTTCATTCAAGGGTAACCCTTGAGATCTCTTTGCAAAGGGGAAATAGATCTTGCTAAGGATTGTCCTAGGGGAAAAAGATGATCTATTCAAGGGTTCACCACCAAGTGTAAACTTGGAAAGGATAATGAAATGCAACCTATAATGCAAAACCCTAATTGAATACAAACTTGAACTAAATGACCTAGAAATGCATATAAATACGAAAAAAAGCTATAAAACCAGAAGTGTGCACCTGAAAACTTCTAGAGGCTTGAAAGAAGGTTGGAAATGCTATTGATCCTAAAATTTTGACCTATTGGGACTCATTCATCATTCTAGGTGAATTAGTCCCAGATCTAGATTTATGCACATAAGAGAGTTTTGAGCAAATGTATATCCAAATCTACAAAAATCTTCAAAACACCCACAATGGGTCTCATTCTCCACTTATGAATGATTCCAGTTTATATTTTTTGGAAATTCAAATTTTGAATCTACTCTTCTCAGTCTTCTCAATCTATTCCTCTAGGTTCTTTGATCTAAAACCTTAATTTCAGGGTTGTAGGTAACCTTTTAGTGAATATTATGACCTTGCAAATAAGGGGAAAGCTCCAAAAATCTTGCAACCTAATCCTCAATGATCTTAAAATATTCAAAACACCTAAATCTGCAATCACACAAAGAGAGAGAGAGAGAGAGAGAGAGAGAGAGAGAGAGTGTGTGTGTGTGTGTGTTGATTGTTAGGGAATAGGGGTTTTCCATGGTCAAACCCCTTTTAGGTAATTAAACCAAATGATGAAATATAATGAAGCATGAACATGGAATAATGAAATTAGAACCTTGCCATGATGATGGATCTTAAATTTCTACAACAATTGATGAAGAATCCTACCCTTGAATTCCTTAGGAATGATCTTGAAGCTATCTTGATGACCTTGTGAAAATTTGGAGTGCTTAACTCTTTCTTGCTTGACTTGATAACATGTAGACTTGATGTTGCTTATGCTGGTTATTATCTCTTATGAGAATTTGAAAGGTCATTTGTATATGAAATCCACTCAAATGACCATTAATTTGATCCCCAATGATGACATAGAAGAAATTTGAATTAAAAACCCACTTTTCTTGCTCAGAACCTTAAAAATAGGCCAAATGGGACTCATTTCCTATCCTAGGTGAATGAGCTCCACCTGGATGGGACTCATTTTCCCAAGGTGTCAAATGGGTCTAGTAGGGGCTATTTTTAGTCCTAAAGTGTTGGGGAGTGAAGATATTAATTTAATATGTTGATCTTGTCATTTTTTTGATTGAAATATGCCTTGGGATTAACAATATAAGGTCATAGGGGCCTATTAATTATGATATAAAATTCATAAATGCAATAGGGCCCAAAATTCATTGTGAAAGTGTAAATAAATACACTTTACAACACTAAATTAAGGAAAAATTGGGTCTATTTAGCTTAGAAGGGTGCTAAACCCAATGTGAATGTGTAGAACACATTACGACATTAGATTAGGTCCAATTTTTTTACAAGCCTCCTAAATTTATTGTGAAAGTGTAAATTGTAAGTGTGGAATAAGTAATGAATAAAATAACAAACAACACTTCTTAATAAGAAATTATATCAAGAGAATCAACAATAATTAATCTAATTAACACAAGAAAAAACTTGAAAGCGTTTCATTTTTCCCTATCTCCAAAGATTTATTAAATCACCGAGGGTTCTTAGATTTCGTAAGCACTATGATCATTAATATGCCAATTTAGAGAATGAAATGATTATGATTATAATAATAAAACTGTATGACTCTATTTCTAAGTGCAATGATAAAATTCTTTTGGTGCAAATGACATAAAATAGATAAATGAAGCTACTGTAAACTATGATGAATCTAAATGGAATGCCATGATTATGATTCTACTGATTGCTATTGCTAAATGATAATTGCTAAATGCTTGAATGCTTGATTGCTATTTCTGCAAAGTAAGTTTTATACAAAGTTGGGATCCATTTCCTATGGAGAAAGGTTGTATATATAGATTTCTGACAACATCCTGTGATGTGGTAGCAAGGCAAAGGTCTGGATTTGATCTTGAGGATTGAATGGTGAGAGATGAAGAAGTATGAGCTAATCATGGGGATTGTTCCTCCTTAGAAAAACATCTTGGCAGAGGATAGGAAGGATCAGAGGAAGGAGATTGACAAATTGATTTCCAATTTGTCTTCAATTTATCTTCATAGCTTTCCCATGAATGCTAGTTGAATTAATTAAATATAAAATATATAATTTTATTGGTGAGTGAATAGAGGAAATTTCCTTTATTTGAATATTTTGATTTATTCAAATTAGCAAAAGAGAATAATTAATTTAATAAAGAAAACTATATAATTTTTTTTCTTAAATAAATATAGAAGATATACCATAATTAAATAACAAAGTATTTAAACTTGTTTATTTAATTAAGATAAAATGATGTGATTAAGATAGAATAAATGAATAAATATAGAAGAAATAATAATGATAATAATTAAATAAAAAAAAGTATTTAAATTTGTTTATTTAATTAAGAGGAAATAATATGATAAAAATAGAAGAATTAAAAAGTGAGCTATATAAATAAATATTTCTATTTAGGGTATGTGCAGGATCATCATGGAAAAAATAGGACCTTAAGTGGAAAACTATTGATTGTTTCCTCCTCTCTAAAATTTGTAAGCTCGGAGGAATCACCGAGCTGGTAGCATGTTTATCCTGAGATGCATGCGGGGAACTTTCTTCAAAGTAGACACTTCTCTCAATGAAGAGGGTTTCTTTTGGAAAATCTAGCAATCTGTATCCCTTTATTCCATCTGGATATCCAAAGAAGATGCATTCTCTACTTTGAGGCTCCAAAGCCTTTCTCTTTTCGATAGGAATACGGGCCCATGCACGTGATCCAAAGATGTGGAAATGTGTGACTTCTAGTTGCATGCCACTCCATGCTTCTAAAGGTGTTTTTCCTATGATAGATTTGTGAGGAGATATATTTTTTATATATGAAGCACAGTTGATTGCTTCAGCCCACAATTTGGAGGGAAGAGACCTTGCATGCAACATACAATTGGCCATCTCTTTCAAAGATTGGTTCCTCCTCTCAGCTACCCCATTTTGTTGCGGAGTGTAAGGAACTATGTTCTACAACTGTATTCCTTCTTCATCACAAATATTTCAGACATCATTATTGACATACTCCCCCCCATTATCTGTGCAAAGGATCTTGATCATTTTCCCAGACTGCTTCTCTACATGAGCTTTGAAAATCTTGAAATGCTCAAACACTTCAGACTTGAATTTGAGAAAATACACCGATGTATATCGTGTGCAATCATTCATGAATGTTAGCACATATTTGGCTTGGCTCATAGAAGGATCAGGAAATGGGCCCATAAGATCACTATGAACAAGCTCTAAAGGAGAAGAAGCTCTCCATGCATGCCCCTGTGGAAACTTTTCTTGTGGATGCTATCCAAGAGCACAACCTTCACATATTCCATTAGAAAATTCTATGGTAGGAAATCCTTTCACCATCCCCTATTTGCTAAGTTGTTGCATGTATCTAAAGTTTAAATGACCAAACCTTTCATGCCAAATTATACTTTCATAATTTGCATGCGTTAGCAATAAAGTGGAATTTGATTTAGCAACAAAGTCATAAAAAGTTTACAAATGAGACTGATGATTTGCCTTACCAACAACAATTTTGGATTTGTCTTTCATGTCAAATATGCTCACCGCATCTGGGGTGAATTCAACTCTTCTTCCAATGCTAGTATGTTTCATTTGATAGATAGAGAGAAGATTGACATAAAGCTTTGGAATGTGTAGGACATTCTCAAAACTTCCAACTCCAAGCTCTACCCTCCCTTTTCCAGTTGCCTCTACTAAAGAGTCATCTCCCATGACAATAGGAGGACCATCATATGGTTCCAAAGATGAGAGAACATCTTTTGTAGCTGCCATGTGGTGTGAAGCTCCGGAGTCGAGGATCCATGCATCTAGAGAAGAATGAATAGAAATTAATGCATGTGCATTACCTCTTTCTTCTGGTGCCTTTTATTCCTTCTTCTTCTTGGCACTTTTAGGAATAAAGCTACTGAGATTATTTTGTTGAAGTGTTTGCGCCATGAGGTCAATGGTCTTCTTCATGCATGATGATTTTGGATGGTAACCATGATTGCAATAGTTGCACTTTGATTTCTCCCTTTTGTCCTTTTCCCTCGAGCTAGAAGATTCATCTGGAGGTTTGAGATTGTCTCCTTTTCTAGGATTTGGTTCCTTCTTCCCTTTTCCTTTGGATTGTTGATTGGGTTTCGAAATGTTCTTCCCACTTGTTTGCATAGTAAGAGCATGAGCTTTGGAATTTTTTAATGTACCCATCTTTATGAGCTTATCTTGCTCATGTATCAAGGACTCAATAAATTTATCGAGTGTGGGCATCTTCCAATTTTCTTCTGTTGTGAGTCTAACTGTGTGAAAAGTTGAGATAAATACAACATATTCTGGACCCAATTTTGACAAAATAGCAAGAACTAATTTTCTTTCTTCTAGTGATTTGTCAATTCCACATCCTTTCAGCTAGAGTAATAAGGCCTTGAACTTTGTGAAAAAATCTTGAATATTTTCAAATTTACTCGGATCTAGTAAGTTGAGCTCATTTTCAAGGATGTGACCCCACATCTCATCTTGCTTTCCAAAAAGAGTCTCTAGTGTAGTCCAAACTTCGTTTGGAGTTTTGCAGGCTTCAACATGAAACAACAATTCTGGAGACATGGATAAGCATAGGAGACCAAAGGCCTCATCCATGCGGTTGGAATATTTGGATTTTTCAACTGCAACATTCAGTTTAACCTCTGTTGCCATGACTATTTGAAATAAGCCTCTACTTCTGAGTTGAAGTGGAATCTTTGGCTTCCATTTGTAATAGTTATATGGTGACAAATGTGTAGAGGTTGGAAATTCCATTCTTGTCAATAGCTCTACTCTTCAGTTACTGCAAAAAAAAGTTTATTCTCCTTCTTCCTAGCTCCCTTAAGCTCTGATACCATGTAAAATTCACGTTAAACCTGTAATATAGTGTAGATCTAGCTAGAAAAGGAAGAAAAGATTGCAGATAACTAACAGGGAAAAAAAATAGAGCAAGAACATAAATAAAGATTCTATTAACCGAACATATTACAATGCATTGAGAATAGCTACATATAAGAACCACAGCAAAGAGATTGCAGTGGAAAGCAAACTTAACAACAGTTTTCTTTAGTTACATATCGCATGGCGGTTAAAGCAATCCTAACAATAGTTTTCTTTAGTTACATATTGCATGAAAAAGAATCAGACCGTTTACTTAGGTTAGCTTAAGGAGTTAGGCAACTTGATGTAAAAATTTAAATAAGTTATCTATATTATTTCAAAAATATGTAAGAATATAATCTATAGAAAATTGAATGTAGTTTCTAAACTACTAGGTGTGTTTAAAAAAAAAAACTATTTGGTGAAAATTTGAAATTTCAATGTAGTGGTACTTAAATTTCAGGGAAAAATAAGTAGGTGTCTGTTTGACCACCCTAACCACAATAAAATGATAATATTTTTGATAAGATTTTAGATATAAGTAGAGGACTCATGCCCTGATGTGATGCATATTTTTTTGTAATTTTTTTCCAAGTAAATAATTAAGTATGATTTTTTTATTACAACTTTTTAAAAAATATAATAATTCGTATGTGTGACCACCTTAACTTGGTCAAAAATTCATGAAATTCAATTTTTATTTTTTTAATCCTAGTATGCGAAGCATGGAATGTGACACATGTTTTGGATTTAAAAAAATGTGATACCATTTGAAAGCTATAGATGTTTTTCAGTCAACCTATCAATCAAGACTTTAGTTGTAATTTGAATAGAAAATGAATAATAATTACTTATTAAATTCAAAGTAAAACATAATTTATATTGGTGGAAAGCTGAGAATCTCCTTTAAAAACCCTTTTCATTTCATCAATTTTGGGTAAAAAAGTAGTCATCATCCACATACCCATCATATTGCCACTTTTTGGCCCATCATGATCTTGCACATACCCTTTATTTATTAAGTAGATGAATTTAAGGTTAATTAATTAAATAAATTATATTTAATTAATTATATTCTCTAGACCATTTTTAGGTGTATACATTTTTCCCCTCTTTGAAGTGATGTGTTTATGCATTGCTTCAAAGAAAATTTTGCTGCTGCCGCTAGTATTGACACAAAAAAATTAGTATGCACTAGGCGTTGATTTTCAGGTGATGATGAATATATGCCCCCTCAGGAGATAAATTGATGAAATTTGATTTTTTGGATTTTTTTTGGAATTTTTCAATTTTTTTCATGATTTTCTCGTGATTTTCGATGATGTGATAAAGTTTTGTTGATGAAATAATTTATCCCCCAACAAATAGTTTGAAAGATGTTCCTGTGTTAGGTTTTAAATTAATCCTCTAGTAAATAAATTAAATAAATCCCATAAAATCCCCTTTAATTAACCTTTAGAAAGTTAAAAAGGGGTAAATTTGAATTCATTTGTGCATTTGGAGTTTGAAAATTTGTGAGAGAGTGATTTGGAGCACTTTTGGAGCAAGATGATGATTCCTTACCACTCTCACCGGTTCGAGCGTGTGTGACAACACAACCACCCAACCGCCTACGGACCTCTAGTATGTACCATTTAACCTTCTTGTTATTTGTGTTTTCTCATTTTTTGTGTCATTTTTTGGATTTTATGTTTTTTTTATTCTTTTAGCACATCCAAGGCCCACAGTAGCACTTTGAATTTTTGTTTTAGTACTTTCAATGAGATAGTGCTTAGGATAGATTCTCTAGCACTTTGATAGGTTAATTTAGTGCTTTGAATGTTATAGCACTTCAGATAAATGTCTTAGCACTTTGACTTTCTATTTTAGTGCTTTGCCTAATTCAACACATTGACCATATAGATTAGCACTTTGACCCCCCAGAATAGTGCATCCACTGTAATGGTGCTTTGACTGCCTGAATTAGCACATTTTCCTCCTAAAATGGCACATCTGATGAATTAGCACTTTGAGCCCCTGTTTTAGTGCTTAGAGGTGTTTTAATGGCACTTCCAATATTGTGGCACATAAAAACACTATTTTAGCACATTTAAGTTAGAATGATATAAATTTTCAATTTTATCCTTGATTTTGTCATTTTTTATTGTGTTAGCCATTGGTTTGATATGATTGATGATCTCAAAAAAGTAGATGATGTTCAACCTCATGATAGGCAAGGTCTGATGATTGATTGATGATAATTATCCTCATGATAGGTGAGGAATAATTATAGTTTGAGTGATTTACCTCATGATAAGCAAGGTTGGTTTGATGTTCTGACCTCATGATAGGAAAGGTTTAATGATGTTCGCTCATGAGATTTAATAAAAATTCTCACCAAGAGATGATTAGATTTGATAGGATAATTGATGTTTGATGTTTTTGACAAAGAGTACTGACTTTGAACATTTCATGATGATAGGAGGCTTTGACGAACCTTTAGATTCGAGAGCAGTTCTCTAGGACTTTTGATTTGATACCACAACTAGCACAACCCAAGATGGTAGTTATTACATGTTGTGGTTTTTCTTCATTATTAGATATGCCCCATATTAGGATTAATCAAGGTCTCCTAACAACCCTAGCAGAGAGGTGGCATAGTAAGCATAATACTTTCCACCTTCCTACTGGCAAGATGATAGTCACCCCTGAGGATGTCTAGTGGATTCTACAGATACCAATTGTTGGTTGCATTTTAGTTTTTGATTCTTTAGATAAAACAAGATCGATGCTCTCCATAGAGTATTTCAGGATGATTCTATTTCTGGATATTGGATTCCATGGTGCAAGATGGTGGATGCTTATGCCACCCTACCTACAGTTCTTGTTGGTTTCATTAGAGGGTTCCTTTGTCCTAATTGTAGGTCAAAGGTACTTTCTATTAGTTGGGGTCGTGTGTTGAAGAGCATGATTGTGCACAGGACAAGATATGCTTGGGGCATGTGTATGCTTGCCCATCTTTATCATGATTTACATTCAACTGTCTATCTTAGAGGTCATAGTTTGTCTTCAAGAGTCACTCTACTACAGGTGTGGCATGGGAGCATATTGTTGTTACACATCCAATGATGGTGAGGCAGTGACCCACCATGCAACCATATGTGCATATATACGCTGGTCGACTTACTCAACCTAGACTAGGTAAGTTGGATCACTGGAGGAGAGTATTAAATGATATAGAGGTTGTGACATGACGCCCCTATTTAGATTGCAAGCACTAAGATGATGATGAAATTTATTTTCCTTATCTCTATCAGTCAATGATTCTAATTGGTTAGACTCATTGGATTTTAGAGATTTTTTTGTTCAAACGAGTGCTCAGACAGTATGGTATTATTCAAGGCATGCCCCAGTGTGTTGCTCATTATGCTCATTGTCAGTTAGATTCTATGGAGTGGGGGCCCAGTCTTTCATATGATGCCATTTTTCAATAGTTTCAGGCTCTACAACCTCTAGTTTGGGAGATCCATCCTCTTATTGCCAATCCACCTATTACAGTTGATTATGTAGAGTATCTAGTATTACATCCTTTTCCATAGATTACCATTCTTGATGAGCCTACTCCACTACCTGATGAGGAGGAGGTTGTTGCTGAACACAGTCATCAATAGAGGAGAGAGCAAGTTGGTGAGGAGGATTTTGAGGATAGTGGTGATGAGGAGGGAAATGGTGAGGATGAGGATAATAGTGATAATGATGAGGGGTATGGGGGTGGTGGAAATAGGGGTGGATATGATGGTGGAGGACCAGGTATAGCTAGTGGGTCAGGTGGAGCCAATGGATTAATGCTAGTTTTGGATGTTAGAGACATCATGGTGCCTCGTAAGAGGTGATCACTAATATCTCCTATAGAGAAACATGTGTGGATTGGTGTACACTCCTAGCAGCAACAGGCACAGATTGCCAGTTTACAGGTGTAGGTGCAAACTTTATAGGGTCAAATGGTTCAGGCTCAAGGTCTCTTATTGAAAACATAGACGCAAATGTAGAAACAAGCCTAGTCTCATGTGCAAGCTCTCACTTAGGTACATGGATAGTTGGAAATGGCTCAGACACAAATTGCCTCATTAAAAAAAGAGAGAGATGCAGCTAGACAGGCTGCAGAGGAGGCACAGTTGATAGTCGAGAGGTTACATAGATTGGCTAATGGTACATCTATAGTAGATCATATGAGAGAGGTTGTTCATTTAGGTTAGGGGGTAGAGTACTATAGAAGTAAATACTATGATGTCATCCCTTCAAAGTAGAGAGTGAGTTATGCATAGTCTCAATTTGGTAGGTCCCAGTTGAGGACTGTGAGTAGAGGTGTGACAGCCTCTTCCAAGAGACTTGAGAGATCCTGGTACATCTGGTGGTGGAGGGACTGGTCTTGAGATGCATGCACTGTCTAAAGATAGCAACACATAGTTTCATGATTGTACCTTCTATTGTATTTTGAGATGCAATGTACACTCTGATTATTTTGATTCACAACCATTTTTGATGATATATCTCTCTTCATTTCAGACATCATTGTATATTGGACATTATGATTTTGAGATCTATATGATATGCAATGGATTTTATCGATATATTATATGTTCTATATGATTCTATGATGGATGAATTTATTTTCTATGTTCTATATGTCATGTGATGATCCTTATATTATGATGTTATGGATGCAATTTATAATCATGATGACATGCTTATGATTTATGATGTGTAAATATGTTTATGTGCATAATGATGATATATGGATTCATGATGTATGTAGTATTTACATGGATGAAAATAGATGTATGATGTGTATTTCAAATTATATGACAATGTTCCTATATGCAGGATAATGGATATGCTGTTTTAATGATATATGATGTGTGATGTAAATGAGATATGTGCACTTTTATTCTTGTGATATATTTTAAATGTAAATAAATGATGTAATAAGTGGATAAAAAATGATGAATATAATGGTATGTCGAATGTATGATATATGATATGATGAATGGATGTATGATATTGAAATGTAATTACATGATATTGAGGATGTTTTTGATTATTTGATTCAAATACATGAATGATGAAATGATAAAATAAATGCTTTCCAATGTATGTAATGAAAATGACTATGCATCTACATGATAATGATGAAGTTTTTGTTAATGTCAAGAATACTCAATCCCTTATGAGAAAAGATATCATCGTTTTTGAACCCTTTACCACCTTTTGTAACAAATGCTCTACAGATGTAAAACTATCATGACTACAATCTATTTTACCATGTAAATCTACATCCAAATATTGGCATATTAATAGTCCATTTATTGTGCTTTGTATCATCATAGAGCTTTAAAATGTTGAAAGTGAGTACAAGAATTGATGGTAGAATTTAGACCATGATGACCCGAGTACTACTTCCATGATTTTTAATATTGCAAGTGAACACAAGCATCTAGGTATTATTAAACCAAGATGAACTAAGCATTTCTTGTGTAAACAGACAAGAATCAATCACTTTGCTATGTGAATTCTAAATGTCATCAGTGTTACTTTTTAGAGCACATCTCGCGTCAATTCACATAATAATAATGATTAACTCATAGAAAACAGACAAAGAAAATACCATTCTTTTTGCTAGCTTCTCTAGTTCAATACATCAGTGAGTTTCTCCAAAGAAATGATAACAAAGGTCAAAGTACAACTAACCAACCTTTGCTTAAAGTATTTCAACCATTATTCAGATTAGATCATCCATTTTGATTTGATTTTATGTTTGATTTATTGATGTTTTTTGGATTTTTTGAGATTTTTACCAAACCTAACCTAAAGACCTATCCTAGGGGCCTTGGGGACTAATCAAAGATTAGGCTTGCTTACATTATATACGCAGAGACCATGTAGTTTGACTAGATGACTCTATTTTTGAATTTTTGACTAATTTTCTAACCTACTTTTGGATTTTGATATGATATGGATGTTTGATTCATTTCTAATGGTGATTGATGTTCAATGTTGGGTTGCATTATGAAAATTGTTTTTTGCTGCATTTGTCTTACAATTGTTTTCCCCTTTGTTTAAACTTAAATTTATATTTCCCCTAATGAGGTTCAGATTTTTCCCCCAAGCTAGGGTGGGACATGACCACATTGCAATGATACAATAATGGATGGAAAATGATGATGAAAGTGAATGGCCATGACATGCCTCTAATAGATGGAACTACTAGTTTAAATCACAAGTAGTGCCTATTTCCAAGTTTTCACTACATGTTTTTATTGCATTTTTTTAGTCTTTATGATTTTTTTTTGTATTTTTTTTTGTCACCAAGATGCTGATTTTCTAGGTTTTCATCAAGGTAACCATTTTTTGAGAACTTGAACCATGCACTAGGTTATTCAAGTGTAGAAATTTCTAAGATGGATACTATTGATAGGTTCATCGAGTAGATCCCCTTCAGGTGTAGATTGTTGATAGGCCCCAGATCCATAAACTAATATGATGACAGAGGGACCTAGCTAGTTAGGTTCAAACTTCCCTTTCTTTTCTTTGTCTTGTTGATTTCTAGGGTTTTCCTTTAGAACCAGGTCACCAACCTGAAATACTCTAGGCTTTACTCTATGATTGTAGCTTCTAGACATACTCTATTGATATGTTGTCAAATGGTTCATAGCTTGTTGATGATTTTCATCCAATAGTTCCAACTCATGAAGTCTAGAGACCTTATAATCCTCATTTGTAATGATACCCTTTAGTGAGACACAGAGTGATGGAATCTCAACCTCAATGCGTAATATAGCCTTTGTTCCATATACCAAGGAATATGGTGTAGCTCCTGTAGGTGTTCTAATGCTGGTTTTGTATGCCGAAAGAGGAGGGTTTAATTGAACATTCCAATCACGTCCAACATCATTAACTATTTTCTTTAAAATTTTCAGAATTTTTTTATTTGAGGCCTATGCTTGGTCATTTCCTTGAGTGTAGTATGGTGGGTAAAAATGATGTTGGATATGAAACTTCTCACACAGTTCTTGCACATCCTGATTTTTAAAAGGTTGACCATTATTCGAGACAATGGACTGGTGAATTCCATATCTACAGATGAGGTAGTTTAGTATGAAAGATGAGATCTACTTTCTAGTGATTGTTTTTAAAGGAACCGCTTCTATCAATTTTGTAAATTATTCCATTGTTGTGATTATAAATGTGTGCCCATTAGATGAAGATGGATTTATCTTTTCTACTAGGCTCATTCCCCACTGACAAAAGGGCCATGTTGATGTAAATGAATTAAATTCCTATGTTGGTGCATGAATTAAGTTACCATGGATCTGACATTTTTGGTATTTCTTAACAAATTGAAAGGACTCTTTCTCCATGTTCAACTAGTAATATCCCAAATGGAGGAGTTTCTTTGCTAGGGTTAGTCTGCTTGAATGAGTTTTACAAATACCTTCATGAACCTCATGTAAAGCTATCTCAGACTTGTTATGTTCTAGACACTAAAGAAGAGTACCATCTATACCTCGACCGTAAAGTATGTTAGCAATTAAGGTATTTCATGCAGATTGGTGGATGAAGTTATGTTTATAATTTCTTGAAAGATTAGGAGGGAGGATATTGTCCTTAAGGTAAGCATAGATTTTTCCATAAATGTAGGATTCAATGTTATTTAATTGGTATATGGTTTGAGAATTGAGATCATCATAAGCATGGTTAAAAACTTGTTCCGCCATATACTCATAAAAACTTTGCTTTCTGGCAATTGTAGGAGAGAAGCAATCATCACCATAGCATCAACAACTTTGTTTTCTTCACTTGGAATCTATTCAAACTTGATATCCATAAAGTAATTTTTGAGATCATCTATCATCTTCTTATATGGAATCAACTTTTCATATTTTTTCTAATATTCATCATTTACCTGATAAATGACTACTTGTGAATCTCCATATACCTATAGTTATATGATCTTCCATTCAACTGCCACTTTGATGCCAATAATTAGCGCTTCATACTAAATTACATTATTTGTACATGGAAACATGAGTCTATAGGACCTTGGGATGGTGTGTCCTTGAATCATAACAAACATAATTCTAGCACTAGACCCACATTGTGTGTATGACCCATCAAAATAAAGCCTCCATTGTTGTGTTGTCATAGTAAGAATGTCTACATTCAAATACTCTATGTTCATTGGACAATCATCTTGCAATAGACCTTCAACTAACTAATTCACAATCACTTTACCTTTGATGGCTCTCCTATCGACATATTCGATATCAGATTCACTCAAGAGCATGACCCATTTGGCTAGTCTCCCTGTTAGAGCAGCCTTGTTGAGTAAATATTTTAATGGGTCAATCTCTGCTATGAGTCTGACTGTGTGGGTCAACATGTAATGCTACAACTATTATAGAAATGTGTAATTTATTTCATAACCGTTTAGAGTCCTACTGATATAATAGACAACTTGTTCCCTTCCCTCAGGATCTTCTTGCGCTAATAGAGCTTCTAAAGAAATGTTTGTTCTTGCAATGTATAGTAAGAATGGTCTATCTTCTATAGGTGGCATAAGTATGGGAGGCGACATTAGATATTGCTTTATTTGATTGAAATTTGTTTCACATTCTTGATCCCACTTGAAAGAGACATTCTTGTGTAGTATATGATTGAATGGATGAATTTTATTTGCTAATTGGGAGATAATTCTCCTGATTGATTGTAACCTAACTTGTAGAGACCTTAGTTTACTGATATTATTAAGTGGTAGAATTTCCATTATTGCTTTGACTTTAGCCAGATCCACTTTGGTACCTTTTTCTAAAACTATGTATCTGAGGAGCTTTGCCGATGTAACCCCAAACACACACTTTTTTGGATTTAATCTGACATTGAAATTCTCTAGTCTAGTAAATATTTTTCCCACGATCTCCATATGTCCTTCTCTGGTATATGATTTTTCTAATATATCATCCATGTAATCTTCTATAAAAGTATGCATCATGTCATGGAAACTAGTGGTCATTTCCCACTGATATGTTGCACCTACATTTTCCAACCCAAAGGGCATGAAATTCTAATAGAATGTGCCCCAAGGATAGGTGAATGTTGTCTTCTCTTGATCTTTGGGTGCTATCTTGATTTGGTTATACCTTGAGAGGCGATCCAATAGTGACAACATGGCATATCCTGTTGTTAAATTGATAATAGTGTCAATGTTTGGTAAAGGAAAATCATCCTTTGGACAAACCTTATTTAGATCTCTGAAATCTATCATATTTTGATACTATTATCTAGTTTAGATACAGGTACAATATTAGAAATCCACTCATCATAATCAATAGACCTAATGAATCCTGCATCTAACAACTTTTTCAACTCAACTTTTACCATAAAGGCAATATGGGGATACATTTTCCTTAGTTTTTACTTTACTGGTTTGATTTTGGATGGTAGAGATAGATGACACATTAGAAGATCTGGATCTAGCCTTGGCATATCAGAGTAAGACCGAGAAAATTTGATATGTCTCTCTTTAAAGAATTTGGTGAATTCGGGCTTCTCTAGTTCTGTCATAGATGCTGCCAGATGTAGAACTTTTTCCTTTTAAGTTGCACCAAGATTGATAGTTTATTTAGGTTCCACCAGCATTGATGATATTTCATGATAATTTTCTAAAAGGGTGTCAAATATCCCATCTTTTAGTGCCTCAAAAAGGTTTTCACTATTAGATGCATTCTTTATTTTTACTTTTTCGAGATCTAATGCTACCATTGAATGGTTTTCATCATTAGATCCATTATTCATGTTTTCAATTTTGCAATTGGAAGATTTTTCACCCTCTTTATTTGAAGTATTGTTACGAGTTTTATGAGTATAGCTTGTGTCAGGTTTGTCACTTCAAAGGATATTTACGATAGCATCATCATTCGCAAAGATAGGTATATTGATAGGTTCAATTGGTTCCCATTCGATAAGTTTAGGATGCAATAGGGGTAGAAGGTCATCAGATTGGTCAAGGTCAATGGAAACAAAGGCTCTAACAACAATGTTGTCAAAATTTTCAATGGTAATGTCAAGGTCTATGATATTACTCTCTTCCAAGTCATCTATCTCACTTGATATTTGTCCATCCTCATTTGAGTCATCGATATTTCATGATCCAAATACACGGGGTCTAGTCCCTAAACTTTTTCCCTCCTCATGCATGGGTGTATACTCTTTTATAACATCAACCTGTATGTCCTTGTATGACATTTCTGATAAAGAATCCCACTCATACTCATTAGAATTTGTCTCTCATTTGAAGGATCCTTTCAACAACTTTATGAGTGGTTTCTTTTGTTTTTTCTCATGTATAACCCAGTCTTGTTTTGTCCTTTGATTGAAGTGTGAGGTTGAAAGGGTTCTATAATGCCATATTTTCCTTTTCCAATAGGTCCCTATCCTTCATATCCCATTTTCTCTAATATTTCTTTTCCCTTTCCATATTGATATGTCTTTATACTAATGTTTGTTGATGTAGATGCTTCCTCATCTTTGTAGCGCCAATTGAGGATGGCCTTATCTTTAGATTCATCTTCTAGAGCACCTTCCTTTACAAACCTTTCATCTAGGATTGTAGTAGGTCATGATGATTTTTGTGTTATTGTTGATGTTTGGCCATATGATCTTGGATATGGTAGTAACTATGTAAGACCTAGAGACTTCCCATTGAAATATTATCCCATGCCTTTGTCTGTTAACTGGACATTTTCTTTGAATTGTTGATATAGTGAATTCATTTGACCTTCATTGTTTGATGAAGTGAGGTTAGCAACACTTGTATCTTTTGATTGGTCCTTTTATCAATGCACTTGGATATAAAATTTAGTTGCTTTTCACTGCTGGATGAAGTAGAAGTGTTTGCTTCTCTATTATGGGGCACCAAAGTGTCTTAAGCTGCCTTAAGCATGTTACAAGTTTGGGGATTATTGTAGTTAGCTAAAATAGTAACTTCTTGTCCATTGATAGGAAATTTTAAGCACTAATGATAGGTCAAAGGCACTTCCTACATTTCATGAATCCATGGACGTCCCAAGAGTATGTTATATGTCAACTCTTTTTCTAACACTTGGAAAGCTATATTCTTCACAATTGGTCCTACTTGAATATGAGACACAATCAACCCTTTAGAAGATCTCTCTTCTTAGTCATAGGCTTTTATTGTGATATTTCTTTTGGAATCAATACCATTGTCAAAATAACCTAGTGCACAAATAAATTTTAAAGTGAAATTGTTTAAACTAGCTCCACCATCTATTAGGACATGTTTAACACAGTGTTTATGGATTAAAACTTCTATATGAAGGGTTGCATTGTGTGGGTGATTAAGTGATACATCATCTTTTTTTGGAGAATGATAGACAATGAGGCATGGTTAAATGTTCCACCATAGCTTGAAATTGACAGACATCTAGATTATTGGGTACCATGGTGGCCACAAGAGCTTTTTCCAAAACATCCTTATGGGATGGTGAAATTTTAAGGAGTTCCAATATGGATATCTATGCTGGTATTTTTTGCAGTTGATCAACTATGTTGTATTGATTTGAAGGGGGAGTAGTGGCATTAAATCATTTTAGTATTACTTTGGATTTCCCACTTGTCACATTGACCGGTTGGTAGTCTTGCTTTTCCCTGAATTTTATGACATTGATATGATTGTCGGATGTGTCTATGTTCAGAATCACATTTAGTGATACTATGTCATTAATGCTAATGTTATTAGTTTGATTATCAATGACATTATTTTTCTCAACCTCAAAAATATAATGAGTAGTGGTGTCATAAATGTAGTTTACATTTTTACCTTTACCATTTGTAGAAGAAGATTCTCCCTTTTCATAATTTGGTAAAGGATTTGTAAAGGCACTGTGATCATTGTTGGTTTGATGTCCTGCAAATACTTTTTTACAGTCAATCAGATCTTGTACTAGATGCTTCAATTGCATACAATCATTTGTTTCATGTCCTTTTTTTTTATGAAACTTACAATAGTCAGCATTGTTCCACCAAGATGGTTTCACTTTTAGTTCCCAATTTCTTGCTTTACGTAAGGTGATAAGTCCATTTGCAATAAGTTCTCTCATTGTTGATTATAGTGTTTGTCCCAATGGTGTGAATATTCATCGATTTGATTGTCTTTGATATGATTGTGGTTTAGATTCTCCATTGATCGGGTTGTTGTTTTGATTTACACCTTGATTGATGTTTTGGTCATTATTTTTATTGGTCTTTGCAGTAGTTTTCATCAAATTAAATATTGGTTTTTCATTTTGTGTGTTATTTGTTGCATCATTTTTTCCAGTATTTCTATTCTTTTTCAAAAACTTAGGTTTATCATTATTGCCATAGTGATTTGAGGAATTTTTATTCTTTGATCCTTCATTATAATGTTTTATCACTCCTCTTTTGACTAAGGCTTCTTCAATCTTGAGCCCATTTTCAATCACTTTCTCAAATGTAGATGGACATTGTACTTCAAGCCTATAACTCATGTCATCAGTTAAGTTGTCAATGAATAGTTCCATTTTTTCTTCTTCATGTATAGAATGAAGATACCTAGCAAAAAAATTTCACCATCATTGTAGAAATGAGAAGAATTTTTCACCTTTCTTTTGTTTCATGTTATAAAGGTCTTTTATTGTTACCTCATGTTGAATATTGAAAGAGAATTGTGAGATAAATCTATTGACTAGTTCTTCAAAAGATTGAATTCCTACTTGTAGTTTAGAGAACCATTCCATACAGTGAACTCCTAAGTTCCTTGGAAATAACCTCATTATATAAGTGTCCTATTGTGCAAATTCTAAACTCATGGTTCTTGAATTCCCTCAAATGGTCAATTTGATTTGTTTTTCTGTTGCACTTTTCGTATTTGGGGAATTCACAATGTCTAGGAAATGGTATCATATCCACACTTGGATCAAAAGGATAATGACAAATGTCATGTAATGAGTACCTCTTTGTGGTTCCTGTTAGCTCTCAAAAACATAGGAAAGATGCCTCAAGAGGTTGCCAATCTCTTGAAATGCTTTAGGGTAATAGACAAGGTCAAAAGAATTCAACCTTCTACTCTTTAGGCGCTGCAAAACCTGGGTGGGTGTACCTCTCTGAATGGTGCAGACTTAACTTGTGATTTTCTTAAAGCAATTTGTTTACAATGGCATTGGGAAGTAAACAAATGAAATCCAACTTGAAAACAGTAACAATATTCTGGTCTGAATCCTAAAATGAATGCTTGACTAAGAGATGTAAAGAAAACTGAATAAGTTCAAATAATGAAGTGCAGAGACTAGTTCCTTGTTGGGTATGCAGAGTCAAATGAGATCAAGATGAGCAACACTCTTCTGAGAAAATTCAAATTATCTGGCATATATTATGCTTACAACTTGTATAAACATGCAAGAATGTGATTACTAAGTTCTACTTGAATAATCCAATTGAATCTCTCTGATTACTGTGATTAACTAAAAGAATTTAGTCTTTACTTGAAAGAACCAATTAATCAATCACACAAGTACAACAAATGTGCACTGATAAATTGAATACAAACTTGTAATATCAATTTAAACAATTAGAAAGAATCCATCTTGGAGACAACTTAGCAATTCTTTTATTAAATTCAATAGATAACTGATACCATACATGTGCAGCAACATCAATTGACATTCACAAATACCTCCATTTTAAAACATGCATCATAGCCTCTGATTTGATAAATTTATTATTTTATATCCATAAAAAAAAAATTTACTGTATCGAATAACTAATAACTCTCCCCTATTACAATTTCCAAAATTCCTATTTATACACAAGCATTTGAAGAAAATATCATATTGAAATCACATGTTGGCCCAGCACAAAATTTGGGCTTTAATCGAGCTGGCAAGCAACAGTCACCCAAGCAGATACATGTCAGCCCTGATGTTTTGAAATTTTGTTATCATCTATGAACAGTCAGTGAGACACAACAGATAGTCATGCCAAAGGAAATTCACTCGTTATCATCCCAAGCACTTGTATTTTTTTGTCATCAAGACTATCGACTGTCGGGGAGATGTCATAGAGAAAACACCATGCTACATCGATATGCCTCATACCACCCACAGATCACTATATAATTTTGTTTGTTACAATGAAGTCATGGATTATTCCCATATTCCTTTGTTGTAACACCATGATATCGAGGAGACAACCTAGCGAACTCACTATGTCAGGCCAAAATTCAATTATCATATCCAAGTCATTGTGACAACCCAATTTTTATGCCGACACAATCATCTATGTATTTCATTCAGCGAGACCCCGGGCACCTAGCCAAGACCACATACCGAAAAAAATAAGGCACATCGAGGATTTATGCTTTGTTCTATTCACTTTCGCCAAGACATTTTGGCTTTCTCACTGACAGAGCCCTCATCGTTTCATCCACTTCGCCGTAACATTCCAACATCAGCAAGACCTCCTGTAGATCACTATGTTACACTGAAAGCCACCCCACCATCTTGCATCACCGAGACAACATAGAACTCATGCTGAAAGGTCAATGAGAGGAAATCCATGTGTAAGGTCGGTGAGACCGAAGGTCTCTCGCCAAGACCTTACAACATAAGAATATCTCCCACCGAAAGTCATTTGGAAAAATCTTATGTGCTCCGTCGGTGAGACAAATGATACCCACCAAGACTTCCCGCCGCAGATCATAACATACACCGAAGGGATCCCATAGTCACCACAACCACAAGAACATCTCGCCGATAGCCCGCAGGACAAAACCAGTCACTGTGACAATACAAAAGTCCTGTCGAACGCCACCTGCATACAAACTTCAATTGTTGTGACATCAAATGAGCCTTTCCAATAGGCAACACAGACTCATGCAAGTGGAAAATGCAAAATTGATCAGGGAGACAAAAATGAACCTACATCGATAAGGACCAAAATGCGGAAAATGCAAACATAGATGAGCTCAGAGGGGCAAAAGGGTAGACTATAGATGAAATATGCATACTGTAGGACCAAATCAAGAAATTTATGAATGAAATCATATGTAAAAACACAAGATTTTTACAGTTCCAACAGTTCCTTTTTGCATATCCTGAAGTTGTTGTAATTTTTGCATTTGACATGTTAGGGAAACCACTTGATATGTGTTTTGTGTGTTGTGTGGTTCAGTTTCAGCTACTCTAGGCATTTATTTTAATTGATTAATGTCAAAATCTTTTGGAA
>VDFB02193867.1:348148908-348276344 GCA_007258455.2 Sequoia sempervirens
TATGTTGAGCTATTAAGTGAGACGACCTGTATTGTTAATGTTGTTTATGATATTGGTGCAGAGGTTATAAACACATTAAGGGATCACCCTGCTGGGTTTTGCAGAGCCCAAAGTGTAGGAGGTCTTTAGAATCCTCGTCAATTGGTCCAGGTCCTTTGAGCTACCCCTAATTGGAATTGGAATTTCCATAGGTAGATTAGGAGACAAACCTAGTTACATAATAATTATAGTGTAAAAGACAACCAACAAAATGGCAACTCTGCTGAGGAGCCTAATTTTAATATTCCTTGTTAGTGTGTCAGTTGTCCATTTTGCATAGAGTTAGTTTTTCATAGTTTCTGTGATTTGAAGGTTGAGCTTCTAGTTTTGTGTTAGGTTTATCCACTTCTTTTATTTTCATAAGTGTTCAATTCTCAATACGAAGTTCCAAAGGTTTTCATTTTTCTACCATGTACCTTGAGGTATTTGGTATTCCTAAGCCAATTGGGTGGCGACTTTGAAGTCTCTGCACTAGTGTGAATTTTATTTTGAAAGTTTTATTATAAGTGGAAAGAACTCTGGGACTAGTATGAAGAATGAAGAATACCAAGTCATTCATGAAGAATCATCCAGAACAAAAATTGGAAGGTGAACTTCCCAAAATCAAGAAGAAGGAATGGATAAGGAAAAAACCAGAATCTAGTAATGTTGTTCCCACGTCACAAAGCCCTGTACACCAGGGCACAACTTAGTATTTACACCCTATTCCTAAAAATCTTGCAGAGGTGTCTAGAAGTTTAGATTCAGACAGTTGTGGATTTTTTTATGCATTTTTTAGTACACCGGTTCAAGAAGATGTGACATGTCAAAATAACGGTCTTGTTAGTGTTAAATATGTTGAAAGGAGAAGGGGGAGGAGTAGAAGTAGAATCCATCACAAAGAATGCATCGGTGATGTGCCTCCTCCTCCTACTAAAAATGATGTAAACCCTTTATTGTTTGAACATGTACTGGAAGAGGTCAATCTAATAGACCTAAGTGATACATCAAGTTTTGATATGAATTTACCTGACCTTGATGATGTTTTTGGAGACATTAATTCTTTGAAGCGGGAAATCCAAAAGCAAGTTGAGCTCAGGGTGAAAAGGGAAAAGGATAGGGAAGCAGACTTGAGGGATGTTGTGATTGAAAGGGATAGGTTGATGAGATAATTGGCAACAATGAAGTTGTTAAACAAAGAAGAACCTAAACCAGGTGTTGAGGACCCAGTTGTATAGAGGGTTGTTAGTAAGGAAACAAAGCATGTGTCTAAAGAAAATCTATTAGGCCACACCAATGCTCAGTCCAAACCTCCTGACCCAAAGCCCTCAAATCATATTAAGTCTAAACCAAGTGATACAAACCCTAAGCTTGCCTTGGACAAATTAAGGAAAGCAAAAGGTTGAGGGGATTAAAATAAATGAGAAGGTGACTCCCCATTCCACTCAATAAGATCTCCAGCCACATGTTTCATTTCAAATGGAATCTACCTTAGAAAAGGCTAGAAGGGAGAGTGAGGCCCTAGCAGAAGAGTTGGAGAGAACAAAGATTGAGGTTGCAAATGCATAAATGAAGAGGAAAATCAGTTTCTTAAAAGTAACAAGTACAGATGAGGTTGCACAAGCTACAACCTCCTCAAATTATTAGGATGCCTTAAATAATAATCCTAGGATTACTCCAAATCCCTCCACAAGAAATTTTGACTCGAAGATTCATGAAACTGGGTTTGTGAACCCAAATCAAGATGGTCATAGAGTACAAGGGGTAGGGTCTGGTGTTGATCCTAAGATGAATGAAGAATTGTTTCAACGATGACCTATACAGTTGGAAAGATATAGGCCCTTATTCTTTGATGGTATCCCTGGTTATCCAAATCCCATCCCTGTTGACTTGATGGAAAAGATGAGTAAGTTTTCTAGCAATAATGTTGTGAAAGCAGAGGAATACTTAAAAGCTTTCATGGACATGTTAAATGATTATGAGGTAGAACATGAGGATGTTGTAATGAAATTGTTTGTCTAGTCTCTGGTAGAGGATGCAAGGGATTGGTATAGAGGTCTACCTGATGTTAGTATTGTTTCATGGGAGGAGTTTGAAAAGTGTTTCAAGGAGCGGTATGGTGATAAAACTAATGCTAGTTTCATGCTGAATGAGTTTCATAACATCAAGAAGTCATTAAATGAGCCTATAACAGAGTTTAATTTAAGATTTCAAAAAGCAATGTATAAGTTGTTACAGGTTTTAAGGCTTGATGAAAATGTTTGTTTAACTACATATTTCAATGCTTTTGATGCTAAAATGGCATACCTCCTCAAAGAAAAAGACTCTCATACTATGATGGATGGATTTAGAGTGGCTATAAATATTGAAAGTAATAGAAGAGCTTTTGGGAAATGTGGTAGGAGAGAAGAGCCTACATTCTTAAAAAATCCTAAGAATGAGACTGAGAAGGTTCTAGTTGGCAAGCCTAAAGATAATGAAAAGTGGGAAAAGGTTTACAATACCTTGAAAAACATAAAGTAAACTACAATTAAGCAAGAGAAGGGTATTTGAAATGAAAGGAAACCTTATAATAAAAATGATAGGCTGCCTAGATTTCAAAATTATCCTTACAATACAAATTGGAAAGATGGAAAACCAATCTTTCTTAGCTAGAAACCTAAAAATGATCAGCATACAGCAGACCCCTTGCAGAAACATTCAATGAAACTAGTAGCAAATAGACCATGGTGTCAAGTATGTGAACATCCACATGATCATAATCACTGTAGTGTTGCTCAGTTGCTTGTTGCTGAGGGAGTAGAAGAAGATGTTCGTGATTGATCAAACATCAGAATATGAGCAAGATGATGTAAATGTTTGTATGGCTAGATCATACATTGATGAGGCAGAATGTTCCTCTGATGATGAAATATAGGAAGCTGATGTGCTAAATCAGAGGCAAAGAAGAGAGATGTACCATCAACAGGTCTTTTCTAATGAGGAAGGTGATTTTGAT
This sequence comes from Sequoia sempervirens, assembly GCA_007258455.2. Classification (NCBI taxonomy): domain Eukaryota; kingdom Viridiplantae; phylum Streptophyta; class Pinopsida; order Cupressales; family Cupressaceae; genus Sequoia; species Sequoia sempervirens. Next base: position 348,151,925 of record VDFB02193867.1, read on the forward strand.
CGTAATGCTTGCAATATGGAATAGGTTGAAGATTCAATGTCCTTAAGGAGACTGTCAGAAGAATAGATAGCAAGATTAACTAAAAAAATGGCTTCTCAAATGAGAAGTTTACTTCAATTGAGAAATAGAACTATGGGTGGTGAGAAGGGTAAACATGTTGGCTTGTTTATTAAAGAGAAAAAGGATAAAAACAAAGTTGTTAAGGTTGATAATAAAAAGGATGTTGTGAAAGTTAGAGAAGCTAAGAATGATAAGGTTTGGACAAAAAGGAATGAAACCCCAAAGCTTCAAGAGGATGTGACTTCATCATCAGTGAAGACAAAAGTGATTACAAAGGTAGATGAACCTGTTGCAGAGGATAAGAAGCAAAAGAAGCTAGAAGCAAGTAACCAACTAGAAAAAAGGGAAAATGATGAAGGTATGATATCTAATTTCCCTAAATATACACTTGTGGATATGTTTCATGTTCTTTCTCAAGTTAAGGTAACTATAGCTTTGCTAGAAATGATGAGAATAAATGAACACAAAGAGAAGACAATAGCCTTTATTACAGATGTTGCTAGTAATAAGGTTAAATATGAAACTTGTAAAGATGTAAAGGACAAAGAGAAAGAAAAGGAAGTGAAGGGAATTGTGTCAAAAATTCCCCCTGTGTATTTAGGAAATACTATTAACATGTGCCTTGAAAACATAACCCATTTTTCTTGAGTGTGGATATAAATGGAAAAAATTTATGGAACTCTATGATAGATTTAGGGGCATCAAATAATGTTATGCCAGTCAAAATAATGGGGGCAATGGGCTTGACAGTAGACACTGCTCAAGGTAAATGCTATGTTATGGATTCAAGAGAAGTGCCAGTTATTGGAACTATCAGAACATTTCCTTATAAATTGACTCAGTACCCTGACAAAGATCTAGTCATGACCATATTAGTTGCAGACATTCCACCTCATTTTGGAATTATCTTGTCAAGAAAATGGAGTACATCAATGGGAGGTAACATGCAATGTGATTTTTCATTTGCTACTTTCTCCATTGATGGTAAGGATGTCAAAATTGAAAGGGAATCAAAAGTACCTCACATGATTGAGCATGGCCCAATTGAGAATATGACATGATTTATTGACAATGGTATAGATGAATTTAGGGTTGAGGAACTTCCTATCATTTGTGATAAGAATACTACATTAATTGATATAGAAATAAGACAATTGTTAGAAGCTAATGGCTTGTGGATTATGTATTTTGATGGTGCAAGTTCAAAGGAAGGTTCTAGTGCAGGTGTCCTCTTACGATCACCAAGTGGAAAGACATTCAGGTTCTCTTTCACTCTATTATTTGAATGCACAAATAATGTGGCAGAGTATGAAGCTTTGTTATTAGGTTTGAGATTGGCTAAAAAACATGGGATCAAGAAGCTCAAAGTAATTGGGGATTCCGATCTTGTAGTCTCCCAAGTTAGATCCAAGTATGTCTCAAAGAACAAGAGGTTGAAACAGTATAGGAATGTTGTTTTGGATGAATTGGAGAGCTTCGATGCATTTGGCATAGGATGGATGGAGAGACGTAAAAAAAAGTGGCAGACCTATTAGCCAACATTGCATTAAAACCAGATGATATGACTTATGCTGGAATTTCAAAGGTTGACGTACAAACCAGGCCATCTATCTCTAATAATATAAAAATTTGGAAAATCTTTGACAATGATGATGATATATTGAGGTTTTTAAATTGTGTGGGAGAATATGAAAATTAGGAAATTCACTTTGGAGTTTTTTTTAAAGTGTTGATGGTAAGGATACTATCTTTGGAAATATGGTCATTCAATTAAAAACAAACACAATTCCCAAGGGTCTAGTTGTACTAGAAAGAATGTTTGATAATCAAGACAAGACAAAGGCTAATCATGTTGTTTCTCATCTTGATGACTTGGAGGAGATAAATCTTGGAACAAAAGCATCTCCAAAGAAGGTGTATATTGGAAAGAAAATGTCACCAAAAGTGAGAAAGATGTTATTTTCCTTGTTAAGGAAGTTTAGGCATGTTTTTGCATGGTCCTATGATGACCTTAAATCATACATGAAGGATCTTTTCCAACATGAGATTCCTTTGCGTGATAATTCCAAGCCATTCAAACAAAAGAAAAGGCCTAGTAATCCCACCTTGGCCCCCAAAATGTAAGAAGAATTAATGAAACTAAGGGATGCCAGAATCATCAAGCCAATTAGACATTCATCCTGGGTATCAAGCTTGATACTAGTAAGGAAGAAAAATGGATATATCAGGCTATGTGTAGACTTAAAAAATTTGAATGTGTCTTCATTGAAAGACAATCATCCATTACCAAATATGGAAGCCATGTTGCAGTGACAGGCTGTGAAATAATTTCTATGATGGATGGTTTTTCTGGTTACAATCAGCTCATGGTCAAAGAGTTTGAATAGTTTAAGACGACTTTCACTACGCCATGGGGAACATATTTTTATGTGAGAATTCCATTTTGCCTAACAAATGTAGGGGCTACTTTTCAAAGAGCCATGGATGTGGCATTTTCAGATTTCATCAACTTGTTTTTGGTGATCTACCAATATGATTTGACAACATATTCTAAAAAGGAAGAGGATCATTGTGAGCATTTGGAGAAGATATTCATTAGATCCTTGGAGTATGGCATTTCTTTGAATCCAAAGAAATGTGTGTTTGGATTATTAGAAGGAAAACTATTGGGTCATATAGTTTCCAAGGATGGAGTAAAAATTGATCCAGAGAGGGTAATTGCAATTGATAAAGTTCCACAACCTCGAAGTGTCAAAGGAATACAATCTTTCTTTGGAAAAATAAACTTCTTAAGGAGGTTTGTGACAAATTTTGCTGAGATAGTTCACCCTGTTTCCAAAATGCTCAAAAAGGGAGCCAAAGTTGAATGGGATGAAGAGCCTGTGTAGGACTTCCAAGCCATTAAGAAAGCAATAAAGGAGGCTCCTGCATTAAGAACCCCTGATTTTTCTAAACCTTTATAGATTTTCTCATTTGCTTCATTCCACACAATTGTAGTTGTGTTATTCCAAAAGAATGCGGAAGGTTTTGAATAGCCTATAGCCTTTTTTAGTAAATCCTTACAAGATGCAAAACTTAAATATGATATAAATGAAAAATAGGCATATGCACTAGTAAAAGAAGTAAAGGCTTTTAGGCCTTATTTGATGGGAGCTATTGTAATTGAATTTGTGCCTAGTGCTATTGTTAAGGACATTTTTACACAGTAGGAAGTGTCGGGAAGAAGGTGTAGGTGGATAAATAGGATTCAGGAATTCAATATTGAGATCTAGATTACTAAAATGGTGAGAGGACAAGGATTGGCCAAGCTCATGGCCCAAAGTAATCTGGAAGCAAATCAGATAAATGCTCTAGAAGGTGAAACTAGATCACATATATGTGATAAGGACCATTCAAAATGTTATAGAGATGTGATTTATTATTTGCAAAAAATGAAATGTCCTAACAACTTGAATGAAAATGAGAAAAGGACATTAAAGTTACATGCTATCAAATATATTATCATAGATGGAAAGCTGTGGTGGAGAAATGGAGGTGTCATGCTAAAATGTGTTGACCAAAATCAAGCAAAAGGACTTTTGAATGAGATGCATAGTGGAGTTTGTGGAGGAAATTATATGGCTAAGACAACTGCACATAAGATAATGAGGGTTGGATTTTGGTGGCCTACAATTTTTAAGGATACACACTAGCGAGTAAAGACATGTGATGCTTGTCAATGTTTCTCTGGTAAGTTAAATTTTTCTGGTAACTTGCCTCTAAAACCAGTTATAGTACAAGCTCTATTTCAGTAGTGGGGTATTGATTTTGTAGGAGAGATAGCATGTAAATCTAGTGGAGGTCACTCATGGATATTGGTGGCCACTGATTATTTCACCAAGTGGGTGGAAGCAATTCCAACTAAGAAAGCCACTAGTAAAATAGTAATTAATTTCCTGATAAACAATATACTAACTAGATTTGGATGTCCAGAAAGGATTGTATTAGATAATGCAATGTGTTTCAGATCTGAGGAATACACAGAAATTTGTGAGAAGCATGGCATCCAAATTTCTTATTCATCACTATATCACCCATAGAGAAATGTACAAGTAGAATCAAGCAATAAAAGCTTGATGAAGATCATTAAAAGAATCTTGGATCAGAATAAAAAGGCTTGGGATTCTAAGCTAAGATTAGCAGTCTAGGTAGATAGGGTAACTATGAAGAAGGCAATAGGTTGTGCCCCATTTGACTTGCTTTATGGGATAAATGCAAGGTTTCCCCAAAACAACTTAATGGAAATGTATAAGTTTGTCCAGTTGTATGATAATGAAATTGATAATGTGATGCAATTGAGAGTGGAAGCTCTTATAGAATTAGATGAAGCCAGGAGAGAAGCTTAGAAAAGAAATGCAAAGTTGCCGTTGCAAGTAAAGAATTTGTGTGAAAAGAGGACAACTGCAAGGAGTTTCAAAGATGGAGATTTCGTTCTAATGTGGAATGCCAAATTAGAGGATAAAGGAAAGCATGGGAAGTTTGATGCAATTTGGTTAGATCCATTTTTTATCAATAGTAAGTGGGCTAAAGATTCTTACTTCCTCCAAGATATGACAGGGGACATTCTTGAATTGCCAGTTCATGGAAAGTTCTTGAAGTTATACTTCACTTGAAGTATTCTTTTCCATGAACATTAGCTTAGGTTTCTATATTTTGTATGTCTTGTACGTAGTTAGGGTTTTTTTGTCTAAACAATCCAATTTTTGGTCACCTCTGTATCTTGGTCTGCTCCACCTAAGATTCTCAATTCTCGCTTCATTCCAGTGGAGTGAACCTCCCCAACTGGAGCCACTAACAGAGCTTCAAATTTTGTTCCTAATGTTTCACTCATGCCCTGCCTTATGTCACTAGTCTATCATGGTGTTAAAAATTTCTAAGGGCTGGGGTTTTAGCTTTGTCTTCATTTTAAACCCTTGTGTTTACCTTATTCCTTGGTCGAGATCTATTTCACTGTTACCTTTTTGGACGGGTTTTAAAACAACTTATGTCCCATTGTTCTGTCTAAGGCTGGGTCCCTTTGGTTTGAATTTTTATTTTCCTCTGTAGGTTTTATTTCCCTAAGTCTTGCTTGGCCCTGATTTTATCATTTTTAAAACAACTTATGTTGTTTACTATCCTCCTAGTAAAGTCCCCTTGTCCTTTGAAAGAATTTTTTTTTTTGTAGAAGGGATCGAATTTGTGCTGCCATTGATTAAGTTGCCTTCAAGATCAACAGTTTCTATACATCATGCGATCAGAAATTGTAGGATGGCAATATTGCAGGGGGTCAACATGTGTCCCATCTGGGGGATCAAATTTGTGTGACTGTTCATCAACTATCCTTTGATCTAAGCCATTCCTCGCCATCCCGTGATGGTGCTTTGGTTGATTGCAAAGTCATGGGCGAGCGCCACATGGACTTCCTTGGTGAAGCCGAAGGAGATTAGTTGGTATGACATCAATCAATCTTCATAAAGATCAATGGTTGCCTACAATCCTGTGATGATGTTTTACAGGATCACGATATCATAAGCGACTACCACGTATCTCACCTAAAGAAGCCGAAAAAATAAAGGAAGTGTTTTAATATATTATGTTGTAGGTTACTAAATTTCTTGTGAGATGCACTTGCTTCAAATTGATGGAGATGTTATAATCTTAAGGTAAAATTTTCTTGACAGTTAACAATAAGGATGGCGACCATGTTGAAGGGGCGATATCACCGATAAATAAGATCAATGGTTTCCCGCCATTCCGTGATGGTGTTTTGAAGGATTGTGATATTGTGGGCAACTACCACATGGATTCCCTTTGCAATTTGTGGTATCGTGGGCTCCTTATTGTCACATTGTCGACTGTCTCAGCCTATTTTGAAGGTTACCATCGGATGATTTGATCAAGTTAAAAGATCGACGGTCAGAATTTAAATCTGTATCAAATATTTCCACCGACTAATGAAGAATACCAGAGGTCGATGAATTCTCCAAGATGATTGCCATTGGAACTAATTTTTGAATATCACCAGGTGTTTCATTCGACTGGTGACATATGTACTACCTAGCCAGGTGCTTCATTTGGCTAGTGACAGGTGTATTTTCTAGACGGTTGCTTGTTTTCTCCTTCATTCTCTATAAGAAGGATTTCAAGGCTAGAAGTATGGGTTATCAAGTTAGATATTTCTTGGTCGAGTCTAGGTGAAGCTACAGAACACTTTGTAAAGACAGAGGGTTTTAGAGATAAATACAATTTAGGTTTTGCATCAGTCTATAAAAGGTTTTGAATTCATGAGGATTTAATGTTGTATAATAGTAGTAGCATTTGAGTTGAGATGATAAATTGAATCTCATGTCTCTCCATTGTACATTCATATCTGAACTTTGAATCAAATAACTAAGGGTTGTTTCATTCATCTCACTATTGTGGTGTGTATGCTTCTATTTTAGCTTTAATTCAAGGAATTAATTAAAATGCTTGAATGGAATTATAGGTGGGTATGTTCTGTATAGGGTTTGGCAAGTAGTATTGGGTTATAATGCGTACTGGTGAGATTGTAAGGCAATGTTATCAGGGATTTCATATGCTATGTGTTAAATCTATCATATACCTTTAGGTCCCTATGAGTCTGACTCCCCAATGGATATGTGGCACTGATCTAAGTTGTACTCATTCATATAATTCAGTCTCTTTTCCTAGAGCTTGCTACAAGTTGTGAATCAAATGAAAAATTATATTATGGATTGTGTTGAAATTATCTCATGCTCCAAATAGTTGATATTACTAATAAACAACCAATTTATTTTAGTATTATCCTATTATGTTGAGCTATTAAGTGAGACCATTTGTATTGTTAATGTTGTTTATGATATTAGTGCAGAGGTTATAAACATATTAAGGGATCACCCTGCTAGGTTTTACAGAGCCCAAAGTGTAGGAGGTCTTTTAAATCCTGATCAGTTGGTCTAGGTCCTTTGAGTTGCCCCTAATTGGAATTGGAATTTCCATAGGTAGATTAGGAGACAAACCTGGTTACATAATAATTATAGTGTAAAAGACAACCAACAGAATACACTTCAAGTAGACTCACTCTTAAGGTCAAAAAGGTCATCATTATACTCAACAACCCACATCTTAAAATTGTGTTGACTCACATAGCTGTGTCACCCCCTAGAGGGTGGCCATGTTTTTTTCTTTTCCATGTGTGTACTCAAATCTATATTTCTCTATCCCTTGAGAAAATAGTCCTTGGAAATTATATGGTGAGTGTCTTGGGAACAAATTCTTCCCTCCCCTTGCACCATGACTATTACAATGTTCAGAAACTGGCAAGTTGGATACTACATTAGGGTTCATAGATAGGGTATCCATTCAAAGTGGAAAATGATAAAATCCCTCAGGATACCTCCCAATCTTTAGAAAAAATATTTTTGGGATGGTTATCTTGAAAATTTCCATTAAATGTGGGTTTCCCGAGATTTACTTTTATTTTATAGTGGGTTTGGGAAAACCTAGCTTTGGTTGTTCCCAATCAGGTTATTCCCATAGGGTGAGTACTTTTTCCCACTATGCTAGGCCTTCTAAAGGATTTAACAAAGCATAAAGTGTATGAAATTAAAAGATGAGTTTGGAATGTTGATCACCCAGTTAAGGGGAGAGCATAGGCCTATCACCGCACAATCACAGTAAACAAAGTCCAATTTTAAAGCCCAAATGACGATTTGCTATTCTGCATGAAGATATTGCTTCACAAAAGATATGATAATTTTAACTGAGATAGAAAATGTATGATGACTACCCTAGGATTGGTGTATTTTAATCCAAATGACTACCTAAAGATTTGTTCATTTTAGTCCAAATGCAGCAATGAAATCACTTGTCGCGGTCACGTCGGATCTAGACAACAAATTACAAATGCACTATAATAGAGGTCATATGCACCATTTAATTGATCATATGTAGTGTAGGATCAATTGGATGTACCACAGAATTCATCAAATGAACTATAGAATTGATCAGATGTGCTAAATAGAGTTGAATAGGGAATAGTTAATTGCACTAGGAGTTTTTGGTCGATGCGTTGAAACAGTCTTCAGATGTGCTATAGTTTTCGATGGATGCACTACAAAATCTCTTGTTTACACTAAAATAAATATGCCAGAAGCCTGTATGGACACTCATAAAAATTATTAAAGCATGGGGTTAGAAGCCCCATAGTGGGTGCCAAAATGTAAGTGTGGAATAAGTAATGAATAAAATAACAAACAACACTTCTTAATAAGACATTATATTAAGAGAATCAACAATAATTAATGCAATTAACATAGGAAAACTCTTGAAAGTGTCTCATTGTTTCCTATCTCCAAAGATTTATTAAATCACTGAGGGCTCTCAGATTTGGTAAGCATTGTGATTGTTAAAATGTCAGTCTAGAGAATGGAATTATTATGATTATAATACTTAAACTCTATGATTATGTTTCTAAGTACAATGATAAAATCCTTCTGATGCAAATGACATAAAATAGATAAATGACGCTACTGTAAACTATGATGAATCTAAATGGAATGCCATGATTATGATTCTACTGATTGTTATTGGTAAATAATAATTGATAAATGCCTGACTACTTGAATGTTGTTTTTGCAGAGTAAGTTTTACACAAAGTTGGGATCCATTTCCTATGGAGAAAGGTTGTATATATAGATTTCTGGCAGCATTCTATGATGTGGCAGCAAGGCAAAGGTATGGATTTGATCTTGAGGATTGAATGGTGAGAGATGAAGAAGTCTAAGTTGATCATGGGGATTTTTCCTCAAAAAATCATCTTGCCAGAGGATAGGAAGGATCAGAGGAAGGAGATTGACAAATTGATTTCCAATTTTTCTTCACAACTTTCCCGTGAATTCTAGTTGAATTAATTAGATATAAAATATCTAATTTTATTGGTGAGTGAATAGAGTAAATTGCCTTTATTTGAATATTTTGATTTATTCAAATTAGTAAAAGAGAATAATTAATTTAATAAAGAAAACTATATAAATTTATTTATTAAATAAATATAGAAGAGATATGATAATTAAACAACAAAGTATTTAATCTTGTCTATTTAGTTAAGATAAAATGATGTGATTATGATAGAATAAATGAATAAATATAGAAGAAATAATAATAATAATAATTAAATAAAACAAAGTATTTAAAATTGTTTATTTAATTAAGATGAAACAATATGATAAAAATAGAAGAATTAAAAAGTGAACTATATAAATAAATATTTCTATTTATTTATTAAGTAGATGAATTTAAGGTTAATTAATCAAATAAATCATATTTAATTAATTATATTCTCCAGGCCATTTTTAGGTGTATACATAAATAAATACATTTTACAACATTAAATGAGGACAAAGTTAGGTTAATTTAGCTTAAAAAGGACCCAAGACCTAATGTGGATATGTAAAACTCATCACAACAATAGATTAAGGTGATATCAAGTCCAATTTATCATTAATTATTCCCAATTTAGTAGAGACTATACCATTTCTAGGGGGGTCAATTTATGTGATTACATCTAGCCCCCACTTTAGTGAGAGGGGGAACTTGCTTCAAACTCACACTAAATTAGATATTCAAGAGGGTTCCAATTGTACCGATGTAGATGGTCTAGGATAATAAAGATCAAGGAGGAAATCAAGCCCCCATGATCAAAGATCCTATGTCAAACTGACATAAGCACAAAAAGGACACACATAAGGTATATAATATGTAGTATCAAGATACACAAACATACAATGTCAATGACTAAAATAAATAAAATAAAAAATAAAAAAGGTGGATCAACCATTGACCATTTTTCCAACGCGATGTGGATCAGATCTAAGTTGTTTGTCCAAAAAATGCATAGTCACTCTGAGGTCATACAACTTCAGGTATTTTGCTAGGTGAGAAACATACACTCACGGCTAGTATGTACTCACACACACACAAGTGGCTATGGGGAAAGTCATTCCTTGGTCAAGCTTCCCGCTCAAACTATACCAAAGTTACACCTCCTAATAACTTTAATAAGGCACCATGTATAAATGGTTTTCGAGCTTCATGAGGCAAGCAAAACTTCATATGCTTAAAACTCATAGACATTATAAATGCAAAATAGTGTAAGGTTTGTTCAAAGGGATTTCACTTAGTTCATGCAAGGTCTCTTGTTAGGGAACATTGTTCTTAATGTCTCCAAGAGAGGACAAGTCAAATAAATATCACACTCTCGAAGGAAATCAAACCTAATGACACCACGAAGAAAATGACACATTGAAAGAAGAAAGAAATTGCACAATGAAACATGAGTGTTGATGTATGCCCCCACTTTAAAGTGGTTGCTAACACCATTACTGTGAGAAATTTCTTTAAAGTAGAATAGTACATGAAAGCTTATTCGAAAATCCCTATGCCAAGTCATATGTTTCCAATAAGCTATGTCATGAATAAGTGTGTCACATGCAAGTCAACTTAAGACATGTCATCTGCATCCCAAGCTTTCTCGTATATATACTTGTAAGGTAGTCAACTAGCCAAAAGAGAAAATGACAAGTGCCACACAAGGACAAGGCTACCTAACTTCTTGCCCCTACTTAGTGGAGGACAAGGGTGAGCCGATGGGAAGCATGCTAGAGTGAAAATTAGTATCATTTAGAGGAACAAGGTGCTTCAACACAAGGAAGAGCACCACACTCCTTAAGATGTTGAATTTTATCACTTAAAGCCTTACATTCATTAGTAGAATGACCATGAATTTTGTGATATGCACAAAAATGAATTATTGTAGTAGAATTTATTTCATGTTCTTGGGGGAAGGGATATAAAAAAATCTTTGAGGAGTCTCATCTAGAGACATTCTTGATCAAAAGTAGGGGATTTTTCATTATTTTGCAACAAAGTTATCTCTTGCTTAGTACAAGGTGTCATACTTATGCAAGACTATTTATATTGCGATATTTTGTTCTCTCCTTTACAAGAGGGTGTAAAATATAATGAATTCAAATAATTAGTGGTTTGCATGATGACATTGACATTAAGCGAATATTTCTTTGTTTCTTGCAAATGATAACAATCAAGACCACAAGTGTCTATCAATTCAAGATGCACTATTGTTAAATTCGGCTTAGAGGGATGTTTTGTAAAAGTGTTGATATTAAGTGAAGGTTTTCTTGATGGATTAATTTCTATGAAATGACAATAACCAATACCATGAGTTGTGTCTTGCATGTTGGGCTGTATAGGGACACAAAAACCTTGTTCTCTAGCACCACATTATTTTCCACTATATCCAAGTTGTTTCATAATCTCATAAACATTTTCATAAAGCTTTTTCATTTCTTTAGGATTCAGAGCTTGTTGATAGATTACCTCATCAAATCTTATCATCTAATTTGTTTTTTTCTAAAATGGTTGAGGTGGATGCTTTCAAAGGGTCTTCTAGATTTTTTGTTGAAAATACTACCTTTTCTTTTCCCTTTTAAGAGTCTTTGTATATGATATTGTATTATCACATGAATGTAGGTTTGAAATTTAAGGAACCAAAATCATCTTTTAATAACTTCATGATTTGTTCAATATGATTTTCTTTGTATTTTTGTTACATGGGTTCCACTTGTGTAGTTGGTGTCAATGCTTTCAAAAGATTTTCCTTGCCTTTCTCAATGTTCAAAATATTGTTTGGATCAGGGTCGACTTCAATTGTGTACACTTTGTTGTTAAAGGTGTATTTCATTTTGTGATGCAAAGTAGAAGGCACCCATTCATTGCATGGATCTATGGCGTTCCCAAAAGGAGATTATATGAAATATTGTGAGGCATAACATGGATTTGTGTTTCTAATGTGGCCTTCCTAGTTGTAATAGGTAAAGTGATCACACCAAGCAATTGTTTTCCAACATTGTTAAATCCCTTAATAGATAAAGAGTTAGGTTGAATGTTTGATTTACCAATGCCAATCCTATACAAAAGGGTCACACTATACACATTAAGGGTAGAGCCATTATCCACAAGGGTTTTCTTTATCCATTTTCTTTTGTATTAAGATATTATTATGAAAGCTTCATTTTGTTTTTGGACTTCCAAAGGAGGGATCTCACTTTAGTGGACAACAATGTCAACATTCAGTCCTTGAATCATTTCTCCTATATCATTCATTTGTGCATTAGAAGGGATATGAACTTGTTGTAAGGAATTTTGAATCATGTTGAGGTAATGGGGGAAGGCTTGAATAAGATCCCACAATGATATCATAGTGGGAGTATTCTTTAGTTGTTCAAAAAGGTCATACTCCTTTTCACTTTGTGAAGGAAAACGAGGGGGACCTAGTAAGATAGGATTAGGAAATGAGAGGATGTTAAAGGTATTTGTCTTTGTTATGGATTGTTTCTAGTGTTATATGTATGAGCAATGGTATTATGACTTGGTTGTTGCAAAACATTATTATTAGGCAGGTAAAGGATAAGTTCAGGTTTTTTTTGAGGTTTATGTGAAGGGGGGTAAAGGATGAATAGAGGTTGAATAATATTAACATCCCTTAGTGAAGGAAATTCTAATACTACTTCATCATGTTCATCTAAGGGCATATCATTATTGTCAATGTTTTACTTTTCTTGCACCATGATATCTTCCCTAGGAGAAGAGTTTTTAGGAGAACTAAAAGTTAGATGTTCATGACATTCAATTGTCGGTTCTTCTAAAATGACTTCATAAAAAGGGAGTAATCAATGGTTGGATTGTCTTGTTTATCAGTAGTGGGGATGTTAGGAGAAGGATCTATTTGATTTTCCTTTTTCTCTAAGGTTTCATTTTCTTGCGCCATATTATCTACCCTAGTAGGAGAGCTTGTAAGATGTTCATCCATGGTTAGATTTTGTAAAGTAGCTTCAACACAAGGAGTGGAGGCATCAAGAGAAGGACAACTATGATCTTCATGCTTACCAAATAGATCTTTCCAAATGTTAGTAGCATTAGGGAAGGGAGGAACAAGATTCTCATGGCTTTCAATAGGTGCATCTTCTAACACCAACCTATCCTCTTTGCATTGAGGAGGGATATTAGGAGAAGGACAATTATGGATATCTATGATATCATCCTATTTTGCTAAAAAATTCTCACAAATAAGGTATGAGTGTAGGCTAGGTAAGTTGATGTTTAGAAATGTGTCTATGATCTCATCTTCTTATGTCATAATATCTTCCCAAGAGGGAGGATGAGAGAGATAATCAAGAATCTCATTATTTTCATTGATTGTATCTTCTTTCACCAAGATACCTTCGTCACTAGTAGGAGAGGTATCAGGAGAAGAAAAATTATGGATTTCATTACTTTCTATGCTTTTATCTTCTTGTATCATAACATCCTCACTAATAGGAAACCTAATATTAAGGATTGTATCAATGGTTTGATCTGCTTCCTTTAAGATGTTTTCATAACTATGAAAGATAGTAGAAGGATGGCTAGCTTATTTCTTATTGACCTCATTGCTATACTCTAAATTGAATTCATAAGAGGGGATGTTGTACTTATGCAATCCATTGTAATCATATCAAAGACACAACTCTTGAAAGAAAACATGCTATTATGAAAAATTAAAAGTGAAATTCAATGAACTAAAGTGAAATGTTTAAATGCAATTTTTAGATGTGAAACAAGGTAATTTGTTGATTACACTATGCAAGAACCTGAAAGATGAAATGTTGTAAATGAAAATTTGAAATTGAGAAATACATGAAATGAGCTAATTTAAGCTAGATCTAATGAAATGCATGTAACAAAAACTCAACCAACTGAAAAAGATAGTTAATGGCAACAAACAAAAGTGCAAAAATAAGGTTTTTAGTGTTGTAAAACGCAGTTTCAGGGGTGCATAGGGGCTGATTCGCCCAAGGTGGTAAATGAGTCCCAATAGGGATTTTTTCAAAGATTTTCAATTGATTTTTATTCTGTATGATGTAAATCCTAAGTGAAAATGCATATTTTCTATGATTTTCAATGATTTGAGATGCAAAAATGCAACCTATATGTACTTTCACTAATGCAAAATTTAGAAACCCTAGATGCCAATTAACTAATGAAAATTCCAATGCAAAGTAAATGTAAGCTATTTCTAGGATGATGATGGACTCCAAATAAGAGAAGGTATTCTAAATGTAGGTTCACCAAAATGAAATGGTGAAAAAGTTGTTAGGGAAATATTCTATCATAGGGTTTTAGACATAGACCATACCCACACTTTTCCAATTTCCGTCAAGGGTAACCCTTGAGATCTCTTTGCAAAGGAGGAAGAGATCTTGCTAATTTTTGTCCTAGGGGCTAAAGATGATCTATTGAGAGGTTCACCACTAAGTGTAAACTTGGAAAAGACAATGAAATGCAAGATATATTACAAAACCCTAATTGAATACAAACTTGAACTAAATGACCTAGAAATATATATAAATCAGAATATAAAGCTATAAAACTAGAAGAGTGCACCTGAAAAATTTGTATAGGCTTGAATGAAGATTAGAAATGTTGTTGATCTTGAAATTTTAACCTACTAGAACTCATTTTCCATTCTGGGTGAATAAGTTCCAAAACTAAATTTTTATGCAAAAGAGGGTTTCAGGGAAATGGGTATCCAAATCTACAAAAATATTCAAAAAAAACCCATAGTGGGACTCATTGAGTCTAATTTATATTTTCTAGAAATTTAAAGTCTGAATCTACTCTTCTTAGTCTTCTCAATCTTTTCCTTCGGGTTCTCGGATCTGAAATCCTAATTTTTGGGCTATAGGTGACCTTTTAGTGAATATTATGACCTTGCAAATAAGGGGAACACTCTAAAAATATTGCAACCTAATCCTCAATTATCTTCAAGTCCTCAAAACACTTAAATATTCAATCACACAAAGAGAGAGAGAGAGAGAGAGAGAGAAAGTGTTGATTGTTAGGGAATAGGGGTTTGTCGTGGTCAAACCTCTTTTAGGTAATTAAACCAAATGATAAAATATAATGAAGCATGAACATAAAATAATGCAATTATAACCTTTCCATGATGATGGATCTTGAATTTCTACAATAATTGATGAAGAGTCTTGCCCTTGAATGCCTTAGAATGATCTTGAAAGCTATCTTGATGACCTTGTGAAGACTTGGAGTGCTTAACTCTTGCTTGCTTGACTTGATAACATGTAGAATTTATATTGATTATGTTGTTTATTATCTCTTATGAGGATTTGAAATATCATTTATATAGGAAATCCACTCAAATGATTGTTAATTTGATCCTCAAGGCCAACATGGAAGAAATTTGAATTAAAAACCCACTTTTCCTGCTCAAAACCTTAAAAAATAGACCAAATAAGACTCATTCACCATCCTAAGTGAATAAGTCCCACCTGGATGGGACTCATTTTCTCAAGGTGATGAATGGATCCCACAATGGGCTATTTTTAGTCCTAAAGTGTCGACGAGTGAAGAGATTAAGTTTATATGTTGATCTTGTTAGGTTTTTGATTGAAATATGACTTGGGATGCAGAATATAGGGTCATAGGGGCCTATTAATGATGATATAAAGGTCATAAATTCAATAGGGCCCATAATCCAATGTGAAAGTGTAAATAAATACACTTGATAACTCTAAATTAAGGAAAAATTGGGTCTATTTAGCTTAGAAGGGTTCTAAACTGAATGTGAATGTGTAGAACACATTACAACACTAGATTATGTCCAATTTGTTTACAAGCCTCCTAAATTTAATGTGGAAGTGTAAATAAATAATTTTTTCAACATTAAATTAGGATAGAGTTATGTTAATTTGCCTTAAAAAGGGCCCAAGACCTAATGTGGATGTGTAAAATTCCTCACAACACTAGATTAAGGCAATATCAAGTCTAATTTATCATTGATTATTCCCAATTTAGGCGAGATTGTAACATTTCCAAGGGGGTCAATTTTCATCTTTACACAATTTTTCCTAAGAAGCGCCCAAATAACCTTGGCCTAGGGTGTACTACTAGTAAGGTTACTCTTCTTGGCAAAGGAACTTCTGCTAAATGGGTTAAGGCTTCCTCTTGGTTACCCACATCATGTGATACTACCCTAGATGAGTTCCCCCTTGATGTTGCTGACCTATTTTAAAATAACTCTATATTCATGATATCCACAACATCTTTCACCCAAATGATTAACCAACTGAAATAAGCCTAGTATACCGACAACCCATTGACTGGGATTGTAGACACGTAAAATGTACCAATTGACATTGTGCATCTGATCCTGACTACTAACTTCGTTTCATCCTAAATCATCCCTCGGTCTAACCATTTAATCGAATCCCCTTATCTAATTAAATTCATCAATATTCCTCTCCTAATTAAATAAATCATTTTATCTAGTTAAGTCACCTCTTCTCGATAATTAAATTAATCAATCCTGATCTAATTATCGTATTTAATTAAATAATCAATTTTATTTAATTAAATCCCTCAAGTCTATCTATTAAATTAAATAAATTAAAACCTTTTTTAATTTAATCTAACAATCATCTCCTTTTAATTAAATAAATCAAAATCTTTATTTGATTAATCTCTTATCACATTCTTCTCATTATTTGATTTAAATAAATCCATAAATAAATCACATCATCTAAACTCCTATTAAATTAATTGACCCTTGATTAATTTAATGTCTTATCATGTCCCATCCTCTAGATTTTGCAAGTTGCACATGAAAATAGATTTAATTGATTTATTAAATCTCTATTTTCCTCACAAGGAATCTTTTGGAATATTCTCCAAGTTTGAATTCAAAAATTCCAAGTTGACATGTACATCCAACAAGGCATTAACTTCATCTTACATGTCTTCTGTCTTGAGCCAAGTGGCATTTATTGCATTTTCCCTTCCCTCTTGCATGTCATTTCAACAAATTTGAAATTCAAAAAAGGCATTTATTGGCACAACCATCAAAACTTGCACATCCTCCTTCCTCTCGTGGGTTGACAAGTGGAATCTTGCAATTTGATGAATGCTAGTCCCACATTGCTCAATTTTGGACATTCATCCTTCAATCTCATCTATAAATAAAGAGTTTCATCCTTCATTTGAGGATCCACAAATTTATGCAAAGTTACCATGCTCAAATATCTATCAAATTTCATCAATCACCATTGAATCTTAGCTAGGTTATGCAGGTTTTTGGCTTGGAGTACCCTTCAACATCACCAAAGTGGATCGACTATCATCAACACATAAAGCGTGCATCATAGGGATTGGGAAAGGGCCAATTTTCACATCAAATTGGCACCAATTGCCCTATGGGATCATATGTTTGCTAGTCTAATTAGGATTGAATCTATATTTTCTTATTTCATTGTGTTCTTCATTTTTTTCTTTCCTAATTTGAATTTGGTGAATGGATTTAATGGGGAATCCTTGTTCTACCTTGCAATTTCTAATTTAATGTGTTTGTTCTTATTGTTTTGTAGGTACTAGGACTGGGGTTCACACAAGGACCAACAAGGACCACCAATTCTAAATTTGTTTGAAAATGATGAAACGATATCAGATTTCATGGTATTGCATGATAATTTACCATGGGAGGATCAAAAATTATGGTTTTGATATAGAGATAGACACATGGGAATATGATGAGGAGACAATTGAGTCCTTCAGTTGCAAAATCAGTGACATGAAAATAACATGCAAATCTTTGAGTGAAAACCACATTGTGGCACTTTCTGGTCTTAATATAGTAGAAGGAAAGGACACATTTGAAGGAGAAAACCTCTCTAAGGTGACCAAGGATGAGTGATTCAATCTCCCCCTTAGTGTAATGCATCTAGAGAAATTGATAGTTCTATCAAAAAAGGCTACTCCAGTGAATGTGGGAATAGAAGAAGCACCCAAGATCACTTTCTATGTCAAATCCTTGTTAGATGAAGAACAAAAAAATCTAGCAACATTCCTGAAAGAGTGAAGAGCTAACTTTGCATGGCCATACACTGATATGCTAGGCCTTGATCCAAAAGTGGTTGTGCATCATTTAGCATTTTATCCTGAAGCCAAACCAATGAAGAAAAAATTGAGAAAGATGCACCCTCACATTACACTCTTAGTGAATATTGAGTTACAAAAGCTCCTTGATGTTGGATTTATCTAACTGATGGATTATCCTGAGTGGGTTTCCAACTTGGTACTAGTCTCCAAACCTACAAGGGGCATCAAAATATGCACAAATTTTAGAGATATAAATAAGGCATTCTTGAAGGATGATTTCCCTCTTCCTAACATCAACATCATCATTGATTTAACAAGTAGGCATGGAATGTTGTCACTCATGGATGGTTTTTCAAGATATAATCAATTCATGATAGCCAAGGAGGATCAACACAAAACTGTATTTACTTGTCTATGGGGAAAATATTGTTGGAACATGATGCTATTTAGGCTGGAGAATGTAGGAGAAACCTATCAAAGAGCAATGACCCTCATCTTTCATGAAATGATTCATAAAATAGTTGAATACTATGTGGATAATATTTTTGAAAAATCAAATAAAGGATTGAGCACATAAAGGTAGTGGGCCCATCTTTGACAGACTCGAAGAACACAAGGTATGATTGAATCTAAAAAAGTGTCTTTGGGGTTACATCATGGAAGCGCCTTGGCTAAATTGTGTCAAAAAGAGGTATAGAAATTGATCAAAAAAAAGTAAAATCCATCCTCAACATGGAACCACGATAAACAATGAAACAAATGAGAAGGTTACAAGGAAGATTGTAGTCCATCAGAAGGTTCATAGTATAGTTATCAGATAAAATTCACCCTTTCTCACATTTTATCCATAAAAGAATAACTTACAAGTGGGATGATAAGTGCGATGAATATTTCTAGTAGATCAAGGACTACCTATTGAAACCTCTAGTGCTCATGTTACCAATACCAAACAAACCATTGATCCTATATATCTCAACAACATCAGTAGCACTAGGTGCTCTTCTAGTACAAAATGATGAAAACAGAAAGGAAAGATCTATCTATTACATCAATAGGACCTTGGTGGGCTATGAAATGAACTATTCATCCATTGAGAAAGCATTCTTAGCAATGGTTTTTCTTCACAAAAGTTTAGGAATTACATGTTATTGCATCAAACCAATCTTATTGCAAAGATCAACCCATTGAAATACCTATTAACCAAAGAAAATCTCAATGTTGAATGGACAAATGGGTAATTATCTTGACTAAATTTTACATAGAGTACATGGAGCACAAGGAAACCAAATGAAAAGTGATTGCAAACCAACTAGCAAAGGAACCTATCTATGCAGAGAATTTGTTGATATTTGAATTCCCTAATGAATCAATGTTCCTTTTCAATCTAACTAATCAATGGAAAATATACTTTGATGGATCATTTACTCAACATGGATCAGGGGTGGGTATTCTCTTTATCACCTCTCAAGGTGATTGAATTATGAAGTCATACCGACTATCATTTCCATGTACTAAAAACATTGTTGGGTATGAATCTCTAATCATAGGTCTAAGGATAGCAGTTCAATGGAAGATACAAGAGATGAAATTCTATGGGGACTCATACTTGTTTATCAACCGAGTAAATAATGACTACCAAACTAAGGATGATAAGCTCACTCGTTACAGGAAGATGGTATAGAGTCTCAAGGACCTTTTCATTGATATAACATTTGAGCATATTCCTCGCATGAACAACTAAGTAGTAGATGCTATGGTGAAAATTAGATCATTATTAGACATGTTGCACAATGTCCTTCAATGTGAATTCTTGGTAGAAAAAATTCTTTTACCAACTTTTGAAATCCCTAAATTTGAATTTGTGTGTGTCATCATTGGTCTTGGATCCCTATGGTACCATGATATATTCACCTACCTTAGCAGAGGAACACTCCAATCCAATATCACCTCCAACCTTAAGAAGAACTTTATAAAAAGGAATCCTGATTTGTGATCCTAGGTGGTACCTTATACTGACGAAGCATCAAGGGGACATTAATTTGATGTCTTAACCAAGAGGAAGCCTTAACCACCTTAATAGAAGTACACAATGGCATATGTGGTTCACATTCTAGTGGTATGACTTTAGTTAAGAAACTGTTATGGATGGGGTACTACTGGCCCACCATGGAAAGAGAATCCCATCAGTATGTACAAAACTATGTCCAGTGTCAATAGCATGGAGATCTTATTCATGCTTCAGCTCATGAGTTACAACCCATGGTCACACATTTTCCTTTCTTGTAGTGGGGGCTTGACCTCATAGGAAAAATTACTCCTACCTCATACAATGGCCATAAGTTCATCACAACAGCCATTGAGTACTTTACCAAGTGGGTCAGAGCCATTCCTATGACCTACATAATGAGGAAGAAAATTTTGAAATTTATCCTAAATTATCTTATCTTCCATTATGGTGTTCTACAAATGCTTCTCTCATACAAAGAAACACCCTTCAAGAATTAGGATGTGAAAGAGCTATGTCAAATATTGAACATCCAACATCGATTCTCTACCCCATATTACCACCAAGGAAATGTTCAAGGTGAGGCTACAAATAAGACCATTCTAAAGATCCTAAAGAAAATGGTCAATGAAGTTGGTTGTGACTAGCATCTATAGTTAAATCCCACCCTCTAGGCCTATCGAACCAGCATCCACACACCTACAGGTGCAACACCATTCTACTTGGTCTATGGATCATAAGACATCCTACCTATTGAGGTTGAGCTACCCTTAGTGCGAGTCTCACTACAAAATCTGATCACTGATAAAGAATATAGAGTATCTCATCTAAATGATCTAGAATTCTTGGATGAGCATCATCTTGACACCCTTAATCACTTGCAAGTATACCAAAACTAGGTGAAATAGAGATATAACAAGAAGATCAAGAGTCATTCTTTCTAGGTAGGGGATCTTGTTCTAAAGTAGAATAAAAAAAATCTTCCAAATCAAGATAGTAAGGAAAGTTTGAGCCTAACTAGTTAGGTCCTTTTATCGTCACATCAAGCTATGGATCAAGAGCATATCAATTGTCAATGCCTGAAGGTGAACCCTTGTAGGAATCTATTGGATCTCAAAAATATAGGTTACAAATCTTAAGAGGATGCCAAGCTCTATGATCAGACTTGCAACATTTTTGAACCAATGAATAGAGTTAACCTATAAGGTTGATGACACCCTATAGTTTAGGCTTTGCTAAAACTAGGTAGGTAGACCTTGATAGCTAAAGCAGATTGTGTGACTTATTTGTATTTGAATATCTATCTATAGCTGCATAAAGTGTGAGATAGATGATGGCTTATTATCTATTCCTATTCCTAATGTAATAATTGGAAACTTAAAATATGACAGTGGATAAGTAAAATGTTATGAAATATGATGTGGACCATTTCCTTTTTAGGTAGGTGGAGTCAATGAAGCTTTGTAATAAGTGACTAGTATTGGTCATAGTTCTAATTGTTTGGCACTTATGTTTGTTTATATCTTGTATAAATGTGCAAGAATGTGACTAATAGACTCTACTTATTGATCCAATCAATCTTATCAAGTTAATGTGATTTATTTAAAAGGATTTTAATTCTTCCTTGAAGGAACCAATCAAAAGAATCACACAATGACAGCAAATCTATATTGACAAATGGAGTATATTTTCAATTTGAATAACAAGATAATATAAAGTTGGAGACAATATGACAATCTTATCAATTATAGGGTCCACCTATAATATGTTCCACCTTAATATGGTCCAAAATTTAACTAAGGGTTTCTTTTTGTTCCACTTTGCAGAGGTTAATCATGTGTAGGCTATCTTAGCCCATGGACCTGTGACTTTGCTGTCTCAGATGACACCAAGTTGCGGGTCCTGGTCTAGATTGAATTTCCTGGTTTACCCTTGCCTTGTGTTCCTTTTTTGAATAATATAGCTTCCTCACTATGGAGGGTTATTTGCATTGAGATAGATAGGTTTTTTCAGGCCCGACCCCAGAAGAGGGTTTTTGTGGAAGTGGACCTTTCCAAAGATTTGAAAGACTCCATTGCTATCCAAATTGGAGCTCTTCGACACACCCAGAAGGTCACATATTTTAATCTGCCCAACACATGTGATAGGTGTTAGTCAACAGACCATAAGATTAAGGACTTCCCTTTGGAAATTCCTCGTACACCTTCTCTACCATGAGATGCTGAAAAGCCTCATTCAGCGGCTACCTCTACTACCAAACCTGATGCAAAATGGACTACGGTTACAAACCAAAAGAATAATTCCACTAGTTCTGGGTCAGCTCCCATGACCTCTAAACCAATGAAAGATGTTTTAAACTCTTCTCTAAAGGGGAAAGAAGCTCCAATTGGAGATAATTATGTTCCACAACAACCTAGGCCAAAGGCTATGCCTCGACCGGCTGTTGTCATGTTAACGCAGTCAAATGTTTCTTCTCCTTTGACAGGAGATCAAAGGCAGTCTCACAACCCTTCTCCTCCTAGGGAAGAAAGGGAATATGTTCATGAAAAGTGGAGACTTTCCTCTCCTTCCATCTAGATTGGGTCAGTTCTTCCAGAATTTTTGTAGAATCGTTTCTCTTCTCTAGATGGAGAGGAATTGGGTTTCAAAAATATGGAGGAGTTTCATTCATGAATTTCCTCTCATGGAATGTTCGAGGTCTAACAGACCTCTCCAGGAAGCATTCTATTAGGGATACCCTGTGTAAGTACTCTGGTATTGAAGTGCTTTATCTCCAAGAAGTTAAAATTTCTAGTTTTTTGCTTGTTGTGGCTTGCCGCTCTATTTGGCTAGCCAATAAAATGTTTTGTACTACTCATGATGTTGGGTGTGGTGAAGTTGTCACCCTTTTGGCCCCACAGTGGCACTCTTGTGTGGTCGACTATGGGTCTAATCCCACTCATCAGCTTGTCTAGATCCTACTCAACATTGATAATCATTCCTTTGGGATTATTAATGTCTATGCTTCTAATGATGTTGTGGAATACTCTTTTCTCTAGCGTTGGATTGTGAATTCATTACCAGTTGCTACCTGGTTACTGTGTGGGGACTTCAATATAGTGGAGATGGCATCTAAGAAATATGGCACCTTGCCATTCAGATGGATAGCTGGGGAAAGGAAGGTGTGGTTTTACATGTGCAATAAATTGGGTCTTTTTTATCCCAATATTGGTCGCCGCCATTCTCATTCTCTCTGGCACACTTGGTGTAATTACAGAGCCGGTTTTGACAGAATATTTAAGTGCCTTGATTATGCCATGATTTTGGCACAATATTTTTTCTCTTTTGATAGTTCCTCTCTCCCAGTTAAGCTCAGTTAAGTCATTAGTGGATGTGATCTTGTCAGACCACTTCCCCATTTCTTTTTGCATTGAATGGGAGACTCAATAGCCTCGCACATGTAAAACTCATTTTTTTTAAACATGTCTTTACACTGCCACAAGCCTACCCTAGCCCATATTCACAGAGTCTAGAATTTGGAGTGTAGGAAGCTCATCATATAGGCTGGATTAATTGGTGGAATGAGGCAATCATTCGCATGACTAGATTTCTACGCATTTATAGGAGCCAGCTGGCTATCTTTCACTGATAGTCTTATGAGGCTACCACTGCTGACCTTTGCTCAACTATTGAGGCTTTGGTGGCCAAACCTTTTTCTCCATCATTGTAAGTTAGGGTGACAGAATTAAGGCACAAGAAACAAGCTGCGGATAGCTATGCTACTAGAGGTGTGCAAATCAAAGCCCGGTTACATTGGCTAAAAGTTGGTGATTGTGCCTCCAAAGAGGTTTTTTTGGATTTGCGTACCAGGAACTCATCCTCGAGCATTAAAAAAATTAAAGATTGTGTTCAGGTGCGTTTTGAGCTACCTGCCATTCTCCAAGCCTTTGTGCATCATTATGAGCAAGTCTTCACAGCATAGGAACCCACACCTATGCAACAACAAGCCCTTCAAGATTGTCTTGTTATTGTGTCAAATAAGCTTTCTTCAGCTCAGAAATTTTTTTCTGATCAACTGTTAATAGTTGATGATCTCAAAGAGGCTATCCATTCCATGGCTGATGACAAAGCCCCAGGAATTGATGGGTTCCCTTGCGAATTCTACAAGGCCCTGTGGGACTGTATTGGGCACGATCTACATCATGTTTACTTAGAAGATTTTCATTCTAACTCTCTAGGTAACTTAATTAACAAAGGTAATATAAAATTCATAGCTAAGACTAGTGACCCAGAAGAAATTTGCAACTGGAGACCTATCACGCTTCTCAATGTCTCCTACAAGATTATCGCTAGGGCTTTGGCTCTAAAAATCTGCCATCTTCTACCTCAGATTGTGCAGCTAGAGCAAACTAGGTTTATCAAATCTAGATTTATTTTGGATGATATTATTGTTGTTTGGGAAGGCATGGAATGGACTAGACGTTCCAACCAGAAAGCCATGTTCATTAAAATTGACTTTGCTAAGACCTATGACCGCATTAAATGGTTGTTTATTCTTGCTATGTTGCAAGCTTTGGGTTTTGAGCCCAACTTCACTCAATCGGTTTGAATATTCTTTGCGGATGCCTTAGCTTGTATCACCATCAATGGTCATCAATCCTCTTCCTTTGGACTCTTTCGTTCCATTCGGCTAGGGTGCCCCTTTGCACCCTCTTTGTATGTGCTTGCAGCTGAGGGCTTTGGCTACCTCCTAGCCAATGCAGTTTCCCAGCAGTGGGTCAAGGGAATCTCTTTGCCTAGCTATCAAGCTCAGCTTGTTAATGGCCATTTTTTTAATGACTCTTTCCTCACTTTTCTAGAGGAAGAAGATTCCATTGTGGCGGCTCTTGAGTGCCTTAATACCTTTTGTCTTACTTTCGGCTCTGCCATCCAATGGCACGAAACTCTATGCTATCGACGGCATATCTTTCCTTTTGCACCTTGGTTACAATAATATGGATGGAAGTGGATTGGGCCAGGAGAAATTTTTTGATTTTTGGGCATTCCCTTTTCCTTTCAAGTGTCCCCGACTGAGCTATGGTAAGTCGTGCTCTCCAGGATCGAGAAAAAGCTTGCTTATTGGATTACCAAGCCCCTCTCTTTGGCAGGGAAATTTCAAGTGTGTTCCAAAGTTCTAGCGGCCACCCATGTTTATTATTCTTCTTGATGGACCCCTTCCAAAGCTTCTTATGGCAAGCTTGAAAATTTGCTTAAAGACTTTCTTTAGGCCCCCTTTGAGTCTCATAGAGGGTTTCACCGTGTGGCTTTGGAATTATGCTTCCTTCCCAAAGACTTGAGGGGTTTTGGGTTGTTGTCCACTCAACGACAAGGGATTGATCTATGTGTTAAATGGATTATTCATGCCCTTTATGGGGATGAGGCATGGAAAATTCTTCTCAGGCATGGTATTCAGTCTGGCTTCCCTTCCCATAGACCTGCCTAGAAGGGGATTGGCTTTCAAACCATTTTGGTCATGGAAGAACCAGTCCAGATTGTTGGGACATTTGTGGCCAAAAGTATCTGGTGAGCCTGGGAAGCTGTCAAACCCTGGCTTCATTCAGTTGGCTCTGGTTTTCAAGATGGGCTCTCTCTTAACCAACATAATATTTGGTGGTCACCTCTTTTTGCTTGTAATGGTCAGAGTTGTTGGCTAAGTCGCCTTGGCTTAAGGCACTCAGGTTTCACAAGAAGGGTATCCAGACCTTGCAACAAATATTTCACAGACCCGCCATGCATATTATGTCATGGGAAGTTTTTGTGCCCAGTTCAGGCTTCATAACCAGGACCGTGCTACTTATGAGGGTCTGGTGAATGCTCTTCCTACTGAGATGCTTCATAAATTTGGAATTCATGGGACCAAACCTTGGTGGAAAGACTAGAAGTGGTATCCAGACACCCCTTTCAGAAATTACAAGCTTCAGCCTGGTTATAGGTGGCTTTCACCACATTTTCCTATGATTCAGAGTTTGAACCAGAGGTGGCTTCTTCAATCTCCCACTCATGTCTGGCATAAAATATTTTCTACCACTTGGTTTGCAAGTGTTGACCCGAAACTTGCCCACTTTGCCTGGTGTATTCTTTTCCAAGGCTTGCCTATGGGTTCTCAACTTGTTCACCTGGGGGTCTAGGACCCTTGTTGACCTTTTTTTGGCCAAGCTAAGAATTTTAAGCATCTTTTCTAGTTTTGTCCCAAATCCCAACAACTTTGGACTTGGATTCATGAATTTTTTCGGCCCTTTAAGCCAGATCCTTTCTCCTGGCATATGGTGTTGCTAGGAGATTCTCCCAGACTTCCTACAAAATTCACCTAGATTTGGCACACTTTTAGGGTCGAAATTCTCTTCAATATTTGGAAAGACAAAAATTCTTGCATTTTTTCACATACTCAAATGGATATTCATGTTTCTTTATATGCTAAAGCTATCATTTTTTCTAATGTGCTTCTACAGGTTCAGGTGCAAGCTAACAAAGTTGCACTTGAAGTTGCTCACCTTCAGGTTCTCCTAGTTCATTGGGGCAATGCCCCTTGTACTATTGCTTGGGTCCCTTCTTCACCCACCTTTTCCCGTGGTCAGTCTCCCTCCAGGGGCTGGCAACGGAGTGGCTTTGCGCATCCCCACTCCCAGCCTCCACTTCGGTAGGATTCTCACACTCCTCGACGAAACCGCTCTCCTCTACTGTGGGCTAGCCAGGGGTGGCCTTTTGGCAGTGCTTCGAGGAGTGGTGGTGGTGGCTTTAGGTGGCCCTCTGATGACCCTCCTACTTCTAGCTCTAGTTGGCCAACTACTGGTAAAAAAAATTTGCGTCTAGCACTTGCAATCTCGCCCCGACATGAGGAAGAAGATAAAGAGAAAAAAGATGTTGATGACAGTTGGGGTCCTCCTTCTGACGTCACTCCAGACCCCGCTAATGTATGGGGGAAAAAATTGGATGACAGAGACCCTCCTGAGTCTATTGGCACTGCTCTGGCTACTTAATGGCATTTTTATTTACTTTGTAATTTTGGACTTCTAGACTTTGCATCTGTTGGTTCTTCTAAGTGCTGCCTATTTGAATCTCGGGGTGTTCCTTTTTACCACCCATCTTTTTTGTGAATATGTATCTTTATATTTAAATTAATATAGATACCTGCCTATTCATCAAAAAAAATATGGAAAAAATTCAATTAAGAAATAATATGGAATTTAAAAAAGGTAAATTATTCTAGATGTAACTTCTTACAAATAAATACATGGTTAAATCTTTTAAAATTCCTATCTAAGATAAATCATTTGAAAAAGAAAGAGATATGATGATATTGTATAGACTTGAGAATGAAATAAGATTGTACCTAAAATCCCCACAAAGTATGAAAGTGGTAAATCAGTAGATGGGATCTTTGTTAAGCTCTTTTCCTCTGGTATTATGCTATAATCTTCCCATCCGGACATTCCAGATACTAAATCACCCTCTTTAAAATTTGTGTGATTTGAAAGTATCACTTTAGCAACTAAAAAACCTTGTAAAACCTATATATAGAGAAAAACAATAACTATGATAAATTATAACTTCAACATTTTAAAACATTTTATAGTTATAATTGATTTTTTAAAATTATTAGTAGAAAAAGCAAACTCACTTTTCTATTGTTCACTTACAAACTATAAGAGTTGATTATTTTGAATACCAACATTATATATTCTTACAATTTTCAAGGATACTACATAGACTATAGTAGTTCATTATAATCAAGTATAAAGTGTGACTATCTCATCTTTTGGTAGTCAAATATCCACTTTTTAGTTTATTTGATTAAGAGAAAGAATCCATAATCATGAATTTTCACTTCAAACATGAAAATATAAATATTTTATATCTTTACCAGTTGATCAAAATGAATTTCATGTATAAATATTAAAATTAAATATAAAACAATATCAACGATGTTTTAAATATAGATGGAGTTATGTTTTTTTTAATTATTATTTATTAAACTCTTCTACATTATGATATTATGACTAAATAGCACATAATTCCTTGACTTTCAATTCATCATATTTGTAGAGTCCGTAATTTCCCTTCATGTGTTCATGGATCATGGAGAGTCTTGGATTACATAGACATGCAAAAACATTATTGTTTCCTTCAATTTGTACATCAAAAACATAATCTACCCCTCTCCCATCCTTGAAACATCTTGAAAAATCATTGCCAAAACTTTGTCTTTAATACCTATATCACAATTTTCATTGTGTTATGATTGTCACTTTATGTGTTGTGTATTTTATATGACTCTTAGAAGTATGGTGTACAATCATTTGCTATGCTTAATACATATTGTTTATTTATTTTGTCTTTTTTAAACTTCTTTGGAATTTTAATAGTGTCTTTGGATGTTTCCTTCTTGAAAGTATTATTAGAGAATGTCCAAAAGAAACATTGAAATAAAAAAAAATATGGTCAAGTAGAAATGGATAATTTGACTTAAATATTTTTAATTGTTAATAGTCTCAAAGCTTAATTAGATATTTTATTTTGAATTATTTTTATCATAACTATAAACATAATTTTTTTATTATAAATTCATAAAATATTAATTATGATTTATAAATATATTTCTAAATAAAGATATTGAAGAATACTATGCTTATAAATTAATAGAAAATTTGATTATATATTATGGATTACATAAGATGCCATGATTTAATTGCCAAGAATTTGGGTCATAGGTGGAAAGATAACCAAATTTGAAGTGTGTTCATACATTTTAATGGGATAACTATATGGTAATCAAGCTAGTTACAAACTTATGAGGTAGCTCCATATAAGCTAGGATAGTTTGTTGGTGATCCATTGGATGGTGTAGCCTTGATACCAAGGAATAAATTATTTTTGAGGTATAATAAGTTGCATGAAGCACTTGGAGAACAATTGTGATGTAATTTGAATTTGAGTGGTTAACAATGAAAATAAGAAATATTAAAGGTGAATAATGTAAAAGCTAATGTAAGTTACACACAAAATACCTTCACCTAAAACCCTTCTTTCTCCTTAAATAGAGTTGAAGTAGAGTGCACCCTAACTCCACTTGATTTTCTCTTTTGATGTATGAAATGTGGTTGCCTATAAAATGAGTAGCATGATAATATAATTGAAATGGTGAGATATCAAATGGATAGCATAAGGATATGATGAAGATTAGATAATAAATGGAGTAGCATAAGGCTATGGAAGAAGTATAGATAAAAAATACAACATAACAAAAGCCTAAGATTGGATAATTAAATGGGATGAGAGGAATCTAATTTATAGAATTTCTAAGAAGGAAATCAAGGGCCAAGATGGATTGGTTAGTGGAGGGCTAGGATTGATTGAGGATTGGGTTTGGATTAAAATTTGTAGTCATGTGACAAGTGTCACATGAGGGATAAGGGCTAGGTTAGGATGTGCATTAGGGCATATCCTTATGTGAATGGTTGAGATTTAGAGATGTGGTTTCAAATGTATGGTTGAGAGGTAAAGTTGGTTTGAATTTTGTGGTTCTAGATTTAATGAATTTAGACAAGGTCTTAGTCATGTGACTCTCATGATTAATTAAACAATAATTAATTTAATTAATTATTAGAGAAGGGCAATGTGGAAGTATAAGTTAATTAAATAAATAATAAATATTTAATTAATTAAAGTGGGGGATAAATGTGAAGGATAACTTAATTAAATAAATAATAAATCTTTATTTAACTAAAATGGGGGATAAATGTTAAAAATAATTAATTAAATAAATAATAAATATTTAATTAAATGTTAGGATAGGATAAAGTCAAGTGCGGTTAGGTATGGATAGATTTAAGTGTCTACAATTAAATTTGTGGAGGCCCTAATATGACAAAGAGAAACTAGGAGCCTTAGGTAGGCAAGATGATAATAAATTTGTATATTATGCCAATTGATGATGAAGTTACCCACTTTTCTATACATGTATA
This sequence comes from Sequoia sempervirens, assembly GCA_007258455.2. Lineage (NCBI taxonomy): Eukaryota > Viridiplantae > Streptophyta > Pinopsida > Cupressales > Cupressaceae > Sequoia > Sequoia sempervirens. The sequence goes on from VDFB02193867.1 coordinate 348,182,000, forward strand.
AGAGGTTGGAAGTTTGAGTTATTTGAACATCTCCCATAAGTAAAAGGGGCAATATCCATCCTTGGTGTCTTTTAAGGAATGCAAAAATTAATAATTGATGGTGGTAATCTAAGTCAAGTCTTAGAATTTTTTGGATACTCTTAGATGTAAAATATGCTCAATATTTATGCGGTGAATGAATGCAGAGTCTTGAAGGTACCAAGTGTTGTCCACCCCTTGAATAAGGCTTGACCTTGAAATCTACCATATCTATTATTGAAGTATTATAATTTTATTTTGAATCTAGTCCACATAAAATGAAATGGCATAAATTAGTTACCAATAGTCATTACCTACTATCGAGCAAAGCACATGTTTTGATAATGGATGGGTGGAACAATGGGTCCATTTTCTTTTATTTGGCTATGGCGATACATATAACTATGTTAGAATATCTTTGAAACGTCTTTTAACCTTGTGATATGTTATTAATAAATAGTAGTATGATAATTTTGATTGAAAATTAATATTTTTTGAAACTTGATATGTGTATCCTCGTATAAGTTGCATTGACATGTAATGTTTGAATAAGTGATGGGGTGCAACCTAGTAAAGCCACAACCAAAAGGTATCCTTATAGATTCAATCTTAATGCTATGAATGATCTTCAAATTCATGAACAAGAAATGTTTATGTAGATATTACAATAAAATGAATAGTAATAACTATTTTTTGATTAATAAGTTTAAGCATTACATGACTATGGCATGTGTGTTAAACAATTCGATGCATTGAAATTTAATAGTGAAATAGTTACATATAAAAATTATCAGATATCTTGTTTCTCAACAGTGTATTCCCAAAATTCTTGATTCCTCCAATCTAATTAAAATGTATTCCCAAAATTTAACATGGAAGATATACTTGCTTAGATCATAATGTGACATGTTTTTATTTAAGAGGACTCAATTGGAATGATGAAATGAGTCCTAGAGATTTTAAAGATATGTATTGTGAAAGAATTTAGCTTAGCTTTTATATTAATTTTATCTTATAATCGTCAAGGAATGGGTGTGAATTTTGAATATTTTGTTTGATATCATTGTTTTATATAGAATTTATTTTCTTATTTAGGTTTTAATGTTTATGAGTCTTTGGATAAAGCCAAAAGGCTATCTTTAAAATTTAGGTTTGATGTTATGTGTATGCATTATTGGGAGTAAAGTTTAGTGTCATTGGACATTTCTTGAGTGCTTAACTTAAACCTATTTTTTATGTTTTTCCACATGAATGATTTGTAATGATTTAAATTCCAAGTTTCTCAAAGAAATATGTGTTTATAATTCACTTAAGTCTCTTTGAGTTTAAGTAGGAATCAAAGACTCATATAGATTGTATAGTTATGAGAGTTGTAACATATTTGTATATTGGTAAAATTATTTGTCTAAAAGGATTGAATGCACAAATTGGATAGATTTTTCCAATAAATCATCCCTCCTTATACAAGTGAACAAATTACATATATATAGAAACCAAAAAAAAAAAGAGGAGAGGAGTTAGAACCTCATAAAAATGAGGGGACTAAAGAATTAAATCTCCACAGTCTCCTTGGATTTTGTAATGATGAACAACTATCCAAAGTGTTTTTAACTCTAGTATCTTCATAAGTGTGATTTATCATTTGAGCTAAGCCTCAATCTATAAATAACTATCCTATTGCATCCACACATGACTTGCAATGGAAAAGGTTCTCATATATATGGAGTAAACCTCCATCATTCCAAATGGTGCAAAGATGCACCAGGATAGCATGCTCCAGCCTTACCAACTCACAATCAAATTAATGAAATGTGTATTAAGGGTTTTGACTTATTCGATGAAAGGAATTAAAAGGAAATATTTAGTAGCTTTGTTCTACAATCTTACCTATTTAAATTCTACCCTTCGAAAACTTCTACACTGTGTTTGATTTTACCTTCAATTTTTCCATCTTGGAATCAACATCATCACCAACCTTACTATTAAATTAGGTGCTACTTGAAACATTCAAGAGGGATTCTGTAGTTGAAGTGCATAGATTCAAATCCATGGTCAAACTCACAGAGTTCCACTTCCACAAATTAATTTCAGCCTTTAGCTTTTGATCCTTAGTTTCCACTATCAGAGTCCTTGAATAGAACACCACAGGTGATATCTTTGCATCATTTGTTTCGTACACCACTTCATGACATATTTCTTCCAATTTTATGAATCTTTGCATACATTTGTCACTGCATCACACTCATGACTAGAGGCGAACTATCTCATCTACCGAAGCGAAGTGACATTTTTTTATGCCAACCTCTGGAGAGTCGCAAAACATTGTTTCTGTCACTTTATTGACGGAGAAAAAACTGAATGATAATGTCGCAGTTGGGTGTTATAAATGGAGGGACAAGAGTTTTGGTGAGTAAAATTGAGCGAAACAAGTGACGGCTAAAACTAGAATGGAATGTCTTTTTGTCAATAGTGGTATGGTATGATGGTTAAGTTGTTGTGGTGTTTTTCTTCCAATCAAGGTTCAGACCCCACTGGGGTGTGATTGTTGAATGTTTAAATTGGAGATGAATTCCTCTGCTGGGGGTATTTTGAATCGTCTTGCATCACTAGAGATGTTTAAATAATCATAGATACATTAAATTAGCTTGCTTCATTTCATATAAGGAATGTCTTCAGTGTAATTATTTGCTAGCAATCATATCTTTGTGTGCAATTTTATCATGGATCAGTGCAAAAAACCTCGTGAAGTTTGGGATTCCTATCCCAAACATACCAAAATGTTCATGAGTTGTTCACTCTTGGAACATTTCATTTACCTAGGGTGTTTGATGCAGGAGCATCCCAGGCATATGGGCAATACTCATTACCAAAAAAAAAATCTTTCATATTCTTTTGTGGGAAGTTGCATTTTGGTTCAGGAGGTGTCTTTATCGCACTCCCACAAGTGAACATTGAATTTATATTTCAACTCTTACTACTACCCCGCGATGGAACATCTGGAGGCTCGTAGTAGCACAGGGAAATTCATAAACTGCTACCCCATGACAAAGTTGTTGATAGTGTGCGATAATGCGGGGATTGAACCACAACCCCGTCGTCATTGCTATGAATGGTTGCGGTATTACGTGATGGTTGTGATCAGTTGAAACCGCTACCTTGTAATCGTTATGGAAAGGGTATGGCAGGTCTGCGGACTTCTTGGAAATCATAGATCTATGATTAGATCAAGGGTGCAAATTCAAACTAGATACTAGAAGGGCAATGGCCAATAAATTTGAATTTGGCGCGAATTGTAAGGGGAGAGGGGTCAAAAATTAGAAGGTCGGAGGTGGGAAAAATTGCTGAGATTGAATTAGGAATGTATGGACTTTGTAGTGGATTCTTGTAAGGGGGGATATTGACACGTAAATGTAATATGGTGATGAATTGTAATAAAAAATTGTGAATACAATAAGAATTTTGTTTTGTGGTACTTGTCATTTTAATTTCAAACTCTTGTTTTGAGTAATTGTTGCAAGATCAGTTAGCCTGATAAGGCCCACCGTTCTTGACCTGCGTCACTTCATGAAAAATGCACCAGAAAGATAATTTTAATCTCTCAAATCATCCACTTGTTATTATTAAAAATTAGCATGACTTTCAAATATTAGGCAATAATTAGTTTCTAATCATCAACAAACTTAATACAAACACAATGATTGCCTTCACTTCTAACAACCCTCAAATTTATTACAAAAGGATAAAAATTTGGATTTGACATTCATGGTGATAGTTTCAAAACATAGAATGATTGTTTTAACCTACAAACCAAAATTTATTTCCCTATTACCTCAAAAATATCTATTTTTTGCATGCAAATTTTCTATTCAAAAAACCCATACAAGATAGAATTTGAACATTCATTTGATCTACTTCAAAATCACAAGAAAGATAAATCGAAATCAAGAATCTTATGGACAATAATTTAGCAACAAGAGAGAAAAATCACCAAAATTAGTTCCCTATCTAAGGAGTATCCTGTTGGGTCCCAAAACTGTTCTTCACTTCCTAAACCTAAACTTCACTCATGATGCCAAGTTTGTTATTATGTAAGTGAAATCAAGTCATCAATAAAGTACGAAGGGTTAAAGGTCAAGTCTATGAGAGTGGGTTATCTCTCTTACTCTTTGAGCTCATCTTAGACTTAGGAGGGTGTTCCTAAGGGTATACCTTAATAGGTATTTCAATCAAACAAAGTGGAAAACCAAAAAGATTACAACTAAACTCAATTGCATTCTTGACCCCAAACATTGTCACTACATCAATAAATATTGGTTGCATAAAACCCTTATATTGTTGAGATGATTGTGCAAGAATGACCCACATAAAATGAATCCATTTGAGGCTCACTAAAGATAGTTTCTCTAGCTATATTGACAATCATTGATACACATAACTACTACTCCTACACTATTGAAAAATTGTTTTTATATGATGGTTTGAGATTGGTCATATGGATTAAATATTGGTGCATATCCAACTGGCTACACATTTATAGATAGAAGGAAGGAAAACAATAAAAGGAGACAGAAGAATTGATCTAGGCACATATTCCATCAAATTAAAAGCATTTTACAAAGAGCATACTTAATAAATAAATTATTATTACAATAATTTTAATACTTTAAAATGTTATCACATTATCAAGTGTCCATTACATTCAAGTCAAAAAGCAAGAAAAGAGGGAGCCACAATACATAGTTGACATTCCCTTGAAGAAATACAAACAATTTAGAGATATTCTTTGTATAATACCCATATCATTTTATCCTTCACATGCTTCAAACTTCATTTTCCTACAACTAGACATGGAATGATTGAAATCCTAGACAAACCCCTCACCTATATCATCTCTAGTTGGCATTAGAAGAATCAACATCCGTCCAAATAAACCAAAATTCCTCCTTTAACACCAACTAGGTGAAACCCTAGACCACAACATTGTAGCTAATTGAAAATCCATGATATGAAAGAAATAGTTCCCAAAATGGGATCCCAAATTAAAAGGTAAAAAGGGCATTGATTTTTGGTGGGTAAGCAACCCTCTACATTTTTTGTTAGTAGTTGGGATTAGATGTCACTATTATGATGAGTTAGTGGGTGAGTAGATGCACAACCCCATTTCATTTGGTGCTTAAAACCCTTTTGAAATACCTTATAAACATCACAAGATGCATTTACATGTATATATCCTTATTACAATCCTTTGACTGCATTATCTAATGATCTAAGTTCCTATAAAAACTATGGAAATGGTTCACAACTTGAACTAGATTCCTAACGCATGCTATAGGCCCCCTTTGAGCTCTTTGGCTATCCCTCCTCACATGTTAGTGGTTATTTAATATAGCAAGTTTATTCTATGTTGTTGCTTCTACTTTTTAATATCTTTATCTAGGTATACTTGTTCTAATTATATCTTGTAGGTTTTCTCACTCATCTTGATATTTTTGAACACATTCTTCCCTTCTTGGAGGAATATTTTAATTTCTTCTACAAGTAGTGATTATTTTATTTCATTCATCATTATCTATATTTTTTTCCATTTCTCTGTGGAAATATTATATTATTATTCTTATATAATCTTTCTAATTTTTCTGATAAGTCTTGAAAGCTTCTATGATATTTATCTCTTAACACTTGGTAACTTGATGCTTCTTGCTACCTATTTCCCTTTCATTTACAAAATCTCTTCACACAAAGTAGGAAACTTCTATATTTATTTTATTGTGACATTGATTCTCTTAGGTTTTCTTACTTTTCTAGTATAGAGAAAATTAGGATAAATGCACACATAAAAGCTCATTAATTCCCATGGAAAACATAAGACTAAAAGGGGTTTCTAGACAATATATTGTAGTTAAAATGATATTGATATGCATATGTTTTCTCTAGTTAAAATTATGGTTAGGTCAAGATTTAAAAGGTTAGCAATAAAAATAATGTTCTGAATTCACTTACAAAACTACTAAACATGAAAAAGTTCTCTAGATATGGGCAAGACATGGACCTTGTATCATTTAGCTAATTCATTTTTTATTTTTTCTATTCCATTACAATTTAAATGTCAAGTAGGGCAATGCTAGTACTAAGTGTGTTATTTGTCTTGTAAATTCTAAGTCTTGTAATTTATATTTAATTTTATAGATGATAAATAATATCTAGTCTCTAAACATCATGGAATGGGTTAAGATGGGGGCCATCTAAGGGAAGAGGATATATTTATTATTTACTTTCCTTCAATTAGATATATTGATTATTGTGTTAAAGAAATTAAAAAGAGGTTGCATTGAAATAGTCAAAATTTGGAGATGTTGTAAAAAGGTAATAAATACCCTCATAGAGTACATGTGCTTGCAGCATTAATCAATTTAACTATAATTGACAAATATATGACATATATGATGTATAGGAGGGGTGTAATATGTCTATAGTGGTGTAAGAGGAGTTCCATATTATTTTGAGAAGCTTGACGATGATCATAGGGGCATTGTATTTTTCCCTTGGCTTATGGTTTTGGATACCATTTGATGGTTTCTAGTTTCTAACCTTTTCATAAATTAGAGGTATGGGATAGTGAATTATTAGGATTCTTTTGTGGAAAGTTTTATGCTGGCAAATTATTATCATATGGATAAGTGATTGAATTGGTGTACACATTTGATTGTGATTACTACAAGTTTGTGTCTTTTTGGTTGCTAGCATTTTTTCCCAAAAGTGTTTTTCCACATATATCTACTGTTATGATTTATATTTTCTAAGTCTTTTTATTTGTTATATTGCATCTCCATTATTTTATTGATAAATTTTATTTTCTTTATTAAATCATAATCAAATTTGACTCTACCTTCTATTTTAAGAATGGAAAAATAATAAGCAAGTTAGGGTTGAAAAATTCATGTTTTTGTACTCTTTGAGCATAATTTGTAACATCGTAGAGGTGTTCTTGGGTGTTAGGGATTACTATAGTTATGTATCTAAGTTGTGCATGTGTAATAAGTTTTATTATAATCTATATGGTGTGCTGTACTTGTACAAAACTAAAACATAGTGATGTATAGGGCTCTTAATGCTCACTGTTGTGAAGATATTAACTAGTTTAGGTTTCTCTGCAATATGTCATTGGATCATTGTCTATCTTTCTTTATTTTCCTATTTTTTTATATATTATTTATTTCTACTTTGTTAATAGGATATGTGGAACATATGTATGCGTTGAAATCCATAATTATTGTAAAGAAGGGTATCGTTGAAGGACTGTAAGAGAGTTAGCATTGCATATACGTAATTTGGTGACTTCTTTGAGTATAAATCCATTAGTTTATAGTTAAGTAGTGTCAGAGCAAGTTTATAGAAACTATGTTTATCAACTTGGATGTGAAATATTCAATCCAATGCATAATCCCAGCGTCTATCCAGTCCCGTAGATGCACCAGTACATCTATCCATACATTATGTCACATACCATAACTGCAGTTTGAGGATAGCCCCGAAGATGCATGTTACAAGCTAATGCACTGCAGTTATGGTATGCGGCATGATGTATGATGGATTAGCAGTGCATCTACGGGGCTGGATAGATGCTGCCAAAACTCATTTGTTGGATCTACAGAGCTGAACGTAAAGAACTTTTCTATTGATTAAAAGTAGGACTAAAACTAATGATTTTTTTTATTGAATTAAGGCTAGATTGATTCTCCTGCAATTAGGTGTAATTGCTAGTGTCATCTTGATCCTTGGCTTTGGTAAACTTGGTGTACCTTCTGCTAGATAATTTTTCCACCATTGACTTTTAAACTTGGGTTGTTCATTAGTTAGTTCTTAATTACAGAGCCTTAACATGTCAAAATTTTAATCAAGCAAAATATTACAAACTGGGATGAGTTTATATGAGTTTGTAATACTGACCTGAATAGATATCTAATAAAAATATTGAAAAGTAGTTCAAGAAAAAAAATTCCAAAATAAAATTATTGTCATACAAAACAAATTAACCTTAACAATCCATCTTATAAAAGTATTTGATATACAACCCAAAAAAAACAGAAATTGGGCTTGATAGTGTTTGACCCACCCTAAGCCTTAATAACACAAAAATTCAATCAAGCAAATAGATATAGTAAGAGATAAGAAGACATGGGTTCAAACTCCATGCTATTATCAACATTTTTAACTAGTCACCAACTTACTTAAGTATTAAAAAAATGTTGAAACCAAACAGCCTTAAAGATAACCTGATGTAACAATTGGGAAATAAAGTCACTAATATAATCTGTCTTTTTTCTGCAAACAACTCAACTTGAGAAAGCACAAGAAATCTCTAATTATATTCCAAATAATTTAGCCAAAAACAGAAAGAAGAGAGACTTAAAAAGAAAAAAGTGAAGGGGGGAGAAGAAAAAGGACATGCTTACTGATCCAGGGGTGAAGGGAGGTATATATGACTTATGGTAGTTCGCCATTCTGCCTCTCATGTAGGGATCACAAGACAAATACAAATTTTTGACTAGAACATCCTGTGTACCCTCTTTCAACTCCAAGGCAATAGTACTGGACTTGACCTCCATATCAGATTCCATTGGTACATCTATAATGTAGTCTTTAAAAATGACTTGCGTGTTCACAACCTCTTTTTCCATTTCTACTTCTGTTTTGTAAACAAGCTTGAATAGGAGTCCAAACTCTTCAAGCCTTTTCGAACTGTATAAAGTTGTTTCTTTATGTGTGTATGAAAAATAAATAAATGTAGCAGATTATAACTGCGATAACAGCTTTTAAAGACTAGTTATGGAAATTCAAATCCACAAGTCAAGCTTATTGAGTTTTGAAGTTATTATAGGCAATGGAGTGGTCAAGCTTATTGATGGTTCTGAAGGCTGGATGGATAAGCTTATTGATTTCAACCACACAGACTAGGTGTGGTCAAGTTTATTGAGTTTTGAAGTTATTATGGGGAAAATGGTCTTTCTAAAACAAAATACTTAGTCTCTTACAGTGTGGAAAGTTAGGTAGACAGAAAGAAAAGATCTGTTGGTGTCCATTGATGGGCTGGATGGATAAGCACAATAGGTACAATAATGCACATTCTTTTCTGCAACTGACAAAACATGTCATGAAATGCATTAAAACTATGTCAGTCCCATTATTGCCTTCAAAGACAGCGAACATTCATTTCAAATAAATCCATTAGCTATTCACGATCACATCCTTCTCAATCGAGTTACTTATCTAATAATAAAATAAAAAATTCATAAGATTTATCATCACATCAAAAATAGCAGGTCTTATTTAAGCTTAAAATGTATTATTTAAGCTTACCTATCATAAACTATAAAATGTATTATCTAGCAGGTCTATTTTTCACTCTTCTCTTTTTCTGCATTGCATTCTGATGATGAATCATGGAGTATGATCTGAAACGTTGATGTAAAAATTGACACACAGTTTTAATCCAGAAATCTTTTCACAATATCATTATGGACTGTGGAAACTTCATGAATTTAAAAGATATATCAAATCAATGATGTAAAACCAAGGCCAATTTAACATATAATAGAGAAAGGCAGAGCAGAAGAAAGAGTGATAAACTTCAAGGAAGTGGCATGAAGTCAAAACAATTTGCAGTTTAAGGTAAATTTTTTGCTCTTTTTAGAGTTTTATTATAAATTTAGGAGTCTATGTTTGATATTTCTTTATTTAAGAATTAATATATTGTTTGGTTTATGGTCTTAAATGAATGTTTAGAGTTATTTATCCATGTTAGTTTAAAAATTTGTAGTTTATGTTAATTAGTTAATGGTTGGTTCTTATGGAAAATGGCTGTAAAAATTGAAAGAGTAAAAGGTCTTTAGAAAGGTTAAGATAATTAATATGGAAAATTCAAATATTATATAGTTTTTGCATTCTTTTATTATTTGCAAGAAGTTAATAGTGGGTAGTATTGTAAAAATTGGAAAAGTAAATGGCTAAGATAATCAATATAGAAAATTCAAATATAATATAGGTTTTGCAATTTTTTTACTATTTGCAAAAAGTTAGTAGTGAGTAGCATTGTAAAAATTGTAAAGGTCTTCATAAATGTTAATAATATAATCAATATGAAAAACCCACAGATAATATAGTTTTTGTTTTCTTTTATTATTTGCACGAAGTTAATAGTTGGTAGTATTATGTTAAAAATAAATAAAAAATGGAAGGAGGGTAAAATGATTGTGAGCAAATAAATTCTTACTACAAAGTGTTGGAGATTACTAGATGGTATATATTTTGTTTAAAAGTGTTTACAAATCATGAATGATATGTCAAATAAAAAAATTGTATTGATTTTTTTTAGACATTATGATTGAAATGTTGAATGAAAATTAAATGTTGGCTAAATTTAAATCTCATAAAGAATAATCAAAGCTTTGAGAAGGAAATTTCCATGGATTTCGGTACTGTTTTTAATGATAATATCTAGCAATGAAAAAGAAGGGAAACATTTTTACTTAAAGATATTACTTTATTAAGCTCTTCTATATATCTCTTTGTCAACACCGAAAGTTGTTTGGACACCAAACCTTACTTTATCCCAAACATTAATTGAATAAATTAATCTTACATGTTTTTAATTAGATAAACAATTTTGACCAGAGCTATTATCCGGAAGAGGATTTTGAAAGGACCCAAAAACCTTGTACAAAAAGAACAAGTGACAACAACATGAGACTAAAACACAAAAATAATAACCAACAATAATAAGAGATGATGGACAACAAAGAAACTGGATTAAGAACCAGAGAGGCCCTAAGAAAATAGAACCTAATCAAAACAACAACCCTAACATGATCATGGAGGTTTAAATTCAATCCTTGCCAAATAATTCTAAAAGGAGTCAAAGCTTGGTCCATAGGGGCAAACTTGTCTATTTTCAAAGAGGATCCAAGTTCAACCAACTAACACTTAGTTACAACTTGAGGATTTCTCTTGTGCTTAATGGTAGATCCCTTTGCTTCCCTCATATGACCTGCCACCGAAATGTTTGAAATATTTCTTCTATTGGACTTATATTAAATGTTGCTCTTTAACAACATTCTAACACTCTTTCCCAACCATGGGAGGAATTATGATGTCATTTTTTTGTGGTGACTCTCTTTGAAACCTTGGCAAGAGTGGGAGAAGTTTCTATCTTTATGATGTCATTTTCATCTGTTGTTTTATCATTATCCTCATCAATTCTTCTATTCATATTAATCAAATAATTTTTAATTATTTAATTAATTATCATTTTATCATTTTCCCTCTAACATTAATTAAAATAAAATTCAAATTATCTTTGGTCCACTATAATTAAATAATTTTTTAAAATTATTTAATTAACTAAAACTCATCTTAATAATCAAACAAATTGAAACTCACACTTGGCTAGTTCAAGTTCAAGTAAGCATATATTTTATCTATCATTTTTCTTGAGACTCGTAGGGTTGGCTCATATATATATATATATATATATATATGTCATCTTGCTTGGACTTGCAAGGCGAGTTCAAGTAAGTGTATCTTTTATCTATCATTTTTCTTGAGACTCACATGGCTAGCTCGAGTAAACGTATCTATTTCTTTATCATTATTCTTGGATTCATAAGTCTAGTTCAATTAAAACTATCTTGATATATTTGCTTTGACTCATGTAAGTCTAGTTCAATTAAACAATCTATATCTTAAATCAGTATCATTTGGAGATCTAGATTAACTTTGACCTATTTTGATTGTTTTCGATAATTATATCTTATAAAAGCAAGCTATTCAAATAATATCCAAGCTTAAAATCCAAAAACAATTTTTTTTACAAATGTCCATGCCCATCACAAGATCACAATATAAGAAAATCATGGAATCCCATCAAATTATGTCAAACATGTAAAAAACCATGGGTGGCAATCAACATGAGTTGGGAACATCTTCTCAACAAGTACTTGAAGGTCCATATTGATGCAAGGGAGTTTTCTACAACTCCCAGTACTCCAAACTCACACAATTAATTTGATAAATTAAAATAATTTCAAACACCAAAAATCAACAACAATGAAGATTGCAATTGCTCAATGCTCCTACAACTTCTAGAAATTACATTCAAATTGAAAGAACTAAATATATGTAGCCTTGAAGGCTTGGAGGAATATATGAAAAATCAAAGTAAATAACTTCTTATCGGCAACATAGTCATCTATAGGTATGTCTCTTTGTTTCTCCTTCTTCTTGCAATTCTCCTTCCTTCACCTACAACTATGTATTCTAGAAGTGAAGAACATCAATTCCTATGCATTCACCAAAATTTTGCTGCTGGTTTTCCACCTTCCACCTACAAAATACAATCTTTAAATGCTTCCCCAAGAAAATCTATGCCCCAGTTTCAAACTCTCAAAAGTTGGAACCAAAAATCAATACAAAACAAAATTTTCAATGAAAACTCATGTAACCACACCTCCAACAATCTAGGAATATCCAAATCCATGGAACCCCCCTCTGGAAAAATTAGATAATAGCATCAAATGAAATTTTCTAACTCCCCAGTACATGTTTGCACCACTCCCAGCCAGGCAGGCCTCCACTAGCCGACATAATTATTCATCCAATTTGAATATCCAATCCAAATGGCCAATCAAACTCCCCTTGGTCATCCGATTCTTTCCTATAACATCATGCCACATTAATTACAAACTCAAATTTCACAACCCCCAAGAATGCCATGCCCCATTCTACTTTTTCACAATTTAATATTAAAAATATTGATTATAACATGCTTCCCAATGCATATTACAAGCCAAAAATTGTCCAATTTATTCCAACAATAATTCTTTGGGATATTTAAATTAATAAAATACTCAAAATATTAATAAAAAAATATTCACACCAAAATTGATTTAAAAGTTGGTGATGCAAGTTGGTTGGCTACCATAGATGTACTTGCATCGAACACCTGTGATAGAAAGAAAAGTGACTCTATCACTTCTCAAGAGGATAACCAAGAAAATTAACCTCGGCTTCTAAAAACCAAGATGAGTGTTTTATGTTCTCGTGTTTTATAGTTCTCCCAAACCATTTTACCAAATACTCAAAATATTTCTTATGCCTTGTGCTCTTACTCACCCTATTGTCTAGAATCGCCTCAATCTTCTTTATCACTTTTCCCTACAATTTTATGTCTCTTCCATCTTCATTCTTCATCTCTTTCTACCTCTTTTCACATAATCCAAATCCCACCAATCTACACAATGAAATTCTAGAAAACCATAAGCATTCATTTCCTCTATCTTAGTAAAAACATTAATTCCATGCATTACCTCTTCCTCTGTTACAGTTGCAACAACTTATTCCTCACCAATCTTGGTGCCATCATTGTGTTCCTATTTCTCCTTGCCTTCTAAAATATAACCTTTAGTTGTAATCTCTTTTTGCTCTACACACACATCAATGTTAGTCAAACAAAAAAGAGATTCATCTCTCCCATCCCGGAATAAACTATCAATCACAAGATCTACATTTGTACCAATCCCTTCATCAAAAAAATCAACCTCTACTTGCTCATCCACTTCCACACTTTTATTTGTAGCATATTCATCTACAAATTATTTCATTGTTGCAATATCCTCTTTTACACTAATCTTATCATGCTCACATAAATCAACAACAAAATTTTTACAAAAATCTGATTTTACCTCTTCTTTCTCCACTGAAACTTTCACCTAGGTACCCATCTTGAATGCAATCAACAATGCTACAACTTGCATTATTAAATCATGATCTTCATCATCATCATCCTTCACTAATTGTTTTACACCATTAATCAAACAACTTCTAGTGCTATTACATATATTTCCTTCTTTGTTATTTAATGGCCCCATCTTGTGTTTGATTCCATCCTTCGTTAAGGAGTATGTATTGGCATACCCATCATGCACTACACACCTTTCAAATTGCCAAGGTCTTCCTAACAAAACTTGGAAAATATTCATAGGTTGTAATATCACACATTATCTCTTCATAATACTATCCTATCTTAAATTTTACCAAGCATTATTCATTGACCAAAATTTTCTTTTAATCTTGTAACCAAGAAATCCAATATGGATGTAGATGCCTTCTCTCAAGCTCCAACTTTCTCACCATCTCTTTGGAAACCAAGCTATCCCCAACTTCATCTTCACTCACATCTCTTTCTCTCTACACAACTCTTCTACGTAGCTCTTCTTGCAATGTTTCAACTTTCCTTCTAAGGGATCTAAAATATTCCATTTCAGGAGGGTTTCTACCTCCACCTCTACCCCTACCTCTTGGGGCCACTCTTGGAGGCATTTTAGTAACACCCACACTCACAAGTCTTACTTCAAACTGCATCTCTTCAGCACTCTACCTGCAGACTCGGGACAACCTTCTCTGATACCACTAATGCATGGGACTTTGCTACAAATCCTAGCACTCCAAAATCACACAAGTAATTTGATAAATTAAAATAATTTCAAACACCAAAAATCAGCAACAATGAATATTGTAATTGTTGAAATGCTCCTGCAAGTTCTAGAAATTACATTCAAATTGAAAGAACTACATATGTAGCCTTAAAGGCTTGGAGGAATACATGAAAAATCAAAGTAAATGACTTGTTACAACCAACATAGTCATCTACAAGTATGTCTCTTTGTTTCTCCTTCTTACAATTCTCCTTCCTTCACCTGCAACTATGTATTCTAAAAATGAAGAACATCAACTCCTATGCATTCACCAAATTTTTTTTTCTATTTTTCCACCTTCCACCTACAAAATAAAATATGAAAATTCTTGCCCATGAAAAGTTATGGCCCAGTTTGCAACTCTCAAAAGTTGGAACCAAAAATCAAAATAAAACAAAATTTTCAATGAAAACTCCTATAGCCACACCTCTAGCAATCCAAGAATCTCCAAATCCATGCCGCCCCCTTATGGAAAAATTAGATAATGGCATCAAATATAATTTTCTAACTCCACAATACATGTTTGCACCACTCCCAGCCAAAAATGCCTCCACTAGCCAACACAATTATTCATCCAATTTGAATATCCAATTCAAATGACCAGTCAAACTCCCCTTGGGAATCCAATTATTTTATGTAGCATCATGGAACATCAATTACAAATTCAAATTTCACAACTCCCAATAATCTCACACCCCATTCTTCTTTTTCACAATGTAGCATTTAAAATGTCAATTCTGACACACTCCCCAACCCAAATAACAAGCCAAAAATTGTCTAATTTATTCCAACCTGATTGTTTTGGACATTTAAATTAATAAAATATTTAAAATATTATTAAAAAAGAACCCACCAAAAATTGATTAAAAATTTGGTGGTGCAAGTTGGCTAGCAACCATAGATGCACCTGCATCACATATGAGAGTCTTATGCCCTCATCTTCATGGGATATTCACATTAATAAAGATATTAATCAAAACCCAACATTACAAGAATTACAAGAATTTTAACAAGATCCTAAGGAAATGAGAGTCATGGAACTTCTTCTCACTAGAAATCCTGACCACTAGATCTTCAAATGTTAATTGATAAAGGGGCCAAGTTACCTCTTAATTTTGATACCCAAAATCCATTGAAAAACCCTAGACATATAGTGATGGTTACTTTTCCTCATACCCCATCATCTCAACCTAACATTTCTAAGGTCCAATGACACTCTTATCAAGATGTACAAATTATCATTTTACACCTAATACATCCCACACAGTACTAATCCTAACATACAGAACATACCTCTTCCTTCAAATCTATTTCAAAAAGGTACACCATTTCCTCAATCTTTACCTATAACACAATCAACACATTCCCAAATCCCTATTACTTTACCTCCTATATCCCATCATTCCACCTAACAAAAATTAAACATTAGCAATGTCTTCCCAAATAAATGTGCAACTTAATAAGTACCCATCACATCTAGCCATCTCACTATTTCCACTCCTAAAACTAATCCTCAATCTTATCCTCATATCTCATACATCCATCAACCACCTAAATTAAATATACATGTTGATGGCGATTTTGGCACCACAACAATGCAAGCAGAATATTGCTACTCTGCTTCTCCTGAAAGAGAAAGGCAACACATGGATTCCTTAGCTCCCAAGGTCTTTGTAGTTGGTTCTCAACTGTGCTAATGTCCCTCAGTGGTCAATGCAACAGTAATGTTCAAGGGGCCTGCTGGTGTTGAGCTTTTGGATTGTTTTGGGATTAAACATAAACTTAAATCTACTCTAACTGGGGTTTTAAAGAAATAGAAAAAGATAGATGAGGGCTTTGGAACAGAAAATAACAATGATTCATCCAACTTAAACAGACTTGTTTCCCTTCAAGGAATTCCTAACTAAAACTGTAGAGCAAACATAAATTGTGACTAACACATAGTATCATTCATTCGCAGTGTTGATTTCAACAACAGATTGCAAGAACTATCATTTAACAAAACATAAAATCAAATTTCATTTCCTGATTCAAGCTTCCCAAATCGGATGATTAACTTAAGACAAACACCATTCTGGAACACAACATGAAATAGATTTTAATCTGGTTGCTTCTATTGTTAGTGAAACAGATAAGCAAAATTTACAAAGCTGGTACAATCACCAGTGTATAGAAAATCTGTGATATCAAATTGTTTCCATTTACACTAAGGAAACTAAAAGATAGATTAGTCTATTCTGAATCTAACTCCTAACTACGAGTTCTACTCTACAAGTTATGCTCCTACTTCTAACTTAGAAGTTCTTCTCCTGAAATTTCTCCCTTCCCTATTCCCTTTTACAAAGAGGCGAGAAGGCTGTATATATACACCACCTCCCAAAAAGAATGTCGGCCCCTATTTTTAGGGTTTACAAAATATCCACGGTACTAAGGGGTCGGCATCCAAACCTTTTGAAGAAAGTCAGTTCTGTATTAAATGCAGGGCCCTGTCGTCCATGCTAATGAGAGATTTCGGGGAAAGATCTGTAGATCTTTTGCATCTACCACCTTTACGTCTATGCCTCCATGTCCATTTTTGAAATCCAGCCGAGCTGCCTTGAATGCTCAAAAATATCGTCATTAATGTCAATCTACTTTTGACAACAAATCTCATAGCTATCCCCTCTTTTCATGACTTTATCTTCTCCCTTCGGCCCTCAGATCTTTTTGCACGTTGACCATCCCCATGGAAGTAGAGCGCCGAGTTTCTCCTTCAGATCCAGATACCATCATTTCTGAGTTGTTCCATCGGCTCATGATCTCAAAAGGATCCCATATCACTTGCATCCTGCAGATTTCCTTGTGATTGGTCGGGCCTACGCCACGCGAGCCTCCCGGGCTGTCAACGGTAGTCAATATTGAGTCGTATGTCGGTGAGACACCATCGATGTCTCCCTGACATGATTTCATCTGCTAGCAGCTATCGGCACAACATGTGGCAGTCGGCGAGAGATTATCCTGAGGGCACCACCCTTTGGCGAGAGCCTATTTCACTTTGGTGGGGCCCCCTTTCTATCGGTAGGACATCACATGGTCGGGGAGACCTTTTGCCAAAGCTATCGTCCTTCGCCAAGAGTACTTCGGGGAGATCTTTACACATCAGCCAAACCTCATGGCGAGGGAATAACCCTTTGGCGAACTTCCTTGGGAGATATCTTCAGATAAACAACTCGATCCTGCAAAACAAATACCTCCATTAGTTCTCAAAGGCAAATAAAATATATCATTATTTATCATGCCTTAACTTTATAAAAAAGAAACACAACTCTAATGGAGGTGGAACCAAAATGAGACTGGGACCAAGACGAGAAGCAAAATTAAACAAGTCCCGGGGGAACCGGGATCGGGACGAAACACAACCCAGAAACCACATCCCCCGCCCTGAAAACTAGCGGGGGCAGGATAAAAAAGAAACTAGAACTGGGACTAGAGTCGGGATGGGAACGAGCCCTAGAAATAATTGACATTTCCAAGTTCATACCCCATCCCAGATCTACGTCTGCAAAGGAAACCAAAATGCGAAGGAAAGAAACAAATGCCAGCGGGGTCGAAACAAAATCGATAAAGCGGAATCAGGGTCAGAACAAAACCCGAACCAGAAACTTTTTCAAGTTTCAGGTTTTGATTCCATTCCAATCCTATTTTCGACATCATCCGAAAAGACAAAGAAAGGACAAGAAAAAGAAAGAGAAAAAGCAGGGAAAATCCCACGACGAAAGAAAAGAAGAAAAGAAAAGTGAAAGAAAGAGACCCGCGGAATCTGGATCGGACCAGAACCTGAACCAAAAACTTGAAAAAGTTTCAAGGTTCGGTTCTAGTTCCGGTTCTGAGTCCGCTAGAACAAAAACGAAAAGACGCGCTAGGCTGAAGAACCAAAGCAGCAGAACCGGGATCGGGGAAGGAAAAGACAATAGAACTTGGAAGGAATTCCAAGTTCAGAATCCGATCCGGTTCTGGGCCCGCCAAAACAAAAAGAAATAGATGCCTAGGGCCAAAAACATCCAAGGCACAGGATACAAAAACCAACAAAAGACCAACAAAGCAGAGAGAGAAAAGCGGAGAGGCGGAGTTGGGGCTGGGATGGAACCCGAACGAGAAAATTTTTCAGAAGTTTAACATTCGGATTCGGACCCAGACCCATTTCCAAGAAAGAACAAAAGACGAGAAAAAGGGCTGTCGATACCCGAACCTTGGATAGAACAAGACTAGAACATAGAAGGAATTTCCAAATCCGGTATTGGTCTCGGTTGTGCTTTCGGAAAAACTTGAAAGAAAAACGCCTAAGGCAGAAAACCAAAGGCCAAAGAGAAAAGACAAAGGGGGACCCATTTTGTTCCAGAATACAATGGGGTGGTTATGCAAGGCATAACAATACCCATAAACACATATACCCCCACAAAATTCTCCACCTTTTGCTACATAACATCTCCCAATGTATCTACTTTTGCACCCACAAATGACTTGGCATCAGAAATGAAAGAATTGCAATAAAATATGACAAAAATGGAAATGATCCATAGTAAGAAGAGCTATACATTGGAAGATATGTGTCTCTATTCTTTGATAGGTCCAAACCCATGATCTCCTTTATCAATAATTTTGAAAATACCTAAATTTGAAAAATACAAAGGAAAAGGTGCTTTGTGTGAATATATAAGGGAGTTTTACCTAGCTTGAATTGAGGTTTCTTACAATGATGCTTATTATCTAATTCACCTCTTTCCCCAAAGTGTATGAGGTCAATCCAATGAATGATTCTTTCACCTATCACATTGAATCAATTATTTTCATGAGTTAACACAAAAATTTATTTCTCATATGGAGAATGAAATCTCTATGACTGATCTAGATGTTAATACCAAACAAAGAAATGGAGAATCCTTTTCCACATTTTTACAATGATAGAGGAATATGGAAAGTAAACTCCCTATCATATTCTTAAAAAATAATTTGTCCACATAATTACCCAAAATCTAAATCAAGAAATGGCCTTCCATTCACAAGTCCAATGTGCTAATACATTTGATAAGATCATATGAAATAGACTGACCATTGAAAATATCTCATTGCTAAAGGTTTGGTGAAAATTTATGAGGATAATAAGGACAATGGATCTCAATCTAATGATAAACCCCACTTTTGGGAAAAACAAAAACATTGTCAATGATGGTGTAATAGATGCAAAAGCTATCCAAATTATACATCACCATCCAACATACAATTATCAGCAAACACACAACCAAATAATCAAGGTGTTACCATTCCTAGGGGCCACAAATAATGCTCCAAGATGAAAATATACTCCTTTAGGGGAGCTTATTGAATCTTCTTTGCATAAATTTTTTCACAATAAGCTTATTAATTTATTAAAATTTATTAACTTTGAACCTAAAATAAAACTCCCATTTACAAAGAGAATGAATTTTGTGAATAACTATTTTTTTTTATTTGGGATCTTATAGATAGGGGTGATATTGTTGTTGAAGATCATCCATCTTCATCTAATATTGATCTCAAGATACACACAAATCCAATCCCTAACTATAAGTAAAGGGGGTGCCCCTAACAATGATAGTGACCCCAAAAATGTCAATTATGCTTTTGTTTCATATGACTAAGCCATAGCTCAAGTAGAAGCAACCAATACATGTAGAGGTACAATAATGCCTCAAGATATCCCTTTCATCCCATCTAAAGCATCACAATACCAAGATATCCCTTCCAACCTGGCTAATGATCCCCCTCCATCTCATAATCAAAATCAAACTATCTCTTCATAACATGGCCGATCTCTCTCCAAATCAAAAGAAAAGAATCCCTTCTACCCTATCTCACAATTCTCTTCCAAATCAAGATCAAAGCACAACTTCCATCCCATCCAATGATCCTCTCCCATATATCATGATCTCATACCATTCGCTCCATGTAGTGATCCCCTCCCAAATCAAGATCAAAACATCATTTCATTCCATGATATTAATCCTCCACAAGACCCTGATATAATCCATATCCAAATAATGCATATTGAAGCACTAACTAAATTGGCATCTAAAAATATTATCCAAAAACCCCATCTATCCCGAAGTCATCTATTCCATCACATATCCATAAACCTATCCAAATACCATTGGAGGCATAATATTAAATTCCTACTTTAATTTTATACATTTGATTCCTTGATAAATAATTAAATGGTCCATGGAATGCATAAATTAGAAAATCAGGAACATGATTAGGTCCATGCACATAGGAGGGAGCAAAATCTAATGTGAAATTGTTAAGGATGACAATTTATGACACTTCATTTAACCCCCACTTTAGTAAGAGTATGAACTTACACTCAGACTCACACTAAACTAGAAATATGTCAAGAGGGGTTCAATTATCTAAATATAGAAGAGATAGGATGGCAATGAATCCAAGGGAAGTGTGCAAGCACCCAAGATTCAAGATCCCATGAAAAACCAACATAAGGGAAAATGAACAAACATGTATGCAATGCAACATGACAACACAAAATATACATGACAAAAACATAACATAATACACAAACATAATGCAACATAATACAAATATAATGCAAACATAAGAAAACACATAAAAGAAACAAACATGAACACAAGGTTAGTACTTACAAGATTTGAGTTGGTAAGGCAAAGAGACCTCAGTCTTAATTTTTTCTCAAATACCAAACATCATATCTTAAATGCGTGTTAGATAAATAGTGCTCTCAGGAGAACTAGCAAGTTTTGTTATTCTAAATCACTTCATAAGCTACATGGATCTACTGGCTAGAAAGTTGTGTTATGCTAGGTTTCCATGCAATATGATGGGTTCCACAAGGCTAGCAAGTTGTGCTATGCTAAGACACTTATGAAACACATGGCTCCACTAGAAAGCAAGTTGTGTTATGCTAGGTGGACATGTTAAAAAGAGTGCTCAAGTTCATGAATTAACAAGTTGCGTTATACTAAATCCATGGACTATCTTATAAAATCTTGCTTCAAGGAGTGCATAAAGCTTAATATCACAAGGGATAGACAAATCACCTTAGGGGGTGCATAAAATTTAATATCATAGGGGACAAACAAAACTCACATTAAGGGGTGCATAACATTTAAAATCATAGGGGATGAACAAAACTCACCTCAGGGGGTGCATAATATTTAACATCACAGGGAACAAATATAACCAAGCCACACATTAGGGGGTGTTATCAACAACACCACCACAAAGGGTGCCTTACAAAATAAAAGGGGAATTTCTCAATACATAGGTCATACCATAGGGAGTATCACACATGACATCACCACTAAGAGA
This sequence comes from Sequoia sempervirens, assembly GCA_007258455.2. NCBI lineage: Eukaryota > Viridiplantae > Streptophyta > Pinopsida > Cupressales > Cupressaceae > Sequoia > Sequoia sempervirens. The sequence continues at coordinate 348,203,905 of VDFB02193867.1, forward strand.
GTACAAATCATGGAATGAAGAGTCACACTTTAGGGATCACTAACCATAATATTCCCACCAAAGGGAATATAACATGCCATGAAAAGACACACTTTTAGGGGATATCAAGCCTAATACTACCATAAAGGAGACACTAATATAAATCATGAAGGTTACACTTTTAAAGACATTCATATGACATTATTGTTAATAGGGTCACAGTTTCTAGGAGATGTATGATATCATCACTAAAAAAAGAACCATTTCTTATGCAAACAATGTGTGGGGTACTTTATACCCCCCTTAAAATGTTAGTGTACTTGCTACACTAATATTTTAAGGAGATACAAAGAGATTCCTTGTAGTAAGGAATGCACCTAACATAAGGCTATTGAACCCTTTCCCCCAAGCATAGGAGAAAAGGTGAGCCAAAATGAATGATAATATGTTGCTTCTTGGAAAATGAACTATGATCAAATTTATATCCCCATGCATGGTAATGAGCATTATATGATGCTACAACTACCACATGGCAGGGAGAAATAATCAATGCATTTTAATCTAATATGCTATCAAATTTATCATTGTAAGGATCTAACTCTTCCAATTTCTTCTTCAATACACAACATTCATGCATAATGTGTCCAAATTTTCTATGATACACACAATAGGATTTTTTTTGTTCTTGCATTTAATATCTCTTCTTTCATGTATAGGTGGTAGCGTAATTAATCCCAATTGTAAAAGTGTGCCTAAAGTACGCTCAATCTCAAATAAAGGATGTAGAGCAAGTAACAAACCTTTTCTAATAGAATCATGGATCTTGCATGGTTTGGATGATGGAGAAAATGTTTGATATAAAGGTGGAGGAACTTGATAACCAATGCCTTTTGTATCTTTAGATGGTATTTGTTCCAAAAGGGTATGGATTTCATGTTCATTATTTGTATCACATCCTTGTTTTGTCAAGATTCTAAAGCCTTGGACATAATACTGTTCCAAGCTAATAGGTGTGTCAGTAACTTTGTTTTCATAGGATGGAGGATCACTAGGTGGTATGGCTTCATCACAATTGTTAGTTGCAAGTTCTTCCATGTGCCTAGGTTGAGGTATGAATTGTAAATCACTTTCCCTATGTCATGTGTAAAGCATTTCAAGTGGTGGTATGGTAGGTGTTGTTGATTGTTGATATGGGTGATTAGGCCATTTTGTTGAAGGATAAAGCACCACATTATTCTCAAGGTTAGGCAAGGTATTATTTATGAATTCATTCATGATTACTTCCTCTTGCCTTAAGATACCTTCATTAAGGAGATACTTTGGGAGATGAAGGAATATGAGTTTCATCATTTGAATTATAGTCATTTCCAAACACACAACATGAAACATCTACCAAAGATCTCAAGGAATTCAATATTTCACCAAAAAAAAAGCCATTATGACAATATGATGTATGCAATGATAGTTCAGATAATTATACCACATTTATTCTGAAAACTAAAAGCATATTTTGGATAGAATATCATGAGGATGTTTTGTCACCAAAATCTGAGCCAAAATAGCTTGGATAAGGCCACCCAAGGCACCCTTTCTTGGCAAAGCTTTCTACTAATTTTAAAGTTTGAATGTCTATAATATAGTTTAATGTTTCTATTTTGTGGCAGTGTAGGTCTGAAAGTAAATAATTTTCTAGAATTTATCCAATTTATGATTATGCAATGCAAAATGCAAACGTGTAAACAATTTTCAAAATGTTCAAACAATAAAAATACAATTCCCAATACAATTTTCAGATCCAAAATACATCAATTGACTGATCCTAATGTGCAAAATCTAAAAAATGATGATCTTGATATCCTTTTGCAACTAAATAATGCAATTTTTAATGACCTAATTGTTGACACTTTAAGTTTTAAGAGCATTTCATTGAAGATGTTAAATTTAAAAGGTGTTTTATGGAAAAATCAAAGATAAAGTGTCAGCGTGGTCAAAAGATCAAGAGAGAAAATGAAGCAAAACAAAAATAAAAATGAAGTAATAGGTTTTGGGCACCAAACAAAAAGAGAAAGGAAGTGTTTTTAATCTTTCACTCAGATTGCCCTAGAAGTTTAGGGTTTTATCTTGTATCCGCATTGAACGAATCCTCCATTTTTGGCTTCAAACCAATGGATGATTGTTTCGGTTGTAACCCACATTACAAAGGTGTTGAAAGAGTCTATCTCCACACCTAGTTTCCCCTTTGCCACATATATAGCATGTTGCAGCAGAAGATGGAAGATCTGGCGTGATGCATGCAAAATGGAGAGTTTTTCAAGGGTTGCACCAAACTATGTCCACGTAACAGACACCTCCATAATGAAGTCATTACATGGTTACTGTGCTAGGTATGTTTGTTGTGTGAAGACATTTAAAGATATCGCTTAAGATGATTTAATGAAGTGGTTTATTTGGAATGTGCATTTTGGACCAGCGTAGTAAAAGATTAGGACTCTCATATATCTATCTAAGCATAGTTTGTTGACTTAATCAATGATCCTAACACTAAACAAACCATCAATTCCATGATACGAGTCATGTCAAGAGCACACCTGTAGGTAGCATTAGATAGCATTACTTTGCATGGCATAGGTTTGTCTTGACAAGTAATTCAAGAAAATAGGAGTTCTTGAAGTCTTATACAAAAATCATTGAGATCAGATGAGGAAAACTATGTTCGAGGTATATGGTAGGAGCTGCAATGGTACAAATGGCAATGGAATCAAAGGAGGGTTTCGAAGGATTGTCATATGGATAGAAAAGAGTGCTACAGTATAGCATGAAATTCAACACGAGAGACAATTCAAGACATGCAGCATAGTCCACAAAATGATAATGAGAATATTACAGTGAATAAAGTGATAGACTGTAATGAGAGTCCAGTGCTCGCAAGGGTTTTGCAGCCTATTTAAGAAGACACTGCCATGGAAAAGTGGATAGTATGAGCTAATGTGTCAAAATAGAAAGATGCTATTTACTATTATTTTTGTGGTGTTTTAATGTCAATACTACATGATGAATACCTAGCACGTTATGGTCACATGAGGTTATCAAAAAATACATGTGCAATTTTCGAAACCTACCCAAGCTCATTGAGCAGGGTTATTGTTTGATGGCAGTATGATGGAGTTTTTCATAATATACAGAGATAAAGAGTGACCGCTTTTAGTTTTATTGCACATACCCTTTTTGAAGATGATGTAACAGGCTATAACCAATAATTGTCATAGGTGCCACAACCATCTCTATCATGAAGTCACCTCCAGGTTTGATTCAGAAGTACCTTATATGCCTGCAGCCTTTTGTTTCTGATTCTACCAGATTCCTTTCTAAAACACCAAGATATTGCAAAAGAGTGGACATTTTGTAAAGATCCAAGTAGTAAAATCCTTTCACAACAATTCTACTATGAATGGCAGAGCATGAAATATTCTAAGGTACTGTGCAAAAAATAAAGTCTGAGCAAGAAGATTGAGAAGGTATAAAGGTCTATGCATGCATAAACAAAGAATATAGACAAAGAAAACACAGTCTACGTGCTCACTCAGGAAGGCTAGACAGTAATGCATTTGAGGTTGTGAAGGATTAAATTTCAGATCAGCAAGATAACCAGTCAAAGAGAGATTCTCAATCCAAGAACATAGGTCGTCTGAAGGTTGGCATGCCATTAAGGAGGGAAAACTACTATAAGACTCCCCTAGGAAAGTCAAGGGTGATAGTCTTCACAAGGCAGGTCTGAAGACAATTTGAGGACTGTGATGGCAGTAGAAAGCTTATCACTCCTTTTTGACAAGAAATGGTTTAAGTTACAATCACATCAATGAGATGGTCACCTCAATACATGTATGAATGGAGGATACTTAAGGTTGATTCAGGTTCCAAGGACAGTCATCTTGAATGTACACAACATAATGAACTAGGCAGTGAGTCACAAGGGCATTGTTATTATGATTGGATAGTCTTTCTATTATTACAAGCTTGTGAAGATAATGCAATCTAGAATTCTTGCCAATAAGGCTACTTTGATCACCTTCAAGGGCAGAGCTGTGGTCTTATGATTGTGATGGGATTGTAATATGTTTTATTGTGATTTGGAAACTTAATAGTTACCTTGGCAATAGAGCACAAAAGGAAAAAGACAGTCAAAGATATGCAAAGGACTATCAAGACAAGTAAATCCTTGTCAAGTGACAGAAGATAGTTAACATATATGAGGAACTTGTGTCAAATTATGCGAGAGTTTAAGGATAGCATGACAAGACATGTTGTGAGAAAAATATAGTGAGAGAATATGTGTAAAATATGATAAAGGTTTTGTTGCTCAGTGATCAGTGGGCAATATTGTGGCATGTTCAGTGACAGTGACCTCTTTACCAATAAACCCTTCATGACTTCGTCAAAACAATTGAGCCCTCAAAGCAGTGGCAATAGGTTAATACCTCTATGAGTGTAACAAGGTTTCAATGACTGTGTAAGACCTCATATAAAGTGAGCAAGTGCATCCTTAAGGACACTAAGGTTAGTCCATGGGACTGCTGGTATCAAGAAGGCAGGGTATGAAGAACAATGCATAGTCATAAGATCAAAGGAGTTTCAAGTTACAAAGTGTTAGTTCTTTGCTACATATTCCATCATCCCAATCTTTGTTATCAATGAAGGGTATACATAGAGTTTAGGGAAGAAACCATTAGAGAGTCTAACAGTCTTCTTTTTCTAACACAAATGCTTATGGAGGCATACATGGAAGTGGATTTTCACACACTGCATCAAATGTTTCAATGATAAACTATCCTATAAGAGCCTTCACCAAGGTTTACAATGATGTTGAGAATCTCAAACAAACTCATTATAATTGACAAGGTAGAATTCTGTGCAAGTGGACAGAATTATTGCATAGGTCATGGGAGTGAGAAAGGATAGCGTGTTCATCTCAAAAGAGACAGTCCACAATGATAGTCATAAGGGAAATTAGTGACAATACTATCATGATAGTGAAAGTTGTTTTGTAGCATGATAACAGTAGGATTTATAGAAGACAAGTCAAATATGACAGTCAAAATAAGTAACAATCACCTTCTATTATGGCAGAGTTTAAAGGAGGTAGTCCTTGTGCATGATAGCCCCTTTAAAAAATGACAACATGATCCGATAAAAGAAATGGCCATTAGGTTATAAGCTTACACTCAAGAACAATAAAATGTGAGTCCAAAAGCAAGAATAGACCAAAGTTTTTGCAGGATAGTGAATGGAATGGAAAGGAAAAAGGGTAGCAGGGGTAGAGTTTTAATGAGAGTCATTCCATAGATGACAGTCATGGAGAAGACTAAGATAGCAAGTGCATCCATAAGGATAGTCCTAGTTAATCAAAATGTTGCAAAGAAGAAGGATAGTCCAAAGGCAGTGACAGAGAACAAAGGGAACCATTTTGAGATCCTATACAAAAGAATGAATGCACATAAGCAATCTCCAATGAACAACAGAGGATGGTCAACATTTGGTGTGACCGTATGACTGTCATGTGAAGAGATGGCCATGGATATTATAGTGATGAAATACAATATGATTGCTTACGTTATGAGAATATATTCACCTGTGTGGCTATAAGAAAAGGTATGACTATTCATGGGCAATGATTTTTAATGGATGTGTGTGCTAAATGAAGTTTTGGGTTGTGGTTCATGGACAGTGAGAGGAGAATTTAATGCCAGATGATAGTCTCTATGATATGATAATCCCTGTTGAGGAAATTTGATGCCGAGACAGTGCTCTGAAAACATGAATTAGGACTGTCAACACTAATAGAGGATAGAGTTAGAACAATGGTATGCATAGATAAGGACAATGATCTTGGCATTAAAATGCATGAAGACAATGCTAGAAGTCTGCCATGAGTTAGAACTAAAAGTGATCAGCCTGAGGCTCTTATAACCAATTTGAAGCCTATTTAAAGAGTCTACATGGTTATAGTTGAAGCTGGTTGAAGTTTGAAGGCACAGGAAGGTAGAAAAGAGCAGTTTTGAGACCTCAAATGAAGGCTTTTTGCCTTGCACGACCAGAACTTCTAGAACTTCATGAAAGGATGACAAGGATAATAAGTTAAGCTTTTCAAGGGGCAGTTTAGGCGTTCATAAAAGAATCCAAGGTAGTTTGGTGGTAGTTTGAGCTTCTTAAGGGAAGTTTGAGGGTATCTAGGAGCAGTTCAACTTCTCCCACAAATCTAGAAGCCTCATAACTAGATGGAACACGTTTTAAGGAGCCAAAAGAGACCAAATCAAGCAAGAAGATCTTTTGGGAATGCAAAGTAGGTTACCCTACTTTTAAGCATGATAACTTAGTCAAATTTAGTCCCTATATTCTCTCTCATGCTTGGGATGAGATATAGGACCCATAGGCTTTCATTTTTACTTAGTTCTTTCTTCTTTTTGAACTCTAGAGGCAAAGAAAGCAAAGTATTGTAACTCATAAAATTAGTTTTCTTGCTTATTTTGACCTGTGTATTGTAACTTATTGAGGTTCTTTCCAACAATGAATAAGCATTGTAACTCATTTTTAAACTTGTATGTTGTTTGTAAGCAATTTTTATCAATAAGACAAGGTTTTTCCACCTTCTCAAAATTGTTTCATTGTGCAAGTTTCAAAATGGTTGATGTGATCTTGTGGTGATGCCTTTTCCCCTTGATTTTTGTCCTATTTTCATTGCCTTTATACAGAAAATATGTAATTTTGCAGGTCATTGCTTGTGTTTAACCAACTAAGGCCAAATTTTAAGTTGTGAAAACATTTCTACTTACTTCTAGATGTTGTCCTAGATATCAAACCTAGGACTCATGAAATACTTATGCAAGAGTCATATGCAATCTTAGGTTGTGTATGTTAAAGTTTAAGTTATTGATCATATTGTGTTCATTCAAAATAGTGCAAGTAAAAAGTCATTTGGTGCATCACCTTAGAATCTTATGTTCTCATTTTCATGTCAATTCCTATCTCTTTCCTTTGCAAGCACTAGTAGGTAGTCTAGTTTAGGTGATATAACCAAGGGAACTGGCCCTCTTTGGAGGTTGATCTCCAACATCTAAGCCCACACTCAAGGAGATCATCCCATGTTCCACAAAGTGGCTGAGTGTTTCTATCAACTCATCAAGGTTGCACACTTTTAGTGACAACACTAATACAAATTTATAAATGCAATTAATATGTAGATATGACCTATGATGACTGAAATTAACCCTATTGCAACTTATGATGCAATATCATATGCAATTTTTTGAATTTTTATGTTTTTTTGATGCAATAATGGGTGTGTAAATGAACAATGCAAAAGAATGTAATGTTAATCTTAGATCTAAGATGGCATTCTTTAGATTTCAGAAGGTTTATAATGCTAATGCGTCAGGTTCACTAAAATGATATGGTGCAAAAGTGAAACCCTAGGGTTTAATTAGGATTTCACAATTTTCCAAACATATTCATTGGGGGTTTAGATCAGACAAGGGCATAAGATTAACTTACAACCTAGAAGGTGAGTCAACCAACCCTTGGGATTTAAACTTGGGGGTGGTTTGGACTTGAAGTGTAATTTTAATGAAATGCAATGATGAAACTAGCTAACAATGAAAATGCACTATTCTAATGAGAAAATAGACAATCTAGAAATTGACAAATAAATTTGATGATCTAAAAAAGATAGAGTAGACTATTGTGCCTTTGTGATTTGAATTTGGACTTTATTTGAATGGACAAGGCCACCTAGGATGCCTTTTTCTAGATGATTGAAATTGAAATCTTCTTTCACAGTCCTTAGGTACTTAATCAAAGGCTTCTTCCTTTCGGATCTTGCTATCAAATCTTTGTTTATTGTTGAGATAATTGAGTTTCCATATCTTTCCAAGTTGTAGGGTTTCAATGCATCAATAATCAAATTGTCTTCATTTTTCCTTCAATCTTCTTTAGATCTATAACCTACACATTCAAAGAGAGAGGAAGGGTTGTTTCATTTCTTCCCTTGGTCAAACCCTGTGTTGGTATTTCTACCTCCACAATGGAAAAAATGATGAAAGAGAGCTTATCCTTTTGAGGTATAGAGGACAAATTATAAATGAATGATGAATCAAAAATTGGATGGAACTCACTACTCAAATATGATTTCTGTGAAGGACTGGAGTCATGCACATCTCCTTAAGGTTTGATTGCAATTTGGCTTGGAGACCTACAAGTGTTAGTCCTCACAAAAAATATATGCATAAACAGGAAAAAACTAACACAAAACTTCCAACATGATGCTTTGATGATGAAATATTGTAATAATTTTGCTCTTGATTGCTCTTGACTTGATAATAATTGCTCCAAAAGTGCTTGATTACCAATTATTCTCAATTCTTGCCAGTTAGTTTTCAAATGATGAAATTACTAGGTATTTATATGAAATTATTCCTGATAGTTGATATTTAGCATTTGAAATTCAAATAATAAATTTCCAACCCCAACATATTAAAATTTTGGACCAAATTAGGAGGACAAGACTGCCTAGGGTGCCCTTGTCTAGGCCTTATTTTTGGGATGTTAAGCATTAGGGGAAAAATATTAAATGCCTACTTTGATTTTATACATTTGATTCCTTGATAAATGATTAAATGGACCATGGAATACATAATTTAGGAAAGTAGGAACATGATTAGGTCCATGCACATAGGAGGGAGCAAAATTTAGTGTGAAATTATCAAGTATGACAATTAATGATGCTACACCCTCTATATTTTTTCATGTGATCCTCACACATGTGTGAGAAGACTCACTTGTCACATCCCACATCCCTATGTGATCCTCACACATGAAAGGAAATATGCATCCACACAAGATAATTTTTACATCACCCAAATAGAGAAATCTATGCAAACAAGTATTTAAAATCTATATTCAAAAGAATAGACAACATACTATCAAAGATATCACAAGATATACCATGGGAAAACCCTCAAGAGGGAAAAACCCAACCTCCAAAAACATCCATCACTCATGTATTATTCAAAAATAAAGATTACAATACATCTTTAAAATATCAATAAATACCCTTGAAACATCAAATCATCTACAAGCACTCCATGTGAACAAGCATGTAACCACACATCCCATGCCATGCTTCGAACCTTGCAAATGCTAATGAGAGCCAACCAACCAATTTTCCAACCTTAAACAACTACCCATGTGTTTGCTTTTATAGAAACAAGTTCACACAAAACCACTAAGTGGTATTACATAAATCCATGTGATTAATACCATGAACTTACAAAACCATTAACCCCCAGATTTTCTTTTTGGTACTAAGTTATTCCAATATTAAATTTTATCCCAATGTGCAATCTTGCATTAAATATTTAATCACAACATTACATACAACACATAAAGTTGCCCCAAGAATTCTAACCCCTGTGATGCATACATCCCTGGATCCCCTAAGTGTAGCACATAATCAAAAAATATAAAATTATAACATTATGCAAGGTGGAAAACACATATTTTCCTTACATTCTCCCACTTTTTGTATACATTCCATAAGGGGTAAACAAGTAAACTCAAATATGATCAAGGGAACAATCCCTACATCAAGGAATCAAAGTGCTCCATCAAGATACTTGCAACAAGAATCAAGGTGACCAGCACCTCAAGCATGAATGCTCTCATCCTCCATTGAATTCTAATGCACAAAGATAAGAATCTATCAAAATATATGCCACATTAATTTTCACAAAGAAGCATAAGTCAGACCTCTAGCTGATATCCCAAAACACAAACACTAAATCCAAAAGTAATAAGTATATATTAGTAGCTATCAAAATATAATCACCATAGCTGAAATAGCACCCACAAAAAATGCTAATACACCCAACTATCCATAGCTTAAAGGTATACAAATCATAACAATTGAACTACATTCCAACAACATATACAACCCATAACATGCAATCACAAGCTCCAAGTGCCAAATCTATCATATAAAACGCATACACATCAAGGAACTCCTAATGCATAGGTGATGTCAAATCTAAAAATGATCAAAACATTTAAAGATCCACTTATAGCATCACATAGAAGATGTAACCAATATCATCTTGTACCAAGGAACATCTACAAAGACATGCAAATCCTATAAAGCAATATGTTGCAATACATGTCACCATAAGTCTCCATGTAGCTCTCCCAAGTTCTTCACACTCAACAAAGGAAAGAGATAAAGAAACATCCATGTCATCACCAAAGAAAAATGGACAAAACATGACCACAAACATAGTGATCACCATAGCTCCACATAAGATCTCAAATCCAATGTCATGTGAATACAAATATCCAAGAAGTAGAACAAGACTAAAGAGAGAATGTGCAAATCAAAACTTATAGCATGTCCTACACCCACACCTCTAAATGCTAAGTTGTGATAAGTTTGATCTCCTCCATAAAACCCAAAAGAGAATAGCATTATCCACATCTAACTATAACCAATATGTATGAATCTCAAACCAAAGGAAGATCAAACCAAATCCATTCTCGACCAAGGAAATAATCCCAAAAACATCTCCTAAACTCAACATCAATGGATAATCTCACAATTCATAAGGAGATCTAAACATGCCAATACTTATCAAATGAACCCTCCAAAACCAAATGAGTTCAAGATCCATATGCATGAGAAGAAAAATATAAAACATAATGCATCTGAAAATAATAATGGGCAATACCTCTCAAATGAAAAACTGCTGAGTAGACCAAGACCAGGAATGAGAAAGCTCCTCCAAGATATCCAAGTCATCAAGACTCATATAAGAACAATCTCTTGATAGGTCCATGTTGAACTAATGTCCAACCAAGGTGTAGGCTCCTTAGACTTCCAACTAAAATATCATCAATGAGTAACCATCTCAATAAATGTCTATAATCCCAAGAGATTTCCTAGCCTCGCCTATGTCTCGAAGCATCCATGAGTACCTTTAATTGATCAGTCTATACCAAAATCTAAAGACGACATAGCACCATGATGAAGCTCCCAAGAAAATGATCAAAGTAATCAATACCAAGATCTAACTGACCAAGATCAAAGTCAAAGCCCCAATTGTTAGTCAAGAACTTAATCATGACATCATGATCTCACATCTCCTCAAAGGAAAGTCATATGTTCCAATGAACATATCATATACCTGTATTATGCCAAAACTCTAAACATAATTAAGAGTACATCATGACATAATAAAAAAACATCCTATCAAATGAGGATCACATGTCAAACAATTTTTTTTTTTGATAGGATCACATGTCAAACAATTTTTTTTTTTGATAGGATCACATGTCAAACAAAAAAATTTTACACCTCAACCAAAGAATAAGGAGTCTTCCATGGTTAACCAAGATGTCAACATCTCCACACTACATGAAGTTAACCATCTCATGTATAGAATATTATCCACCATCAAATAGTGAATCCACATCAATACCACAAGCTCCTACTCAACCATGATATCTGTTGGGACAAAACTCTAAATAAAGATATCTTTGAAATTATGGATGAACTTGGGCAAATAGATTCAGTTTGTTCCTTATGTCAATCCGGGAAATGTAAGATTTAGGAAGGCATAACAGCTATATGCTATATGCTTTAGGGTTGAAGGTGGCAAATTGAGTATAAAGAAATGCACTACTAACTTTAGAACTAAAAGTTCTACTTAATAAAAAAAAAATTAAATTATATCAACCCTTTGAATTCTACTTTAAACTGGCACTCTTCGATCATTAATACTTTCTGACCATTACCCTAAATTAGAGAGATAAAAGTAGAAAATTATAACATAAAAATTGTAATGAAATAATTTTGGCAATAGGAGTTGAGATGGCTCTTGGCGACAGGACCTGTGTAAATCCAATTACAACTATAAAAAATAAACTAATTAATTATGAACATATCCAAAACTTATCACACCATAAATTCACTCTTCATGAATTTACTCTAATTAATTTATGACAAAGAAATCATACCTCACACAAAAGTAATATAAAATATAGTCAATTGGTGGTTGTGGAGTGGGTCTTGCCCTCCAATCGGCTGATTGAAGGAGATAATCACAAATGCATAGAATCAACTCAAAAGAAGATAGTAACACTTAGTATTATATTATAATCTATATACACCTAAAAATGATCATCATATTCAGTTAATTAAATACAAGCTATTTGATTAATGTTTCGACTACGTATAAATAAAGTCTCACTTTATTTATATTGTTCACTCTTCTATTAATTCTCCAAAATCACATTCTTCTAAATAATTAAATAAACAAAATACCCTAAATGTATTTATTTAATTAACCTTCCTTAATCCTGATTAAGAATTAGAGCACATTTCTACAATTTGTGTGCCACCTCATAAAGGTCACATGAAAATAAATAAGCCTAATTATTAATTAGAATTATCCTCACACTTCCACCAATGAGAAAAAGCACATGGCTTTATACCCCCGCACTTCCAGCAAATTTGGAGCACATGGGTCTTTGTTTCACACACTTGGGAATCCCATACATTTGGCATGTTTCCAATTGGTCAAAGGATTCTCTCCACACACATGGCATGTTATCCTTGGTCAAGGGGACAACATCCTGATTTCTTTCATCTCCACCGTCTATTATTTCTCCTTCGAATCTAGACCGTTGATGGGTGCCACCTCACAAAATGCTTGAGAAACCCTATAAATACACCCTCTTTCCTTAGCATTTATCATCCACATTTTGAGTAATGTTATAATGCTATTTTGAGATACAAATTGGAATAGTGTTATAATGCCATTTTTCATCCACACTTTGAGTATTGTTACCATGCAAGTTTTTCATAGGACCTTGCAGCTTGCATGGAATCTTATACTTAGTTTTCATATCATGTGTTACTTTGCATTCTCATCTTAGAGTAATTAATTCCTTCATAGTTACATTTTATCATCCCCATTGCATCATAGTTACATTCTAGGTTAGTTTGTTTTATGTTTACATTTGAGCATATGCATAATCATGGATAGTTCATTTTAGTTTCATATCATCTCACTCATCTCCACTTGTTCATTTATCAACATCATCCTTCATTTATCTTTGCATCCATTATCCTTTCCATTGTTTTGTTTCATTTAGAAGCATACCACTAATCATTTCACCACACATTTGCACATAGAAATCATCTTAGCTTGCATATTAAGCATCAAATCTCATTTTCTAAGTAGTCATTTTAACAACCTTTGTGCCCATAGAAATCTGAGGGCCAAATGGTTTAATAAATCCCTAGAAATATAGGACAATGATACATATTTGAAAGATTTGATTCTATTATGAATAGAGTAGTTTTACTTGCTTCAAACTTTGAATGTAAATTGTCTCATTAAGGTTTGTGTTGACATTAGAATACCTCTACAAATTCAACACACACAAAATGGCACCCACCGTGGGGCCTCTGTCTCACTTATTGCTAACGTTTTTGATGATTTCATGATTGTAGGTTTAAGGTTTATGACTTGGGAACGCTTTGCACCAGTTTGGAGGCAATTTTGAGCTATTTTGAGGCATTTTTGGGCTCTTTTTAGAGTTTTGGCGCCTCTTGTATCTGTTTTGGCACCTCTTGCAAGCAGTTTAGAGACCATTTTCACTTATTCTGGGCCACTTTTAGAGTTTTGGTGCCTCTTGCACCTATTTCGGCACGTCTTGCAAGTTGTTCTGAGATTGTTTTCACATATTTCGGGACCATTCTGGGCCACTTTTGGAGTTTTGGCACCTCTTGCTTGAGTTTTGGCACCTCTTGTAAGTTGTTCTGAGACCATTTTCACCTGTTCTAGGACCCTTCTCCACTGTTTCTAGAGTTTTTCTGCCTCTTGCACCTATTTTAGCACCTCTTTCTTGAGCTTTGGCACCTCTTGCAAGTTGTTTCAAGACCATTTTCACCTATTCTAGGACCCTGTTGCACTATTTCTAGAGTTTTGGCACCTCTTGCAAACTGTTTAAGGGAGTTTTGGCTTTTCTAACTCTATTTTTGAGCTTTATGTATCTCTTTTGGCACCTCTTGTCTCTGTTTTGGCACCTCTTGTAGTTTTTCACCATATCAGAAAGCTCATATTTTGTCTTGTGATTTGCAGGTATTCCCAAAATTTGTTGTCAAAGACTCAAAACATAAACTACTAACACATTGCAGGGGTTGGCGTCATTCACTTGTTTCCTTTTGGTAAGATAGGAATGTAGCTTAATTAAAAGGTTAACGAATATCATGTCTCCTTTTAGTTAAGTTAGGAACATAGGTTAATTAATGGATTAATGAACACCATGTCTTTTGTATGTGATGGATGGTAGGCATATGCTCTCCTCTTCACTGGGTGATCCAAAAAGCTAGACCCATTCTTGTTTATGTGCGAGTGTAAGTGGAGTATATGGCATGAGTTCTCTCTTTATTCATGTGAAATAAAGATCAATCAAACTATGGGTATACTTGCTTGCTTTTGTTTATCCTAGAGGGTCTACCTTGTGGGAAAAAGTAATCACCCAAGGGAATGACCCAACTGGTAACACGCTAAAGCCAAGCAACTTCCAACTAGGATATAAATGTGGATACTTGAGGAAAGTTCAAGTATCACGAGGATAATTTTGATGAGATGGATCGAAAGGGACTCTTGTTGTATGGATTTTCCCCCATGAACAATTTTGATGAGTTGGATCGAAAGGGACTCTTGCTGTATGGATTATCCCCCATGAACAAAATGCCCGCATTAAAACCCTTGTTCTAGATTTTCCAAAATCCTTTATCTATTCTTTGGTGTAGCAATGGTCATTGCCAAGGCATCCACATTCTCGTAGATTTTAGTAGAGGTGATCGGTTCACCATGGGATTTTCATGGGGAATGGAAGTTTGGTCGGTGTGAGAAGAGAGTGCATTGTAAGGGGGAGCCCATGCAGCCAAGCTTTTGAATTCATCTCCTAAAGGTAGTGTGGTTGGGTAAAACCCATGTGGAATCTAAAAGAATACAGTCTTACACAACCTTAGGAGTGTACATTCTACTTGATGTGTTTTCAAAATGAAACTCAAACAAAACACCATAAAAAATGTTACATTTTAAAATTGAAAACCTTGATTCAAAACTACATTCATTGAGGTAGACAAGTCAATAACCTAGGTCCATCCATCTTCATAAAATCAGTGCTTTTGGCAGTGTTCTACCTTTCCTTAGGAAAAACAGAGTCAAAATATGTGGTTTACATGATGATTTCACGAAAGTTCAAGATTAGAAAACCAAAGATCAAACTTCTTAGTCCAAAACAACATAAAAAACGCTTGTCTATGCTCTATGACTTTAGAGAGAGGTTAACCTTCAATTTTTACAAGAGAGCTTGCAAAAACAATCTAGAGTTATAAATGATGTACTATAGTCAAAATCCAAGACTTTTCCAACATTTCAAGTACCTTAATTACACACCTTGAATCAAAACTCTGAGTCCAAGATCATTCCTTAGATACCTTAGAAGTCTCAACATTGTCAAAACATACCTATACAAGTGGAACTTTTCAAACTAAACCTAGATCTAAACATTTCAAGGTGCCCAAATCATCAATATCCATCACATATTTGTTTGTACAAGTGGAAATTTTCAAACTAAACCTAGATCTAAACATTTCAAGGTGCCTAAACCATCAATATCCATCACATATTTGTTTGTACAACCATGTTTCATCTTCGGGATTTTTCATCATTTAATCACGAAACTATGCCATGCAATCAAATCAAACCTAGTCTAATCAAAAGAATTTCCACTTGTACAAACAAATATGTGATGGATATTGATGATTTGGGCACCTTGAAATGTTTAGATCTAGGTTTAATTTGAAAAGTTCCACTTGTATAGGTATGTTTTGACAATGTTGAGACTTCTAAGGTATCTAAGGAATGATCTTGGACTCAGAGTTTTGATTCAAGGTGTGTAATTAAGGTACTTGAAATGTTGGAAAAGTCCTGGATTTTGACAATAGTACATCATTTATAACTCTAGATTGTTTTCAAACTAAACCTAGATCTAAACATTTCAAGGTGCCTAAACCATCAATATCCATCACATATTTGTTTGTACAACCATGTTTCATCTTCGGGATTTTTCATCATTTAATCACGAAACTATGCCATGCAATCAAATCAAACCTAGTCTAATCAATAGAATTTTTCATTCTATTTGACTTAGTTGTAATCCTTGGCACTATTTCAAACTTAGATCAAAGCTGAGTATAAATCATATCACTTGCATGCCTGTCTAAACAAGTTTGCAAAAGAGGAGACTCAAGGACAAGGAACTTGGAACACCCAACTTTGAAACAGAAAACATAGGAAGTCCGAGTAGTGAAGCTTTTGATATCAAAACTCCCAACATTGAACCTCAAAATAGTGAGATCCCTAGCAACATGGTTGATGCACAAGAAATCCCTATTCCTGGACTCAACAACACTCAAGGGGAAGAAATAAACGATGAGGATATCCAACAAGCGGAACAAGACCCCAACTTCCATAAGTTTTTGGAAAACATTTTTGAAAGAGATGGGGAAAAATACCTATTGATGTTAGCCAATCAAGGAGTCAAACTTCCCCCTGATTTCGATATCAACATCTTAAAAGCAGCTCTCCAAAAGCTTGAAAGGAAACAGAACAAATGATTACTTTAACTCACCAAATGAAGAACCTTCAACAACAAGTTCTAGACATGCAAAGGGGAACTTTGAAACGATACTTGATCGAGGACATTTTTACTTATCCCTTTAATCCATCCATCAACATGATTCATTTCCCTAAATGTAGTGAATTTCCAAAGTATGATAAATACAATGGTACAACTGATCCATTAGATCACGTAAGGGAATTCTGAACTATGAGTCTAGAATTTACACATGAGGAAACTTATTTGATGAGACTGTTTCCATTAAGTCTAGGAGGGACATGCCTTGAATGGTTTTCAAAGATTACACCCCCCATCAACACATTTGAAGAGTTGTTCAATAGATTTCTCACTCAATACTCTTACAACATCCAACATGATATCACCACGAAAGACCTTTGCAACTTGAAACAGAAAAAGGGTGAGTCCTTCCTCATTTTCTTGCAAAAATGGAGGAGATTGTTTGCAAGGTATTCTCGTCTCATGCCTTAAAAGGAAAAGATAGAGATTTTCATTGACAACCTAAATGATGAGATGAGTTATAGATTGGAATTACAATGTCCCCCTACCTTTGAAAAAATGATTGAAAACGAAATTAAAATTGAAGAAGCCTTAGTCAAAAGAGGGGTCATTAAGGTATACAATGAAAAGAACTCATCCACTTCATCTAACAACTACAACAGTGGGGACAAACCTAAATTTTTGCAATGAAACAAGAATGTGGGTACCAATGAGGTCATAGCTGAAAATAAAAATACAAAACCTATACTGCCACCAAGACTAATCAGACCAACAATCAACACTCGAAATGTTAACCAAAAAAAAAATTAGACTAATTCGGGGACTAAAGCAACACCATTTCCAAAACCTTCCAATCGACGGAAATTCACACCATTGGGACAATCCATAGATTTCACCTTAAAGGAACTTACTGAGGCTAAGCTTATCATAGTGCTAGAAGCACAAAACTAGGATCCCCAAGTCAAACCTTTTTGGTGGAATGATGCCCATTATTGTGATTATCATCAAAACAAGGATCATATGACAAAATATTGTTGACAATTACAACACACAATCCAAGATCTCATTGATAACAAAAAGGTAGACATTGAAGGACCCTAAACAAATAGTGATCAGGGAGTGTTCAAGAACCCTTTACCCAATTATGAAAAGGAAGATTCCTCTACATCGAATACCAAAGGAAAGAATATAAACTATGTTTATGATTATACTATTCATTATATTGAGATTGTTGAGAATTCCATCCAAGACAGTGAAATCGGAAACCAAGGGAAGGATGCCACTACTAAAACCCAGCACAATGATGACACCATCTCACATCAAATCAATGGCCTTGTACCTAGAAATCTAAACACTAACATTGACACGAATTAAAATCAAATTAACATCATCAAAATCATAAATGATCAAGACAATACACCTATCAATGCGATTACAAGAGGACAAGCCAAGGTAAAATTGAAAGGAGCTACTCCTTCCACATCCAAAATGAATGTTTTTCCTGTAACTCAATATAACATCATTGATCAGTTACATAAGATACCCACTCAAATATCCATATTGGAACTTCTCAAGATTTCATTGACGCACAAAGAAATCCTGGAACAAGCTTTAGTTTCCACCATAGTACCAAACAAACTGGAAATATGTGCATTTCAAGCTATGGTGGGACATTTGACTGCACCTCATTGCTTATCATTCTTTGAACATGATGATGCACCCACCACCCATCCACATAACACTGCTCTCCACATCAATGTCCTAATCCATAAACATTGTGTCAAACGTTTCCTTATAGATGGAGGAGCAAACCTAAATAATTAAACTCTCAAGATTGTTCGTGCATTATGATATTCTAAAAATTCTATTGATCCTAGAAGGAAAATCACCATAAAAGCATATGATGATGAAGAAAGATCCTCCCAAGGATTGATCATCTTATCCATTCAAGTGGGACTAATCATCAAAGACATAGTGTGTCAGGTGTTAGACAAGGAATTGACATATAACATACTCTTGGGATGACCATGGATTCATGAAATTCAAGTGGTACCATCAACCTATCATCAGTGCTTGAAATTTCCTTCAATGGATAGGAGGTCACCATTGTTTCCGATTATAACAATCCCCAATATTGCAATGCACTTAGAATGAGTCAAGATACCTTTGTACCAAATAATATAGAAGTCATCAACTTTGATCCATCAAATAGAGAAAATCCAGTTGGTTCTTCGTCAAGGCAGTATGAGGAAAGGGCTCAATCAAAAGAAAAAGGGCCCGTTAACTCTATTTCAAGCAACAATGGAAGTCGGATTGATGCCTTATCAAAACAGTTGGAAAAGATCCAAATAAAAGACAAGGGCATGGGGGAATACTCATTTGAGCAATCTTCATACTTATCACAACTTTCATCTTCTCCTAAGTCACATGGACAACCATCCACCTCAAGACAACTATCTTTACAACCCATCACACTCTTTGATGGAAAGTTTATAAAAGCAAGCACTCAAGCAAAGAAATGAAAAGATAGGGATGTCCTAAACTGGTTATACAAAGATGAAGAACCTTCACAAGTATCAGTGTCCAATATATGCATAGATAAGTATGGAAAAGGTCAGACAATCCTAACAAAAATGGGATATAAGGGAAATGGTCCTTTGGGTAAAAGAAAAGAAGGCATCAGTGAACCAATACAACTTGTCACAATGAATCCCAAAGACAAAATAGGACTAGGCTATAGGGAAGACTTAAAAGAGGAAGCTACTCAAAGAGTTGTTGAAAGAATCTTATAGCTACAGGCTAGTGAGGATCATGAAACAAATTCCAATGAATATGAATGGGACTCCCTCTTTGAGGAATCTTGCCATGACAAATAGATCAATGTAATCCAAAAGTATACACCAATATGTATGAAAGGACAAATTTCTAGTTCTAGACCCCTTGAATATGGATCGTAGTATGTCATTGACTCAAGTGAAGATGGTCATTCTTTGAGCAAGATAGACACGTTGGAAGAGAGTAACATCTTAGACCTCATTGGACAATTTGACAACATGGCTATCTTGATGCTTGCACCTTATGACCTTGGCCAATCTAATGATTCCCTGTCCTTAATGCATCTTGAACTAATTGATTGGGATCAAAATGAGCCACTTGACATACCCACCTTTTCAAACAATGACTCCCTTATGAACTTCCTATGTTCTGATAATCCTAACAAATGTTCTACCAGTGAATCTCAGAACAAAGATCCTAACAAAGCGAGTATCAAACCTTTTAGCTGCAAAATGAAAAATATAAGAAATGGGTCTAATAGTGAAAACCATTTGATGGCACTATTAAATAAAGAAAAAGTAAAAACAAAGAGCATATCTCAAGGTGAAAACCTCCCTAAGGCACCAAGAGATGGAAGGTTTGACACTCTTCCATAACACTATCTAGAGAGATCTTCAATGCTAATAGAACCTACACAATCCATCAATGTTGGTACAGTTGAGATAGTGAAGACCCTGCATTTAGCAGAATCCATGACAAAAGAGGAGAAACCTCATTTCACCAAATTCTTGAGGAGAGGCAAATCAACTTTTCTTGGTCATATGCTGACATGCCAGGCATAGATCCAGAACTCATTATGCATCATTTATCATTGTCGAACCCCAATCCTAATACCTACAAAACAACATGAACAAACACATTAGATACTAGAATGCAAGCAAGAACAAGGATTGCCCATGAAATCCATTAGAAAATTTTAAAATAGGAAAATAAATGAAAAACACAATGAAATAACAATCAGAGAGATTGAATCCTAATTAAACAAGCAAACTTTTGACTCTATGGGGGAATTGGTGTCAATTTGATGTGAAAATTGGTCCTTTTCCAACTCCTATGTTGCAAGATTGATGTATGATGAAGAGTGATCCACTTTATTGATGCTTGATGAGTGCTCCAATAGAAAAACTTGCATAACCTAGCTATGTATTGAATGATGATGGATGAAAATGGCTAATAATTTGAGCATAGTAAGTTTACTCAAGTTGTGGATGATAAAATAAGGAGATTAGCCTCTTATTTATAGATTGACAAGTTGAACTCATGCCCAAAATAGAGCAATGTGGGACTAAGAATGAGCCAATGACAAAGTGCCACTTGTCAACTTGTGAGTGGATAGAGGATGTGCAAGTTTTGAAGAATGTGTCAATAAATGCATATATTTGAATTTTGAATTTGTTGAAATGACATGTAAGAGGGAAGGAAGAATGCATTGAATGCAACTTGGCTCAAGGCAAAGGACATGTAAGATGGAGTAAATGTCTTGTTGGAAGGACTTATCCCACTTGGATTTTGAATTCAAATTTGGGGAATATTTCTTGAAAGATGACTTGTTGAGGAAAATAGAGCTTTAATAAATCAATTAAATCTATTTTCATGTGCAAGTGGGAAAAGCTAGAGCATGGGACATGATATGAAATTAAATTAAACAAGGTTAATTAACTTAATGAAGGGATTAATGATGTGACCTATTTGATTTAAATTTGTGGATTTATTTAAATCAAATATGAGAAGAATGTGAATAAGTATTAATTAAATAAGGATTTTTGATTTATTTAATTAAAAGGGGTGATGTTAGATTTAAACCAAATAAGGTTTTAATTTATTTAATTTAATAAATAGACCTTAGAGATTTCATTAAATAAAGTTGACTATTTAATTAAATGGGGATAGTTAGATCAGATGGGTTGATTTAAATATCGAGAAAGAATGACTTAATTAGATAACTGATTTATTTAATTAAGAGGAGAATATAGTGATGAATTTAATCAAATAAGGGAATTTGATTAAATGGTTAGACCAGAGGATAATTCAGGATGAAGCAATGTTAGTAGTCAAGATCCGATGTCCAATGTCAATCAATACTTTTTATGTGTCTACATTTTGCCCCTTTTTGAAGCAATGCACTCATTGTGTTGGTTCAAAGAATAAACGCTCTCGATCAAAACCAAAAAATTTCACTTTTAAAATTTTGCCCCATTGCTGCCCGACAAAAGAAGACATGCCACTATACTACCCCCTCGAGAGATTGGACGAAAATTTCAAGTTTTGGGAATTTTCACGAAAAAAGAGGATAAGATGCTTGACAAGTCCGAAAAGGCTCCAAGAGGAAAAAAACATGTCTAAATGCAATAAAAGGATGTAAAATAGGCCTCAACTAGACAAAACAGGTTAAAGGGTTCAAAACCTTAGCAGGATAGCCAAACAAGGTAAAAAAAACCCTAATTTTCAAGGTTAAAAAGGCTACGAGGGATCACTTTCAAGTCATTTTCACACCCAGAATTTTAGCAATTTAGTGATTCAAGCTTTGACTTCCTGACGATATGGCACAACAATAGCTCCCGGCACACATTTTTAAGCGAGTTCAGACATACTAGTGGCCACCCAACATTGGGGCACCGATAAGTGATCCTTGAGCTTTATTTCTCATTTTTTGTGCATTTAAAATTAGTTTTTTTGCAGTGGTGCTATATAGTGCCGCTAAAAAAAAAAATTGCAGCGCTTGGTAGCCAAACTAAGCCGCTATCAACAAATTGCACCACAATAATGGAGTTTGGAGTTTGACGAAAAGCTTCAAACTCTAATGCTTATACCTTGGCTAGCGGGGTCATCTCAAAGTGTGATGAGGAGGTGCCATTTTAGATAGGAATCCTTGCAAACTGCACCGCTCGACAGGAAATTGCACCGTGGTGGTGCTCTTTTGGATTTTAACCCTCCAGCATTGCAGTTTGGAATTTTCAAACTGCGACACCTTCATGGGTACTGATGTTGGGATGGTTTCTTGGCTATTCGGAATGAAATTTTTCAAAAATTTTAACATGGTGACCTTCCTTGATGCAGGATGTGGCAAGGGAGCTATATTCCTGGGAGCACAGATCTCGGGAGATCTTTGGTTACTTGTGGGACCTCAGTGATAGGGACTAGGAGCGATTACGGGTCATGGGGATGTGGTACATTGCATACGCAGCGCCCATACGTACCCATCTTGGGATAATGTCTACACTTGTTGAGAGATGGCACAACGAGACCTCATCCTTCCATCTTCCTACTGGCGAGGCCACCGTCACCTTAGAGGATGTGTAGCGCATCTTGAGATTGTCGATTCATGGTCGGCACATTATTTTTAATATGGATGTTGGGTAGGACACTTTTTATTTAGCCCTTTACATAGATGAGCTTGTGATTTGTGAGGGCTAGATAGAGCTAGAGCGGCATAGGACACTGACATTTCCATTTCATCTAGTGGTTGCGATGATTATTTTTGGTCTCATTGCCCCAGACCGACGAGGTTGATACTTTAGTCTTGGTTGGGGAATTTGTTGGGAGCAGCTAGTTCACGACAGACCAGTCTATTATGCTTGGGGTGTCATTCTTCTAGCCTCCCTTTACAGGGATGTCCATGAGTACATGTATCATGATGGCAGATCACTAGGGGCAGGCGTTACACTTCTCCACATATGGGCGTGAGAGCACATTTTCATTTTCCATCCATGCATCATTCCAGTGCTGATGGGGCCTGATGATCCCCTCGTATGGCACTACAAAGGTGGTGTGTCCTTTACACACACTGGCGAGCATGGGATTCCCTACTAGAGGAGGGTCCTGGATGAGATGACAGTGTTCACATGGCGCCCATACCTTGGTCGGCTCGGATGGGTCGATGATGTAGAGAAAATTTTCTTTGCCAACTAGGACCGTTTCATGCAAGGGTGGGAGTACACTATGGTAGAGAGATAATTGTCAGGGTACGTGTAGCATCAATTCAGTGAGCCACAGGACTGGCCTAACAATGACTATGTGGCCATATTTTCCCACACCACCATAGACTTCATGGGGGAAATACATTCCTGCTTCAGAGGTCGTTGATAGCTTCAGATAGTTGGTGGCTCGGCCATGGGTTTACGATCAAGGGCCTACAGATCTAGGTGTTACACAGGCATATAGGGATTGGTTTTGGCCTCCTATATGTCTGACAGTTCCAAGAGCAGTTGCTACTCAATGGTCAGTGAGGGGCAGAGGGGGAGGTCAAGGATGGAGAGATGGGGACCAACTTAATCAATGGGGTAGAGCCCTAGTCCAGCCAATTCAGCCACCTCAAGCTGATGTTCCTATGCAAGATTAAGAGCAGGTGCTAGGACGGTAGCAGGTCCAAGTGAATGTATCACCACAAGCTGAGGGTGAGGATTAGGCTCATTTTTCAGCCCCAGGTATAGCCTCCACTAGTACAACTAGCAGGGCAGGCAGATCCCTGAGATATTTTGATTGCACGGCTGCAGGCCTAGGTGCAGACTTTGACAGGGGACAGAGATTAGGCTAGGATTGAGAGGGATCAAGCCATCCTATAGAGGAAATCCGTAGATCTTCAAGCGGTTGCAAAGATGGGTCGGAGATAGTAGTTGGAGAGCATGGCAGCCTCCTCCTCTCAGAGTACAATATCTCTTCGTTCCTATAGGGAGGCCATCCGAGAGGCTAATTATTACTGTATGCACTATCCTCAGGCTATACCTAGAGCAACGTAGGTCCCAGATTACTCACAGCAGACTAGTCACAGACTAGTAGAGGGTCATGGTGACAAAGGTGAGGGAAACAGACAGGAGGGTTAGGCCTCCTTTGATCGAGATATCATTTTTTGTGCCATATGGGCTCCTTTTTGATAGCCTGATGGGTCTTTTTATACTAATTGACATACATGTATAGTGATACAATTATTTTGTACTATGACAATTATCCAATATATATGAGATGAATATTTTGTTACAATGTGATGCATATCATTTATTTATGTATTTTTGGATGGCTTTCACTTCTATATGCTATGCAATACTGTTATGATATGATGCGATGTATGTATTTTGTAATGGTTATGTGACTAACATATCTATATTATATTGTTGATTCATGATATGCAGATGTATTTGTATGCTGTGAAATATGGATGAATGATAATGTAATCTATATGATGATTTGTTTATGTTGATGTAAAATGATATGATATGTGATATAAAATACAATATGCAAAATGATATGGAAATGATCTATGGTGTATATGCGAAATGGTATGTGAATCCTGCTTATATGGAATGATTATGGATGGGTGTACATTTTTAATGTGATGTTATTATGCTTTGGAATGATTTATGCAAGTGCAAAAAAATGATTACTAAATGGTTAATTATGAGGTGTTTCGTATTAATGGATGATATGTATGCCTTTATGATTATGCATGATGTAATGCAATGGTCGTGTTTTATATGATTTGTATTGATGGTGTGAATGAGATGGTTTTATGATGTTAAGAATAACAAATATATATTATCCTAAACATGTTAGATGGTAATGAGATGTACATGTGATGCATTTATTGTGATGTGATATGATTTGTGAAATGATATGAAAATGCACAGTGATATGATGATGCTTTATGCAAAATGAATGTAATGTGGGAAATGATTTTTATGATGCGGATATGTATGTTTATAATGCAATGAATTATCTATAATTCTTTTGTACCTATTATGTTTATGTGGTTGGTGGTAATTGTTAGAAACCAAGATCATATTTGCAAACCAGAATAACCGTCCATAGAAGAGAAAATTAGAAAAAGCAAAGAGGTTGCAAAACAATGTGCAACATAATATTATTCGAGAATTCAATAATTACATGATAATGATTTTCTTTATAAAAGAAAAGATGCATAAAACTAATCTCGTCTTGAGCAACAAGATATCTCAATAAGATAAATATGAGATCATATAACTTAGGAAATAAATATTACCTAAGTAAACTTATGCAAAGTGTAATTAAATATTAATTACACCAACACCCCCCCATAAGTGCAACTTAGGGAGAAGCAAATAAAGCATGCACCTAAAACTAAGATGAATGCAAGAAAGCATGAATGGGTCCCGACAACAAGGCCTGATCAGGTACCCAAGTACAAATGCAATAATAAAGTAGAGAAGGAAAACCCAGTGGTACAAAACCCCCCTATAATGAGATGACTACTACAAAGAAGCACATGAAGATCATTGTGGAGTAACACTAGAACCACAATCCAACAAACAAGGAAGGATACTTCTATCTACAACTGAAACCAAAACCGGAATCATGATAATGTGACAGTAGACCCGATGCCATGAAACACTCGAAAACCCACAAACTGGAACAACCCTGGAATCTGTGAAGCAACAATAGATGAGATGATGACATAATTTGGAAGTCGTGTATCTTGATGCCAATGCCAAACTGTGACTGAAACTCTTCCATGGGAAGGAGTACCAAAAATAGACTCTGTAACAATAACCATAAAAACATGGCCCTCAAATTGAGAAGAATTTGAACCAATGAGGATCAAGAAACATAATCTCTTAATTGAAGTGTGAACCAATGAATCCGATATGTGTCAAGTTATAGCAAAAATGTGGCCAAAATAACAAGGAGACCAGATACCCCATGCAAGTTGCCATCAAAACAAAATGAAATATGGAGATCAAAGTGCATGCACACTCTAATCAAATTTATTATGCAAGAAACCCCCCTGAATGGAATTTTTCTCAGTTCATTTATTAGAATAACCCAACAACTGTAAAAAGGAGAGAATGCTAAATGTGCATAAATAGAAGATATGATGATGTGGTACTGAAATGAAGTACAAATATTCAGATTTCACCTTTCCAACTGCCAAAAACATCCATGTAATCTCCAAAACACCCATCGGGCCAAATCTAGAATAACAAAAAACTTGGGACAAATAAAAAAAAATTTGAATGGACAGCAAGATAGAGCTCCTCAATACCTTTCCAATGCCATAAAGAAGACCAAAAACGGAGATCATAGTAAAGAGTTATGAGCTCAGAAGCCCAAAATACACATCTGACTTCAAACAGTAATAAATGAAGATAAATACTAAAATACTAAAAAATAAATAGAACCACTGGAAATTTCTTGAAACCAACTTTTCGGTGATATCTCGTTTGCCCAATTTTGATACCGTATGCCCAAGTTATGACCAAAAGAAAAAAATAGCTCCTTTAGGAAAAATCAGGGCTAGGAGGGCAAAGAGGGTCGGCCGTAAGCTAACGTCATGCTGACGTCAATAGTTCACGAGCATAAATTTGATGGCCATCTGGCCGTTGCCACAAAAAATTGGCCCCCCTGCAAAAAAAATTTGAGAGATCCCCTGGTCGCTGATATGACCAAGGGCTGGGTGCGGGAGTTGGCTGGGGGCTAGGCACGGTAGCCTTTGATCCGCCATACGACCCTAGCTAGGGGCTCAGACCGGCTGGGGGATGAGTGGAGGGCCTCGGTCGTCCATATGACCAAGGTGGAGCTGGAAGAGCCCGCAGGGGCTGGGCTGGAGCTCAGTTGTGGATGTGGGTTGCGCCACCAACGGCGGTGGCCTTTATAACTAGAGGTGTCACATAGTCCCTGAAATATGCACGTTTTTCAATATTTTTTTCAATTTTCATGCATCGAACTGCATGTTGGGGAGGCCGTATGACCCTCAAACAATTTTTTTTGCCTCCAAGACCAACTTCACCAAAATTGACGAAACGAAAGGCATTCTTAGGGTTTTTGGCCGCTGCAAACGCAATGGTGAACTCCGTTTGTGCTCAAAATGCTCCAAAATTTCAGCTACCCCAGATTTTGCAAACAATCTTTGAACTTCAAATCCTCACAGATCTAGCAAATGATGGCCAAAATCTACAAAACAAAAGCCAATCCTGACTTTTTCCAGCCTCTGAATCCAATGGTGAAGCCTGATCTGATCCAAAATGCCTCAGGAATGAACTCAAGGCATGATACCCTCGAGGAATCTCGAACAAACCTTGCAATGATTTTCTCAAAAATCTGAGAAGGGGATGCAAATCAAGGCTCTAATACCATGTTATAAACCAAGATCAGATTTGCAAACCAGAATAACCTTCCACAAAAGAGAAAATCAGAAAAAGCAGAGAGGTGCAAAACAATGTGCAACATAATATTATTCGAGAATTCAATAATTACATGATAATGATTTGCTTTATAAAAGCAAAGATGCATAAACCTAATCTTATCTTGAGCAACAAGATAGCTCAATAAGATAAAGATGAGATCCTATAACTTAGGAAATAAATATTACCTAAGTAAACTTATGCAAAGTGTAATTAAATATTAATTACACCAACAGTAATATGTGTATGTTAATATGTGCAATCAAATTGAAATAAACAAAACACAAATAATGAAACTTTAAACTGAAGGAAAGCTAATTTAATTGATTTTAAAATAAATAAATGAAGCTTCTTCAGAGGCGTTCCATCTTCCTCTATCTCCAAAGATTTGTTTGAAGCTGCTGCTCTCAAATTGTGTAAGCTTGGCTTCTCCAAATGGAAATCTCTAGAATGAGTATGCAAAGTGATAAAGCTTCTCTATCCTATATGCTGGTGGAGGTGAGAATGCTGATACAGATATGCACAGGGGCTGTGGATTGAAGATGCTATTAAATGAAATGGATATGCCATGATATGCTATGCTACTATGCTATGCTATGAAATGAGAATGCTATGAATGCTAAAAAGCTTATGCTATTGCAAATTTGGCTATAGTTATTCTATTGAAAGCTTCTATATGATTTCAAAGACCCGGCAGTCCTTTTTATAGCTTTTTGCAGGCACAATCCTGGCTGGCAAGGATCAACGGCTACGAGGTTGTCTGGTAAGTTTGAATGGTGAGAGATGGAGAGGTTGAGAGGAAGATGGAAGAGGTTGGGAGGTTGGAGAGAAGAATAGAAGTCTATCTTCAACCCACGGGAACAAGCTTGCACAGGAACAAAGGAATTTAATTTTCTGTTTTGGCAGTTTGTTTCACAGTTGTTGAAGATAATACAAATTAAATAAATAAATAAATAAATTTATTTAATTTCATGTGAGTTTGAAGAAATTAAATATTTTTGAAATATTTAATTTTAGAACTATAGAAGACTCAATAAAATATTTAGAATATTTAATTTGCAAATAGACATTAGAAGAATTAATTAAATATTTTGGAATATTTAATTGTAATGTGACTTTAGAAAGGAATTAATTAAATATTTGGAATATTTAATTGTAATGCGACTTTAGAAAGGAATTAATTAAATATTTGGAATATTTAATTGTAAATGGAATTTAGAAGAAAAGAATACTTAATCTTTATTTGAATAAAATATTCAAGCCAAGATTATTGATAATTAATATAAATAAATCGTAATGTTTATTTAATTAATTAAGAAATGAATACGAAAAGATGATTAAATAAACTTATTTATTTAATTGAAATGAAATAATGAACAATATAAATAAATTATTTAAATTTATTTATACGCAAATGGAATTCGGAGATTTAATTAAATATTAAAAATATTTAATTAATTACTAGACTATGTGATGTGACTATTTTTATGTGTATACATTTTGCCCCTCTTTGAAGTGATGTGTTTTCATGCATTGCTTCAAAGAATTTTGAAATTTTCCCTAGAAATTTGAATGTCGAATGTTGATAGGTATATGCCCCCTCGAACGATGAATCAATAAGATTTTGATTTTTGTGAATTTTTTTTGAATTTTTTGATTTTTAAGATATCGATTCATCATTTGAAAATAATGATGTGAAGAAATTGACCCAGAGAGATATGAAATGAAAAATTGATGATCAAAATTGCCCCTGCTATGTTAAAATGTGATAAAATGCCCCAATTTTGCCATTAAATAGGTAAAAAATGTCATTTTCCATGTCATTTTCCATTTTAACTTAGTAAAATTTGTAAATTTTGAGCTCTGGAGAGATAATTATGGCACTTCCGATTCACCAGCACCGTTTCGAGTGCATCCGATGACATCAGCGGCCGGCACACTATCGACCTCCGGTATGTACCCCGTGAAACTCCTGCTTTTTGAAAATTTTCTATTCGTTGCACATTCATTGATGTTTTGATTGTGAAATATTGTGTTTTAGCACTCGTAATAATTTTCATAGCGCATTTGATAATTTGTGTAGTGCATTTGTTTCCGTAGTGCATATGATAAATTTTGTAGTTCCCTTAATCCTTTTCATAGCGCATTTGATTTTGTAGCGCCCTTGATTAGTTCTGTAGCACCCGTGATCTTGTAGCGCCCATGATGAATTTTGTAGCGCCCATGACCATTTTCATAGCGCCCATGGTTGAATGTTGCTGTGATAAATAAATTTGTTCCCAAAGTTGTTGGAAAACAAATAATAGCTGATAAATTTGCTTTTAAAATTGTTAAAAACAAATAAGACTGATAAGTTTGCTTCTAAAGTTGTTAAAAACAAACGTGAGTTTGATTATCTTCTTTCATGAAAATGAAAAACAAATAGTTTGATTGATTTGTTTGCTTCTAAGGTTGTTAAAAACAAACGTGATTTTGATTACCTACTTTCCATGATGATGAAAAACAAATAGTTTGATATTCAGATTTGATTGATTAATCATGATGATTTGATATTGATTTTGATTTGTCATGATGATGTTGCAATAGGAGAGATTGGGTGTTTTGTAGTTACGAGAGACATTCCCGAGTACATGGACATTGATTCCACATCTGTTACAGTCAAATCAGGATGTGATCGAGGCATGTGGATTGACTTCATTGCTTGACATGCCTGAGGTGCGCCTCAACAGAGCTTTATTGACAGCACTTGCAGAGCAGTGGCATAGTGATACCAACACATTTCATTTACCGACCGGAGAGATTACAATGACCCCTGAGGACGTATATCGCATCTTGAGGATCCCAGTGATGGGAGAGATAGTGGTTTTTGATAGCCGAGAGGCTGTAGGCACTGATACTTTGAGGAGGATTTTCATAGATGATCATATTGTTGGATACTTCATCCCATGGGGTGAGATGAAAGATACATATCCACCTTTACCGTCCATACTTGCAGGTTTCATTAGAGGTGTTTTGTGCCCCAACCATAGGTCGAAGGGGTTCATAGTCGGGTGGGGTCATGTGTTGGAGAGTATGGTGATGCAGGGGACACAGTATGTGTGGGGGACATGCATGCTTGCTCACTTATATGATGAGTTACATCATATTGTATATGGTAGAGGCTTGTTGTTGGTTGCTCATTACTACAGATATGGGCATGGGAGCACTTTGCCATTATGTGACCAGTGACTCATGGACAATGACCTGTTGGTCGATCGTATAGATGGGGATATGCCGATATTATTGCTCAGCCGAGACTGGGAAAACTAGATCATTGGTAGCGTCTCTTAGATGGTCTTGATACAGTATGTTGGCATCCATATGTAGAGTGTGAGGCATGGCCAGAGGATGCGAGGGAGATGTCCTATGTCTGTACGTCTAGATATCTTATTGGGCGTACTTCATGGATTATTGAGAGATTTCTTCCTGGACGAGTATGTAGGCAGTTTGGTCAGATTCAGGGTATGCCTATGAGTTCTGCCATTTATGCACGACGACAACCAGAGCTTGCAGTATGGGGTCCACATATTTTGTATGAGGCAGCGGTGGTAGAGTTCACCAGTTTAGGAGTGGTGATGTGGGATTACTGAGTTGATGTCCTTGACACAGGGACAACGCCAGAGTATAGCCAGTATGTGTTAGAGCATCTTGCACCACGTATGTTTGATCCTGATGAGCCTATTGCACCAGTTGTTGCACAGAGACCACAGAGAGGTAGTCAGAGATGATAGAGAGAGGCAGCCTCAAAGGGTGATGATTCAGAGGGAGATGATGATGATGAGAGTGGAGGAGATGATGATTCAGAGGGAGATGATGATGAGGAGGAGGGTGGAGATAGGGGTGGTGATGGTAGGGGTGGTGATAGAGGTGGTAGGAGAGGTGGTAGGAGAAGTGGTAGAGGTGGACCATGGATGAGACACACAGATCCATCACCTTCAGTAGATCCAGTGGTGTCAGGTCAAATATCCTCTTTATAGAGTACAGTGCAGAGCTTACAGAGTCAGCTAGCATAGGCACAGACCTTGATTACACAGTTGCAGGGATAGTTGACTTCAATTACTGCTGAGAGGGATACAGCCAGACAGTGGGGTGAGTAGGCCATTGCTTTAGCGGATAGTCTTCAGAGAGTGGCAGCGAGTACCCTACCTAGTGACATGATGAGAGAGGTGACCAGAGCCACCCGAGAGGCTGAGTTTTACAAGACCATATATCATGATGTTGTTCCACCTGAGCGGAGGGAGAATTATACACAGTCACAGTCTACTCATAGTCACTTTTGTACTACCAACAGGGGTGTGACATAGCCATTACCTCCAGGAGGGCCATCAGGGATAGGTAGAGCAGGTCCATCAGGTGCAGGTGGTACAGGTCCCAGACCAGCACCATCAAAGGATAGCACTGCCTAGTGCATTGTAGATGATGTTTTTATGATACTCTGTTTTAAACATTTGTATACACCCTGAGATGGTCTCATTTTTTATGATGTTATATCATATATGATTGACATCTTTGTATATTTTGACATTCATTTTTGAGATATGTGAAATGCAGTGATGATTTATGATGAATGAATGGATTTTCTATATATGCATGATGTGTTATGATATGATGGTTTCTCAATTTTTATGCTTATGATGTATATACATGCATGAGTGAAATCTATTGATAAATGATTATATGAATATAATGAATGCTTATAAATGTTTTGTTTATGATGTACACTTTGTTTTTATGATTTTTTGATGCAAATATGTATGAAAAATGTATGAAATGATGTTTTTTGTGAATGTCAAAATATACTCAGTCATGTATTTAAAAAGATATTAAAACACTTTGATACTTTTCCAGCTTTTGGGAAAATCTATAAATGCAAAATACAAATCCTAACATGAATGCAATCTATACTAACCATGCAGGATATTCATACAATATTGCCATTTGGAGAGCTTATTTGTGCTTTTTGTATCATCATAGAGCATTGAAATGTTGAAATTTAATAGAAGCATCAAAGGGTATGTTAGCACCAGTGATGACCTGAGTATTGCTTTCATGATTTTTGATATAGTAAGATAATACAAGCATCTAGATATAATTGAACCGAGATGACCTGAGTATTGCTTGCATAAACAAAAAAGAGTTAACCTATTTCCCATGCAAATTCTGAAATGTCATCAATGATACTTAGTAGAGCATGTCTCGTGACCAATTTGCATAGTACTAATGATTTCCTCACAAACAACAGACAAAGAAAAATCATACTCCTTCCTTGCTTTTCTAGTTCAGTACATCATTGAATTGCTCCAGAGATATGATAGAAAAATCAAACAACCATTCAGATCTTGTCTAAAATATTTCAAACATTATTCAAATTAAGATCATCCAACTTGGTTATCAACATTTATGTTCTTCTTTTGATGTTTGTTTGGATCATGTTGTCTTGATTTCAATTGGCATTGAATAAGCATGTTGTGATTGATTTGATACGACAATGTTTATTGCGTTTTGACAAACCGTCTTGTGTCTGTTTGTGATGTTCGAAAAGCTCATTGCCCCTCTTGCTTGTTCAGTCTATATTGTTGCCCCCAGTGTAAACAAAACCTAAAGATTAAGGATATGTACAAATTTCATCTAGCCATGATGAAACATAAAGATTCCTGCCATATGATATGGATATGTACAGATGATAGATATGGATGGATGATGCCGAAAGTGAATGCAAGACATAAGCTAATAGATAGAGGGGCCCATTTTGATTACAAGTAGCGCCTATTTGCCAGGTTTTCACCACTTGTTTTTATTGCACTTTTTCAAGACTTTTCTAATTTTTTTGGATTTTTTCAGGACTTTTTATGATTTTTTTAAGATTTTTTCAGGACTTTTTATGATTTTTTCATTTTTTTAGGACTTGACAATTCAAACATAGAATTTCTTCAAATGAATGCTATTGATCAGCTCTTCAAACAGGTCCCCTTCTGACGTGGATAACTGATATGCACCAGAACCGTATGTTGCAATGATGACAAATGGACCAAGCCAATTTGGTTCAAATTTTCCTTTCTTTTCTCTATCTTGCTGATTACGTGGATTTTCTCTCAAGACTAAGTCACCTTCTTGAAATGTTTGTGGTTTAACTCTGTGATTGTAGCTACAGGACATAATCTATTGATAACCCTTCAAATGGTCAGTTGCATGTTGACGTCTTTCATCTAACAGTTCTAACTCTTGCAGACGAGATACTCTATAGTCTTCATCATTTATCAATCCCTTTAGTGAGACCCTCAGCAAAGGTATTTCAACCTCTAGTGGTAAGATTGCTTCTGCTCCATAGACTAAGGCATATGGGGTAGCTTTTGTTGGTGTGCGAATGCTGGTTTTGTATGCCCACAAAGCTGGATTTAATGGGACATGCCAATCACAACCAACATCATTTATTGTCTTCTTCAAGATCTTCAAGATTGTTTTGTTGGAAGCTTCTGCTTGACCATTACCATGTGGATAGTAAGGTGTAGAGAACCTATGTTGGTTATGAAATCTTTCACAAAGTTCATCCACATCCTGATTCTTGAAAGGCCTCCCATTATCAGTAATGATAGAATTAGGAATTCCATATCTACAAATGATTTAATTCAGAATGAATGAATAGATTTGTTTACCGGTCATGGTTGTTAAAGGAATAGCTTCAATCCATTTTGTAAAATACTCCGTAGCTATAATAATGAATTTATGCCCATGTGATGATGAAGGATGAATTTTTCCAACAAGATCTAGTCCCCACTGAGAAAAAGGCCATATCGGAGTGAAAGGTTACAATTCCTGTGCAGGTACATGAATAAGATTCCCATGGATTTTGCATTTAGAACACTTCTTGACAAAAGTAAAAGAATCTTTCTCCATGGTAGGCCAGTAATATCCCATTCTAACAAGTTTCTTGGCTAAAGTCAAACCACTTGAATGAGTTCCACAAATACCACCATGAACCTCTTGTAAGGCTTTTTCAGATTCGTCACGTTCAAGACATCGAAGGAGTGTACCATCAAGACCACGTCGGTAAAGGATGTTGGTGATCAAGGTATAACGGGATGATTGGCGTATGAAATTCCTTTTTTGGTTGCGGGATAAATCCGGAGGTAAGATGTTATCTTTTAAATAGGTATAAGTCTTGCCATATAAAAGTGAGTCAGAATCGGTTAAATGATATATGACTTGGGTCTCTGGATTATCATAGGCGGGAGAAAACAATTGTTCCACTAAGAATTCATACCGTTTTTTATCTTCTGACAATTGTAACAAGGAAGAAATTGTAGCCATTGCATCTACAACTTTATTATCAATCCTTGAGATTTGTGAAAACTTGATTGACACAAAATACTTTTTAAAATCATCCACCATGTTCTTGTATGGTAGCAACTTATCATCTTTAGTCTGATAATCATCATTGATTTGATTGATGACAAGTTGTGAATCACCATAGACTTGCAGCTCTGTAATCCACCATTCCAAGGCTATTTTTATCCCTATAAGCAATGCCTCATATTCAGCTATATTATTTTCACAAGGAAACATCAATCGATATGATTTTGGTATGTTATCCCCTTCAGGGGTGACAAAAATAATTCTTGCCCCCGAGCCTTGTTGTGTGTAGGATCCATCAAAGTACAATGTCCATGATTTTTGAATCATTGATGTGAAGACATCTGCATCAAGAAACTCAATGCGCTTTGGATTTTCTTCTTGTAAAGGTGCTTTGGCCAACTGATCTGCAATGACCTGTCCTTTAATAGCTTTTTGATCTACATAGTGAATGTCAAACTCACTTAAGATCATTACCCATTTTGCAAGCCTCCTTGTTAAAGTAGCTCTGCTTAAAAGATATTTTAGTGGATCAATCTTAGTTATCAGCTTAACTGTATGAGCCAACATATAGTGTCGCAACTTTTGAGAAGCAAACACCACTGCGAGGCAAGTTTTTTCTATGAAGGTGTAGTTTAATTCATGACTTGTTAAAGTTTTGCTAATATAGTATATGGCCCTTTCTTTACCTGTAGAATCCTCTTGTGCTAGTAATGCTCCCAAGGATACTTCTATTGCTGAAATATAGAGTATGAGTGGCTTTCCTGGAATGGGTGGAATTAAAACTGGTGGGTTCATAAGATATTGCTTGATCTGATTGAATGCTGCTTCACATTTGTCTTCCCATTTGAATGGAACATTTTTATGCAATAAATGCATAAATGGTAAACTTTTGTTTGCCAGTTGAGCTATTAACCTCCTGATGGATTGTAGTTGCCCTTGCAATGATCGAAGCTGACTGATATTTCGTGGTGGTGGCATATCCATTATAGCTTGTACTTTTTCTAGATCAACTTCTATGCCCTTTTCTGAAACAATGTATCCTAGGAGTTTACCAGATGTAATGCCAAAGACACATTTCTTTGGATTAAGTTCAACATTGAACTTCTCCATTCTGGTAAAAATTTTTGACAAGATTTCTAGATGTCCTTCTCTTATATGAGATTTGGCAAGGAGATCATCAACGTAATCTTCCATGAATGTATGCATCATATCATGAAAAATGGTTTTCATTGCTCTTTGAAGTAGCTCCGGCATTATTTAACCCAAATGGCATTATGTTCCAGCAATAGGTACCCCAAGGGCATGTGAACGTTGTTTTATCTTGATCCTCTGGTGCAATTTTTATCTGGTTGTATCCTGAAAATCCATCCATTAATGAATACATTGCATGACCAGCAATTAAATCAACAATCATATCTATGTTGGGCAAAGGAAAGTCATCTTTGGGACAAGCTTTATTTAAATCTCTGAAATCTGTACAAACTCTAATCTTTCCATCTGGCTTTGAAACAGGTACAATATTGGAAATCCATTTTGCATAGTCAATAGTCCGAATGAATCCAACATCCAAAAGCTTCTTTAATTCTTCTTTGACCAATAATGCAACATGTGGATGCATTTTTCTGAGTTTTTGCTTCATAGGTTTTGCCCCTACGTTTATAGATAAATGATGCATTATCAGATTAGGATCTAACCCTAGCATATCATCATACGACCAAGCAAAATTGATTTGATTCTCCTTCAAGAATTCCATGAATTTCAAGACTTCTTCAACTATTAATGATGCTACAATTTGCAAGATTTTTGGCTGCTCTGCTGTACTTATGTTAATTGATTCTATCAGTTCGATCAAAATAGAAGATCTCTCATGATAATGCTTGGGAAGAGTGTCAAGTTTCTCATCCTTCAGTGCCTCAGAAAGGTTTTCACTGTTGGATTTGCTCTTTATTTTTCTCTTATTGTGATCTACCACTCCCATTTTTTGGTTTTCACCAATAGATCCATCTTTTATTTCATTTATTTTGCAGCTAAGAGACTTGACACCCTCATCAAAATCATGTGTATGAAATTCTTGGATGAAACAATTATTTTCCTCATTAGAAGAATAAAGGAAATTTATAATGTATTCATCATCATGAAATGTAGGGATATGGATAGATGCATCATTGTCCCAATTAATAAGTTCTGGATAAACTAAAGGCATAGGATCATTAGGTGGGTAAGGTCTTGAGGTGTCAAAGTTAGGATGTGGTTGTCATCTTCATGGTAGACAAGGTCTATGATGATATTCTCCTGTTGATCGTCAATCACGTTAAAATTTGAATCATCCTCACTTGTGTCATGATCGCTTTGTAAAACATAATCAAGTTGAGGCCTTGAACCTTCTCCTTGTATGAGAACGGGTGCATATTTGTGTATGGTATCAACTTGTTTGTCTCTCCAAAATTCATCATTATAAATGGTGTCCCATTCATATTCATTAGAATCAGAATCTGAACTATTCTGCAATTGGAAAACTGATTCATGAGGTTTATCTGACATTGATCCTCCTTCATGAGTTGGTTGCGCTTGCTGTGAAGTAGATTCTTCTATATATTTACCATATCCAAGTCCTATTTTATCATTTGGATGTATTGAAATAGGTTGAATTGGTTCCACGATTCCTTCTCTTCTCTTTCCTATAGGACCATTTCCTTCATAGCCCATTTTCTGCATGATAGCGTACCCCTTACCATATTGTTCTATAGGTAACTTAATGTGCAAGAGAGATTCATCTTCATCTTTGTATAGCCAACTTAGAATGTCCATATCTTCAGCTTCTTCTTCAGTGGTGTTGGCTTTAATGAATTTTCTGTCAAACTTTGTGATTGGCACAGAGGCTTGGGACATAGAGGCTATTGCAATCTTTTGATTTGATAAGGTTGGCTGACCATGTGACCTCGAAGAAGGAGGTAAGGTAGAAAGAGATAGTGAATATTCACCTACCCCTTTGTCTTTAAAATTTAGCTTAGTATCAAGATTCTTTGTCAATTCTTGCAGTTGGCCTTGTAGATTGGAAGAAAAAACAGTAAGAGCCTCCCTATTATGTGGCACAAAGGCGTCTTGAGTTGCTTGGAGATTTGAACAAGTTTGTGTGCTATTGTAATCAGCTTGTATGGTTATTTCTTGTCCATCATATGGAAACTTGAGGCATGGATGGTACATTGATGGTACAGCTTGCATATCATGAATCCATGGACAACCTAAGAGTATGTTATAAGAAAGATCATGATCTAGAACCTGACAAAAGGTATTTTTCACAACAGGTCCCACTCTGATAGGTAGCATTATTAGTCCGTTAGAAGCTCTTTCTTCATCATCATATTCCTTAATAGTTATTTTCCTTCGTGGATCAATAGAATTTTCTGATATTCCCAAGGCATGTATTAACTTTAAAGTACAAATGTTTAAACTAGCTCCTCCATCTATTAAGACATGTCTGATTCAGTGTTTACGGATCATGACTTCAAGATAGAGCGATGAATTATGTGGATGTGCCCTAGAAGCATCATCTTTTTCAAAAAATGAAAGACAAGTGGGGGAAGACAAATGTCCCACCATAGCTTGAAATCTGTTTACATCCAGATCAGTGTTGACAGTTGTGTTTACAAGAGCTCCTTCTAAAATATTCTTGTGTATGGGGGATATTTTGAGAAGTTCAAGGATGGAGATTTGAGTTGATGTTTTTCTTAATTGATCAACCAGATTATATTGATTTGGAGAAGGAATAGTTGTCTTAGATGAACTTCATTTTAAGACAACCTTTGCTTGTCCTCTCGTGGTCGCATTAACCTGTTGATATTCATGTTTCCCTTGATTTTGATAACATTAGCCCGTTGACCATCAACATAGATGTGACGGATTATATTGTCTTCAACATTATGTATGCTTATTGCTTTTGCATCTGATATTTCCCCCTTTTGATAGTTCGGTAAAGGATCTTTGAATGCTTGATGATCATCAGTGGTATGATGTCCTTCAATTGTAATGGTGCCATTGTCAATTAAATCTTGTACTAGATTTTGCAAAGCTTGATAATTATTCATTCTATGACCTTTACATTGATGATAATTGCAATAATCCGAGTCATTCCACAATGGTGGTTTGACTCGTGGCTCATAATCTCTTTGTGGTGGTAAGGTGATAACCTTATTATCAAGAAGCTACTTGAGAGAAAACTCAAGAGATTGACCCAAAGTGGTAAAATTCCGTCGATTTGAAAAGAATGGAAGTCTAGACAGACTTGATGTTTGGGTATTGCCGAGATTGTTATTGAAATTACCATGATTATCCTTGGTGTTTTGATTGGTCAAGCTTTCTTGTTTGGATTTTTGTCCTTGTTGATTGTTGCTTGCTTGTTGGTTGGTATTTCCTTGTTGGTTGTTTCGTAGAGCACTTGATAGATTAAAGATAGATGGTCTTGTTCGTAGATTATTTGCATCTACTATACCATCATTGACAACATTTTTATTTCTATTCCAAAACCTTGCTTTATCATTGTTGTTTTGGTTGGATGTACTTGGA
This sequence comes from Sequoia sempervirens, assembly GCA_007258455.2. Taxonomy (NCBI): domain Eukaryota; kingdom Viridiplantae; phylum Streptophyta; class Pinopsida; order Cupressales; family Cupressaceae; genus Sequoia; species Sequoia sempervirens. Next base: position 348,243,582 of record VDFB02193867.1, read on the forward strand.
TTATCAAGTTTTATCACTCCTCGTTTAACCAAGGCCCCTTCAATGGTGATTGCATTTTCAATCAATTTTTCAAAGTTATGAGGACAATGAAGGTTAAGCCTATAGCTTAATTCTTGATCTAGGCTATTGATGAAGATATCCATCTTTTCCTTTTCAGGAATAGGATAGGAATATCGTGCAAATAACCTTCTCCACCTTTGCAAAAATGTAGTGAAGGATTCTCCTACTTTTTGTTTCACTTTACAAAGATCAAGCATTGTTATCTAGTGTTGAATGTTATAGGAGTATTGAGATATAAACTGATTTATTAACTCCTCAAAGGTTTTGATGGGGGGAGTAATCTTAGAAATCCACTCCATGGATTGTGCACCTAGACTTCATGGAAATAATCGCATTAAGTAAGTATCGTCATAGGCGAATTCGAGACTCATATTTCAAAAATCCCTCACATGTTCAATGGGATTAGTTTTTCCATTGTATCTATCAAATTTAGGGATTTCACAATGTTTTGGAAAAGGGATCATTTGAAGACTCCTATCAAATGGATAAGGAGATATATCTTCCAAAAAATACTTCTTTGTTGTACCCCCTTGCATCTCCTTTATTTGCCCTTGTAATTCTTTTATCTATTGAGTAAGGGCACTAAAGTCATTAGCAGGAGTTTCAAGATTCTGTTTAATCCCTTCTATGTTGAAATTGTGAGGTAACTTAGCTCCTTGATTAGCTAATGAAAGAAAATATCTTTCTTTGTTTCGTTCTAAAATCCTTTCCATAAGAGTATGGAATTGGGGATCTTGCTCTGCTTCTTGAAGCTTTTCTTCTGTTAATTCGTCAACATTAAATGTATCCTCTTCTTCCTCAGTATGGTCACCCATTTTGCTTGTAGTCGTTTCTCCTTCATCTTTTTCCATGTGTTTTTGAGATCTCGTGAAGACAGGCATAGGTTTTGCTCCAAATTCTACTCACTTATGATCAAAAGAATGAATTGTGATAAATATGAAAGTCAGGATAGAATGAAAATTCTATGACTTGAAAGATTCCTAACCTTTAGCTTGTGTTGTTCCCTAATTGAAAGGATGAAAATCCTGTTGGTGGGAATTTAGGCAAAAGATCAAGAAAAAGATGATTTTGCACTTTATAAAGTTTGATCCTAGTTTCATAAAAGAATGGATTTGTGAGAAATTCCTAATGTGATTGAGTTCTCTATTGCAAAATTTGATTTGGACGAGTAGAATATTCAATTGTGGTTTGGGGAATATAACAAAAATGAATACGTTGACTATGGTTATGCCTTTGAGAAAGGGCTCTTCTTTGAAAGAAATCTTGTGAGTACAAAGGTTCTATAGCATAATCATCAGTAAAACCTCTAACACAATCATGATATCGATGAAGAAAGGTTCTATATTTGAGTAAAACTTTTCGGCTTTGATACAAGAATTGTCTTTTCTTCAATAGTTTCTTGTAGCTAAGGGGTTTCTTTGGCTTTTTGATTCTTTTGAGAATGGACTTCTTAACAAAAGTGGTGGATTTCCAATTTTGTAACATGTGAGTAATCAAAGTGATCGCGATTGTTGGATGATCTTAAGTGAATTAATGTATTGAAAACACATCAAACAATTTGTAGAATAGTTGTTTTAAGTATTATGCTAAACATCAAGTGTATGACCAAAATGTTATTCAAAAATTGTTTTAACAGGTTTTACACATGATAAGCATTTCAAATAGACTCACTCTTAGTTCTCAAGTAGGTCATCATAGTAATCAACAGCCCACATCTTAAAACTGCGTCGACTCACACAGCCATGTCACCCCCGAAAGGGCACCCGTGTTTTTGTCTTTTCTAGGTGCGTACTCAGAGTGACAGAAGTGGATACAAGATCCCCTGAGAAAATAGTCCTTGGCAGTTATATGGTGAGTATCTTGGGGGTAGATTCTTCCCTCCCCTGCACTGTGATTATTATGACGTTCAAAAACTGACTTGGTAGGATACTACACTAAGTTCGTAGTAAGGGTTTCCGTTCAGTGCGGAAAATGATAGACTCCCTCGAGAGACCTCCCTACCTTTAGAACAAAGGCTTTGGGGATGGTTATCAATGCACACTACCATCAAAAGAGGGTTTCCCCAATTTTTCTTTAAATTTTAGAGTGGGGTGGATTAGCCTAGCTTTGGCTTGAACCCACTTGAGTCGTTCCCCTTGGGTGAGTACTTTTTCCCACAAGAGCAGGCTCTCTAAAAGGTGTTAGTAAAATTGTAAATTGCATAAAGGGAAATAGATGAGTTTGGCATTTTGATCACCCAGTTAAGGGGAGAGCATAGGCCTATCACCGTTTAAGCAAAACAATCAAAGATTTAGTTTTAAGCCCAAAATAAAAATTTACTATGCTAGGTGAAGATTTTTCTTCACAAAAACATGAAATTCTTTTTAGCCCAAAATTAAAAGTTAAGTGACTATCCTAGGATTGCTTAATTTTATTTATGTGACTACCCTAGGATTGCTTAATTCCATTTATGTGACTACCCTAGGATTGCTTGATTCCATTTATGTTTGTTATTGTCCACGATCATGTCAGATTCAGTCAAGTTGTATTCAAATTACAATATATAGTTTGCAGGTTTTTCAAAAATGTGCTACAACAGACATTATGGGCACTGCAATAATCATCATGGGCACTGCAGGAATCATCATGGGCACTACAGAAATCATCATGGGCGTTGCAGGAATCATCATGGGCACTACAAGAATCATCATGGGCGCTACAGGAATCATCAAGGGTGCTGCAATTTGCTTCAAGGGTGCTCCAATAATCTTCAAGGGTGTTGCAATTTGCTTCAAGGGCACTGCAATAATCTTCAAGGGCGTTGAACTGGGTATGAATATGGCTGAAGCATGTTTCTTGCGCTAATCCGTTGTTTTTGACCGTAACCTATCAAAAAAACCTCAAAAAGATGTGAGAATTGGGGGCAAGAGCCCCACGGTGGGTGCCAAAAATGTGTATGTTAATATGTGCAATCAAATTGAAATAAACAAAACACAAATAATGAAACTTTAAACTGAAGGAAAGCTAATTTAATTGATTTTAAAAGAAATAAATGAAGCTTCTTCAGAGTTGTTCCATCTTCCTCTATCTCCAGAGATTTGTTCAAAGCTGCTGCTCTCAGATTGTGTAAGCTTGGCTTCTCCAAATGGCAATCTCTAGAATGAGTATGCAAAGTGATAAAGCTTCTCTATCCTATATGCTGGTGGAGGTGAGAATGCTGATACGGATATGCACAGGGGCTGTGGATTCAAGATGCTATGAAATGAAATGGATATGCCATGATATGCTATGCTACTATGCTATGCTAGGAAATGAGAATGCTATGAATGCTAAAAGGCTTATGCTATTGCAAATTTGGCTATAGTTATTCTATTGAAAGCTTCTATATGATTTCAAAGACCCGGCAGTCCTTTTTATAGCTTTTTGCAAGCACAATCCTGGCTGGCAAGGATCAACGGCTGTGAGGTTGTCTGGTAAGTTTGAATGGCGAGAGATGGAGAGGTTGAGAGGAAGATGGAAGAGTTTGGGAGGTTGGAGAGAAGAATGGAAGCCTGTCTTCAACCCACGGGAACAAGCTTGCATAGGAACAGAGGAATTTAATTTTATGTTTTGGCAGTTTGTTTCACGGTTGTTGAAGATAATACAAATTAAATAAATAAATAAATAAATTTATTTAATTTAATGTGAGTTTGAAGAAATTAAATATTTTTGAAATATTTAATTTTAGAACTATAGAAGACTCAATAAAATATTTAGAATATTTAATTTGCAAATAGACTTTAGAAGAATTAATTAAATATTTTGGAATATTTAATTGTAATGTGACTTTAGAAAGGAATTAATTAAATATTTGAATTATTTAATTGTAATGCAACTTTAGAAAGGAATTAATTAAATATTTGGAATATTTAATTGTAAATGGAATTTAGAAGAAATGAATATGAAAAGATGATTAAATAAACTTATTTATTTAATCAAAATGAAATAATGAACAATATAAATAAATTATTTAAATGTATTTATACGTAGATGGAATTCAGAGATTTAATTAAATATTAAAAATATTTAATTAATTACCAGACTATGTGATGTGACTATTTTTACGTGTATACAATATGGTATGGTTTATGAAATGTTCCATGTAAATGATTGTTATGTGATGGTTAATGGAATGTTGCAGTATGATTGAAACTAAATGTAATGTGATAAAACATGAACATGCTTATTTATGAAAAATGCTTATAATAATACCTTTATATGAAGATGTAATGCATGTGTTTCCTATATGATGTGTTTATGTGATATGTTGATGATTGATGATAACTAACTGTTAGAGTAACTTGTTAGCATGATGAGCAAGAAGGAATGAAAGAGAAGAGGACATTTCAACAATTCATAAAATGATAAATATGCAAAATGATGATGATTTCTTGCTGAGGAGTTAGGATTTTCAAAGGGCCAATTTTCTTATTTTTGATAGCACACGTGGTACGATGCATCAAGGTATAGAAAACTAGGATGGCATGGTACCTAGTGTGATGGACTTTGACTTGACAAACAAATAGGAGCATTTTTATTCACACTTGACATACAGAAACCTTGCTAGGATGTACTTTAGAAGTTTCAAACATCTCAGACTAAAACATGGAAAGGTATAACCTATCAATGCAATAGTCAACAAGCTGCTCAAAATATCTTCCATATATTTTTAACAAAGCAAGTATTCGCCAAGTTATTTTACAAGAATGTCCAACAAGCACAATAGAAAAAAGATAATGATCATCGCCCAATTCCTATTTCTCTAAATTTGCTTTTCAGATATCATCAAGAAGTGCTTGGAATGAGAAAAATAAGATAAGTCAAAAGACAAAGATAAAGTAAACAAGCAATTTGATATTCTTCAATACCGCTAACCAAGAGGGACTATGTTTTCAAGGATAGGAACCGAAACTATTGCCAAAAGATAATGCCCATTATAGGAACGATGCATCCTAGGACATGTTAGTGGATGGAAACACATCATTTCATTTATCCAAAGCGTTCTTTCAAATGATTGATATGGAACTAATTGGATGATAAGTTACCAACACAAAGAGTTGACCAACTTGTTTACCTACTTACTTATACCTGAGAATTGACATTTTGAGTTTTACTTTTTCACCTGCTAGACTTATTTCTGATTATTTCACCAAAGATTGAGGATGATGACTATTCATTATGAGTGATGTTTATTGCGAGTGCAAGCAAGATGAGGCAGATGGATTTTTTTAAATATTTGGATGTTTTTGATGTTTTGGAATATTTTGAGGATGCTTTTGGTATATTTTGATTTTTCAAATGTTTTGGGATTTTTTGAGATTTTAACCAAGAGACTAACCTAAATACCTATCCTAGGGGCCTCAGGGGTTGATCAACAGATTAGCCTTTCCTATGTTATATACGTAGAGACTATGTAGTTTGACTGACGACTTGACCAATTTACAGATGAAGATATACATGATGAGATGCTATTTTATTATGGAAGACTCCTAAAGGACTAACCTAAATGTCTTCGGGGATGATCAAAGATCAACCTTGCCTATGTTCAAGGCTAAGAGACTCGTAGTTTGATAAGATGACTTTGTTTTTGACTTTTTGATGACTAACTTTTTGACCTGCTTTGGGATTTTGATATGTTTTGATGTTTTTGGATTTTCTGATATTTTGATGTTTTTGAATTTTTTGATGTTTTGATGTTTTTTTGTTTTTTAATTTTAGGACTTTAAGAATATACACAAATCTGATCTAATGAGAAAATTCCCCAAGCGTGATATAATAGACTACTCTGACTAATGGAAAGACAAAATGACCTTGAGGATGGGTTGAGTAGTACTAGGAGGGATCATGATACAAACACAGGACCAAGCTATGGTGCGGATGCGGGTGGATGAGTGATGGATGGAGATATGGAAATGTAACGAATGGATTATGTAGAACAAGCCATAAAGATCTTGGTGGATGGAAGGTTCTTATTTACACAAGGCACCTATTTGCCAAGTTTCACCAAGGTACTTATCCAAAGTGCCACCGAAGTGGTTTTCACTAGAGGACGATTTTTCTCTTTACTATCTTTTATCCTTTTTTTGATTTTTTTTTGGATTTTTTGCTTTTTTGATTTTTTTTGTTTGTTGTCACCAAGATGCCTGTTTGCCAAGTTTTCGCTCAAGTAACCATTTTTTCAAGACATTTTCTCTTTTTTTTTATTTTTTGGTTCTATACCTTGAAAGATTTAGGCATAAAACTTTTTGAGATGAGAGCCATTCATGGCCTCTTGCAAAGGTTCCCCTTCAGGTGTTGATAACTGATATGCCCCTGACTTATAACTTGTGATAACGAATGGTCACAACCAATTGGGTTCAAATTTTCCTTTGTTGCCTGGGTTTTGGACATTCTTCTAATTCTCCTTTAATACCAGTTCTTTGACTTGGAAAGTCCTACTTCTAATTTTCGTATTGTAGCTCCTTTTGATTCTATTCTGATAGACTTGTAAATGATTTAAAGTGTCCATACATTGTTCATCCAGTAGTTCCAACTCATTTAGTCTTGATACTCGGTACTCTTCATCCGTGATGAGGTTTTGTAATGATATCCTAAGTGATGGGAACTCAATCTTAATGGGGAGTACTACTTCTAATCCGTAGACTAGGGAGAAGGGGGTGGCATCAGTATGTGTGTGGATGCTAGTTTGGTAGGCCCAAAGGGCGGGATTAAGTTTCAAATTCCAGTCATGACCTCCATCATTGAGTATTTTCTTGAGGATTTCAAAATGGTTTTGTTTGTAGCTTATGCTTGGCCATTGCCTTGGGGATAGTATGGGGTGGAGAAGCAACATTGGATTTTGAATTCTTCACATAAGTTGTGGACATCTTGATTTTTAAATGATGTCCCATTATCTGAGATAATGGCTTGTGGAATACCATAGCGGAAAATGAGATAGTTTAGGATGAACTTTGATATCTGCTTCCAAGTTATGTACGTCATGGGTATGGCTTCCACCCACTTAGTAGTACTCTGTGATAGTTATGATGAACATGTGGCTATTATATGAAGTGGGGGTGATTTTTCCAATGAGATAGAGTCCCCACTGTGAAAAGGGACATGGTGTGATGATAGGATGAAGTCCTTGAGTTAAAGCATGAATGAGGTCCCCATATTGCTGACATTGTAGACACCTTTTGACATAGTCATGTGCCTCTCTTTCCATTGTAGGCCAATAATACCCCATCCTTAGCATTTTCTTGGCTATGGTCATTCCACTCGAGTGTGAACCATAGATACCATTATGTGCTTCAGTTAGAGTATTCAATGCCTCCTTAGCATTTAAGCAACGTAGTAGGGTTCCTTCTATGCTCCTACGATATAGGGTATCTCCGAGGATGACAAATCAAGATTATTTTTTTTATAAAGGTTCATTTTAGGTTTGAGAGTAAGTTGACAGGTATGACTCCTATCCAAAGGTATGTATAAATTTCATGGTACTAAGGATCACAGAGACCAACAATTTCGCACACGAATTCTGATTCTAGTACCTCGACTATAGGTATGAGAAGTTGTTCTATCAGGAATTCATATTTTGGAATGTTGTGAGGGATATCGAGTAAGGATCCAATTATTTCCATGGCATCTGTTGCTCTATTGCTAGCTCTGGGAATCTGCTCAAATGTAATTTCAATGAAGGATTCTTTCAGAGTCTCCACTAGTTTCTTGTATGGTGTGAGCTTATCATCCTTAGTCTAGTATTCATCATTGACTTGGTTTATTATCAATTGAGAGTCTTTGTATACTTTGAGAGCTATAATGCTCCATTGTACTGCTATTTTGAGACCTATGGTTAAAGCCTCATATTCTACAATGTTATTAGTGTAGGGAAATGCTAATTTATAGGACCTTGGTATGCAATCCCCTTGTGGGGTGATAAAGAAGATGCTGGCTTCTGATCCATGCTGCATGTATGAGCCATCAAAGTACAATTTCCAGTGGTTAGCTACATTGAGATTGAAATTATATTCATCTGGAAACTCTGAGATGAGAGGATTCTCTAAATAGATTGGTGCTTCGGCAAGCTGATTTGCGGTGACTTTGTCTTTGATTGCTTTATGCTCCACATATTCAATATCGTATTCTAATAGTATCATTACCCATTTGGCCATTCTTCCAGTGAGTGTTGCTTTTGATAGTAAGTACTTGAGAGGGTCAATTTTGGCGATGAGTTTTATTTTGTGTGCCATGTAATTTCTGAATTTTTGTGATGCAAACACTACTACTAAACATGCCTTCTCTATGAATGAGTAGTTTAGCTCATTTCCAACCATTGTTCTGTTGATATAATAGATAGCCATTTCTATTCTATTTTCATCATGCTAAGCTAGGAGAGCTCCAAGGGCTGCTGTTGTTGCTGATACATAGAGAATTAATGGTTTTCTTGGGATTGGTGGCATTAGGACTGGTGGTGTCAGTAGATATTCTTTGATTTTATTGAATGCCTCTTCACACTTATTATCCCATTTTTACACTACTCCCTTGTGAAGTAGGTGAGAATATTGGTTTTGTTTGTTTTCCAGTTGTGCTATGAATCTTCAAATGGATTGAAGCCTTCCTTGGAGACCTCTTAGTTGCTTTAATGTTTTTGGTGCCTCCATCTCGAGGATTAATTTTAGCTTTACTACATATACCTTGATACCTCTCATTGACATTATATATCCTAGTAGCTTTCCTGATTGTACACCGAAGACATACTTCTTTGGGTTTAATCTTACCTTGTACTCCTCCAGCTTGTCAAAAATGGAACTTAAGGTTGCTATGTGATCTTTTCTTTTTCTGGATTTAGCTAAAATGTCATCAACATAATCTTCAAAAGTTTTGTGAATCATGTCATGGAAGATTAATGTCATGGCCCTTTGGTATGTTTCTCCTGCATTCTTTAAGCAGAATGGCATCATTTTCCAGTAGTACAAGTCCCCCATGGACAAGTGAAAGTTGTTTTATGTTGGTCCTCTTTTTCTATCATGATCTAATTGTACCCTAAGAATCCATCCATTAGTGACAACATTTCATGTTTGGTTGTCATATCTATGATCATGTCAATGTTTGGAAGTGGGAAGTCATCTTTTGGACATGCCTTACTCAAGTCTCTGAATTCCATGCATATTTTGATGCCCCCATTGGGTTTTGAGATAGGCACCAAGTTTGATACCCATTCTGGATAATCTATCAGTTGGATGAATCCTATATCCAATAGCTTTTTTAGCTCCATTTTGACTAATAAGGAAATCTAAGGGTGCATTGTTCTGAGCTTTTGTTTAATAGGTTTTGCCTCAGGGTATACTACTAAGTGGTGAACCATGATTTCCGGATCAAGTCCTGGCATGTTAGCATAGCTCCATGCCAAGTTTATTTGTCTCTCTCTTAGGAAGGCCACTAGGAACTCTTGTTCCTCTGATAGTAATGACTCCACATAGAATGTGATGTGTGGGGTTTCCTTTGTTCCTAGATTGACTAGATTGCATCTTTCTACCAGGACTGCTAATTTTTCTTGATGAAGAGCTCTGAAAGGAAGATTGAATCCCCCATCCTCAGGCACCTCAGAGAGGTTTTCACCATTGGATGCATCATTTCTTTTTACTTTTTTCCTGTCGAAGATTACCACAGTGTGGTTTTCACTTAAGGACTTAGATATTATTCTTAATTTTTCACTTTTACGACCAAGGGATTCAATCATTTCCCCATAATAGGCATGTGTATCTAGCTCAATTATGAACCCTGCTTTATGATCCCCACATGGAATGTTATCCTATAGTCCCATGAATTTTGAGAGTGCCTCATCATTTTCAAATGTATCAAGAATTGGTGCTCCTTGTTGGTCATAGTCAATGAGTTGGGGGTATACTAGGCGGATTTCCTGATTTTGGTGGTCTAATTCAAAAGATAGGGTGCTAATAATGAAAAGAGTGGTATCCTCAAATAGCCTACGTAAGTTGGTCATAGGATCTTGGTCATCACTACTACTACAGACATCAGTTATGTCAAATGTAAATTTCTCTATGACTCTACCTATAGATACTGGTAAGTGTAGTTCCGCTGTGGTTTGCTGAGGAGGATTTTTGACCTTTCTAATTGGAGGACTTCACCACGTATGGTTATACTTAGAGGGGTACATCTAAGGCCAAGACTTCTCATTCACATCTCTGGAACGATAGGTATTATAAGCCCACTATCATTTTTCCCAAGTCTTTGATTCTTGTCATAGCCCATTACAAGCATCATTTATAGACCCTTGCTTCTGTTGTCCATTGGTAAATCAGGTGCTGGTCTCTCATCTTGGTATAGGAGGTGAGATGGATCTGCTTCGATAACTTCTCAACCAAGGTTCCCCCAACTTGTGAAGTTGGGATAGTCTTCAAGAGATGTTTGGGATGTGGAGGCTTCATTTATTTGCGGACATCCCCATGATCTAGGAGATTGTGGTAACTCTTCTACTACAAAAGCATTTTTAGGGAGTGTGTACTTTCCACAACCATTTTCTTGGATGATGATCTTAATGTCTGAGATGGTGGGAATGGTGGGAATGACAAGTGTCTCTATCCAAAAAGTGGATACAAGAGTGGTGGGATTGATGTATGGTGTGGATGGACCCTCATCATTTTTTGGTACTTGGGGGATTTTATAGTACTTGGCTTCAAGGTTTTGCAATAGGAGAAGGGTTTGGGGTCTCCATAGACAATGACTTCTTGTCCCTCATGTGTGAATTTCACACATTGATGGAAATTTGATGCTACTTCCTTCATTGCATGAATCCATGAGCATCCTAGGAGGATGTTATACAGCAAGTCAAGGTCTAGGACCTAACAAGTGGTTTCCATGATAGCTGGCCCTACCTGAATAGGGATTTTGATCATGCCTTAGAACACACTTTCTTCATCATCATATGCTCTTATTGTGATACCATTTCCTTTGTCAATAGAATCCTCTAAAAAATGTAATTGTTTGATAAGCTTGAGATAACATATATTCAAAACCATGCCTCCATCCACCAAGACCCGTTTGACTTTGCTTTTTTGTACTAGGACCTCTAAGTGGAGTGCATGGTTATGTGATGGTTGAGTGGGGAAATACTGGTCAGAGAATGAGAGGAGATTCGATGTAATGATATTTCCAACCATAGCTTGGAATTTTTTTGCATCAAGATCTGCGAGGACAGTGGATGAAACCAATGCTTCCTCAAGGATTTTCTTATGACCAGATGATATTTTTAGTAAATCCATGATGGAGATTTGTGTTGGTGTTCTTTTGAGTTGATAAAGGACATTATAGCCATTAGGGATAGATCTAGGTGTAGGGACTCTGTTTGGTTGGGATGATCCTGCGATGGTAACTTTGTCGCCTCTTGTGGTGACTCCACAATTGACATGGGCTCCTTTGATGGTGATGGTAGCGCAATGTTCCTCTAGGGAAGAGATGACTATTTCATACACATGATTTACATTCTTGAAGGTTTCTTTTCCCTTATCTGTGTTATTGTTCCCTTTATTACCATGGTTAGGCATCAAATTCGTGTATATCTTAAGGTTTTGATTTCCTATTGGTTGTTCCATGTTTATAATCCTTCAATCAATGAGATCTTGGACTATGTTTTTAATATCATGCAACTCTTCATGGTATTCCATTTGATTTTATGGAAGTCACACAGTTGATTCTCATTATACCAAGGGGGTTTCACATCTAGTTCTTAGTAATTTTCAAAGGTGGGAGCTTTAATGATTTTTTTTGTTTATCAGCTTTTTCATGATGACTTCAAGTGGTTCCCCCAAAGCAGTGAAATTCTGCTTGGGGTAGTTCTTGTTTCATTGGGGTGGTCCCCTTTGATCATTGAGATTATTGATTGGTCGATTGTTGTTTGGTTGTTGTGTTGCTTGATGATTGTTTTGGTGTTGGATTTGGATTTGTGGTGCGGGTGTATTTTGGCAAAGGGCACTGATGACAAATTTGGTGTCGACCACACCATCAAAGGGTGATTTTTTTATTTCGTGCCCACGTGCAAGGTTTGTCATAGTAATTGGTGGGTGTACAGTTTTTTTGTTGTTTGGGGTATGAAGTTGATCCTGCAGGTTGTGTCATAAGGGCCCATTCAATGCTGAGTGCCTTAGAGATCAACCGGTCATATGTGGTGATCCCTTGTACCTTGAGATGGAATTCCAAGAGGCTGTCAAGGTTGGATATGGTGGTGCATACTTGTTCTTCCTTGGGCATGACCCATTTGCTCTGATTGGCCTTGGATCGCCATCATTGTAGGAATGATGCGAATGATTCATTCTTACCTTGTTTTAGAGCTAAGAGTTCTTCTAGACTGACATTCGTGGCGATGTTGCATGCATAGTTTTTAATGAATGCATTTATAATCTCTTCCTATAGGTAGGTGAGAAAACCATTCCATAGCATGTCTAGTCAAACTCCTAGGAAATAGTCACATCAGATAAGTATCATCATATGTGACTTCCATGCAATGAACCTGGAATTCCCTAATGTGATCTTTGGGGTTTCCCATCCCATGATACTTTTCAAACTTGGGGATCTTGAAATCCCTTTGAGAATGGTTTCATCACAAGACTCCCATCAAATGGATAGGGACACAAGTTGCTTGGTGATTTTTTGGTTCGCCCTAATTCAAGATCGAGCACTTGTTGCAAGAGTAACCCTATTTATGTTTTTACATTATTTTGTGGATTAGGGGATGGGATGAAGGTATTTTGGGGTGTTTCAATTTTTGGTTGGATGGGTGGGTTGTTTGATGGTATTTGCACATTATGTCGAGCCATGTATGCTTCCACTTGCTGGTGTATGAATAATGCTTGTTGTTGGTCTTGTTGTTGTGCTAGGATTGCCTGTTGCTGAGCCTATTGTTATGCTTGTTGTTGTTCCAACAACGCTTGTTGTTGGGCTTCCAATTGGGCTGCTTCTTGTTGCTCTTGATATTGTTTTATTGCTTGTTGATATGCTTGTAGTTGTGCTTCCTATTTTAGTGCTTGTGCATGTGCTTGTTGTGCTTGATATTGGGTGTATGCCTGAGCTTGAGCTTGGACTTGTGCTTGCACTTGTGCTTGAGCTTGTGCTTGCACTTGTGCTTGAGCTTGTGCTTGCACATGAGCTTGTGCAACTTGTGCGGCTTGTGCAGTTTGTGTAGCTTGTTATTGTTGTAAGAATGCTTGGGTTTGTGCAGCCTATTGTGCCTATAATGTGGCTTGGGCTACTTGGGCAACTTGAGCGGCATGTTGAGTAGCTAGTTGCACAACTTTTTATTTTTGAACTTGTAGGAATTCCTTTTGAAAGGAAGCTTGTTGAACTGCTTGTAATGCCATGTTGTTTTGGTTTGATATGTTGGAGGTTGGTGGTGGTGGGGGTGGTGGTGGATTCAGAATGCTGCTTGTGGTGGTGGTGAGAGGTGTCATCATATTAGTGATTGGGGTTTGAGTGGTAGATGGCATGATAGACATGATTGGTCCTTGATATACCATGTTCTGAGATGTTATGGGGGTGGTTGATAATGTTGTGATTGCTTGTGTAGTTGTCATATGTTGTTGTGATGTCGATGACAAGTTCTAAAAGTTTGGTGTGATGTTTTGATTGATACTTGGTAAAGGAGGAATCCCTAAGCCAAGGAGTGGTGTGGATGATGATGGCAATGGTACAAGTGGTGGAAATGTGAGGGGTGTGATTTCTTGAGAAAATGGTGTAGTTTCAAAAATACCCCCTGGTCTAAATATGTCCTCCTCTCCTTGTGAGATTACGGGGAGAGAGGTTTGGGGTGTTCAACAAAATGATGATGATGATGGGCTGTTTGGATTATGAAAGGTGAGAGGGACATATGTATGCAATGGATTTCAGGGTACAATTTTTCCCAAGATAGTGTTTGCATCCAAGTCTTGATTATTGACAAGATAGTGTGTTTGAATAGCATAAATAAATGCATTTCCCTTATTAATGTTAGGTTGAATTGGAGCAAAAGATGTTGTGGTTTGTGGTATGTCTTGAGTGATGTTTTGGGATGGGGGTGTAGATGAGATGGGGATGGTGGATGAGATTGGGGGTGTGGTCCCAAAATATGTCTCCACTATAGTACTCACGTCGAAATTAGAAGGGAGTTTAGCCCCTTGTTTTGCTAATTTGAGCATGTACAATGAAGGGTTAAGTCTCATCATGATATTGATAATTTTATGGTTTTCTAGATTTTGAAGCATTTTAGTGATTTCCTCGTGTGACATCTGAAAGGTAAGGTCCTCTCCTTCAATTTCCCCTTACGGATTTTGTGATGATGGGGGAAAGTTAGTTAAAAGATTGCTTGGTTCAAAGGGATTCATTTCAGAGTTTGTTTGGCTTAGGTCACTTGAAGTGAGTGTTTCTTTGTTGGCTTCCATGTTCTTCGTGTGTTGAGATCTAGTTTGCACCATAAAATACAGATCAATTTTGAAGAATATAGGAGATGAATCTTTGATTCTTTGGATTGATATATTTCTAGGTAACAAAGAGAGATCTTTCTAGGATGTTTTATGTTAGAATTGGCTATGGATGCCAAGATCTATGGACCAAATGGAAAGCACAAAAGAGAGAGAATAAAATATGACAAGAATAAACTGTATTCAATGTCAATGATATGAGATGATTATGATTGATTACAATGAGAGAGACCCCTTGGTTATATAGCCAAGGTGAGAACATAGAAGAGCATAAGATTATGACAAGTGTCATAATCTTATGACATGACACAACTATGAAGAGTTATCACTCCACAAAAGGTGGAGAGATAATCACATGATGTGTCCACAAAAGGTGGAAGTGATGAGGTAATGACATGTCAAGTCCACCAAAAGTGGAAAATCTCCAACAACCTCCTATGTGGTCCCTAAGTAAACTTAACTAAGGTGTAATCATGACCTAGGACAAGGTACAAGATATTTAATTACACCAACACCCCCCCTTAAGTGTAACTTATGGAGAATGTACACAAAGATGCAAAGATGGGTCCCGGCTACTAGGCCATGTTAGGTACCCATGTACAAACAATGCAATCTCTCACAAGCGACAAAAGGGATAAAACCTCATGGGAAAAACTCCCCCTCAAAAGATAGATGAATTACAAAAAGTGAAATGCTCTCAATGAAGAATGAGAAGGTAAAAACCCCATCTGAGGAAAAAGACCCCCCCATAAGAGAGAAGTAGAAGAGAGACAAGGTAGCCCCCCTCCATGTTGAGTCTCCTACAATGATGGTAGAAGCTCGACATTGAATACTGAAGATGATTCAATCTCGTCAAACAACATTCCTCCCCTTAGGAAGAAACAAAACCAAGGATGTATGCAGGAAGTCATGAAGATAGATGATGTGTGATGATGTCTCTGAAGCATGCTCAAGTGTCTCCATGTCGATGCAGAAAGCTAAACCACTCCAATCAGGCATTCTAGGCCACGCTACTGAAGAGTACAATCCAACATCAAGTAGAGAAGAATGTAGAACACAATCCAAAGAGAAAGATATCCCCTCTGAAGACAAAGAAGCCTCCTCCAAATGTTGTCCAAAAGAATCTACACTCACGCCAATTTGTGAAGAATGATCATGTAGAGAATGAACAAGAGGGTCAAGGTGTTCCCTCACAACAACTAAAGAAGGTGCATCTTCATCAAAGAGAAGATGAATGCTATCAATGGTGTCCTCCAAATCTACACGATGAGACTCCACGAACAAATCTAAAATACCTATTAGGAAGTCATCCAAAGTATCCATATCTGGAAGACAATCAGGATCTTGCTGCACTGAATCACTAGGAGCCAAAACTGTAGCAACACAAGTATCATCAAGTACAATAGTAGATGGAGGAGATAGCATGCATGGCTCAAGGACTGGATTTAATGTGAGTATGCCCAAGTTCAAAAAGCCAAATGTCTCCTCTGAATCATGGTTCATATGATCAATAGTCGAAGCAACAAATTCATCATCAGAAACAAAATATGCAAAGGAATACAACTGAGATGAATGATCAACCACCCCAGTAGCAATGATCTCTCGAGTCTCCAAATCTCGAATGATGACAGCATCAGGTGTGAACTCCACGATTCTCCCATCTCCACCATGTGTAATTTGATAAATGGAAAGTAGATTCTTTGTCAAATGAGGAACACACAA
The DNA here is from genome assembly GCA_007258455.2 of Sequoia sempervirens. NCBI lineage: Eukaryota > Viridiplantae > Streptophyta > Pinopsida > Cupressales > Cupressaceae > Sequoia > Sequoia sempervirens. The sequence goes on from VDFB02193867.1 coordinate 348,259,829, forward strand.
GACATCCTAAAAAGTATTCTCCCCAATGCTAATAGATCCCTTCCCTATTATACTCATGTATGTATTGTTTCCCATCAAGATAGGAGACATAGAACAAGGCTGAAATGAAGAGAAGATAGTTTGTGAAGATGCCATATGATGAGATGCTCCTGAATCTAGAAGCCATCTTCTTGATCCTAGACTTGAATGAGCACAAAGAGCTTGTCCTTTATATTCTGATATATATGTTTGACCTTTGTCCTTTTTAGACTGTTTTGAAGTAGAAGGAGAAGAAGATGATTCAGACATTCTAGAAGGAAAATCAATGTGATTCTTTTTGAGAAGATTTTTCAACTCATCAATATCCTTCTTATAACAATAATGTTCTTCATGTCCATCCTTCTTGCAGTATGCACAAAAATGCCTCTCCTTCTTAGATGATTCTCCTCTTGAAGAAGATTTTTTCTTTGATTGATCTGAATGTGGTTTTACTTGATTTGAATGTTGATTATTCTTTGCTTTCTTTTGTTTCTTATCTGATTCTGATTCTTTCACTTGACTAGCCACCAATGCCTGAGATTTAGAATTCTTGATGAGACCCATTGAGATTAGCTTTATTTGCTCATTTATCAACATCTCAGAAAATGAAGCAAATGAAGGTATAGTGTATGCAGACCCCATAGTCAATCTATGAGTATGAAAGCTAGAAACAAAAGAAGCATAATCAGGACCAAGTTTGTTCATTGTATTGTACACCAACTGGATGTCCTTCTTATCAATTCCACATGCTTTGCATTGCTCTTTTAGATCATTAACCTTAGTGATGTAGTCTTGGATGTTGTCAAAGTTCTTAGGATCAAGATTCATCAAATCATTATCAATTTGATAGCCTCTTACTTCATCTATAGTACCATACAATGTTTTCAATTTTTCCCAAGCTTCATGAGAATTTTTACATGATTCAATCTGAAACAACAAATCTTGAGAAACTAGTCTACGAAGACACCCAAGAGCTTTAGCATGTTTGATCATCCATTTTAACTTTTTCTCATCATCTGTAGGTTCAAGTACCTTATTTTCAACATATAGAGAGTGACCTTCTGTCATTAGAATATTCCATGCATTTTGATGCCACGTTGAATAATTATATGATGTGAGCAAAGGAACGTTAGAATGATCCATGAGAATGAGAGAGCAAAAGCAAACAGATCAAAGAAATGCACCAAGATACCCCCCCCCAAATTACTCAATCAAGAAACCCCCCAAGCAATATCTAATTTGGCACTTTATATTTAGTGCGTTTATAGTTGCTAGATGCCAAGAACAGCAAGCTAGACTTGATCTTAGTGCTTACAAATGCCAAAATAGGCCATAGTATCAAGTACAATTTTTGGTACAAAATTAGATCAATCTAATCATACCACTGAGAAGTACATGAAAAATCATGCACTTTCAAAAAAAATTGCACCCAAAAATGTTACCGTAGGAGCAAGATATGAGCTGCTGAAGTTCCCAAAATGAGGACGAAGCAGCAACACCTGTGATAATCTGTAAATTCTGGATAAACCAGGCATCAAAACCAAAAACTGATTGACCAGTGCATAGAGCATGAAAAATTAGCCCAAATCAAAAAAAAATGCTCGAAAAAGGGACTCAAATTGATGGAGTTATTGAGCTTCAAAGATTGACTGCAAAAATGAAAATGCAAATAGAGAGGGGTACAAAAAATTCAAAGGCTCTGCCGATGTCATCCATGATGTATTGCTGATGTCATCTACACAGGGGGTTAAATTTGACGGTCTTCTGGCCATTGCCGTCACCGTCTGACATCCTACCGGAATATTCTTCAAATCTACGTCCGGAATCTTATTGCGACTGCTGGGAATCTTGAGTGCCTGCCGGAGAATATAGACATTGCCAAAAATTTATGAACGGCCGGTAAATTTTTTCTGCCACCGCTATGAGTTGAATGGTCGCCGGTTGTAGAGATGGGCCCGAGGTGCCAGTGTGGATGCCACGTGGCCCTGGCCGCTGCATCAAGTACCTTCTAGGTACTGCGGACTGTGTAGTACTATATACTACACATAATTTATCCATAGAATAAAGAAATTCTTTTGCTATTTTTTGTTTGATTTTTAATAAAATACCTTTTACAAATGTTTTTAAAAAACTGCGAAAATTTTTAAATAAATTTGCAAAAAATATTTCGCAGAAAATAGGAATAAATTTAATTTTTTTTTAATCGTATCGACACAATTATGATGCTTGGGGTCCGTACGGCTCTTGGGAAATAAAATTTTGCCTCACCGGATGACTTGCTCCAAATCGGATGAATTGACAATTGATCTTAGGGTTTTTGACACTTCTGGATGCGATGGTAGGGTCAGATTTGACCCAAAATGCTCCAAAATTGTAGCTACCTTCTGGATTTGGCAACCACTCTTTAGCTTCAAACCCTCATAGATTTGGCCTCGTATGTTCGATTTGGACGAAACAAAAGGAAAAATCGACTATCTCGAACCTTCCGAACACAATGGTGAGCTCAGATTTGCACCAACAAGCTTGGATATGAACCTACAACAAAGAGCCACGAATAGAACCTCCTCAGATCTAGAATCCCTCTTCAGAATAAGACTCTCCAATGGCACCCAACCTGCTCTGATACCATGTTAGAATTGGCTATGGATGCCAAGATCTATGGACCAAATGGAAAGCACAAAAGAGAGAATAAAATATGACAAGAATAAACTGTATTCAATGTCAATGATATGAGATGATTATGATTAATTACAATGAGAGAGACCCCTTCGTTATATAGCCAAGGTGAGAACATAGAAGGGCATAAGATTATGACAAGTGTCATAATCTTATGACATGAGACAACTATGAAGAGTTATCACTCCACAAAAGGTGGAGAGATAATCACATGATGTGTCCACAAAAGGTGGAAGTGATGAGGTAATGGCATGTCAAGTCCACCAAAAGTGGAAAATCTCCAACAACCTCCTATGTGGTCCCTAGGTAAACTTAACTAAGGTGTAATCATGACCTAGGACAAGGTACAAGACATTTAATTACACCAACATTTTCCAAGATCAAGGGATGATAATGAAATGGATGTTAGATAGATGTTTGATGGGTGATTTGGAACTCTTTAGAAAATCTTGAAAGGTATGTTTAAACTTTAGGACTTGATTTAGGATTGATTTGATTTAGATTTGGATTTTGGTGAACTCATAAACTCTAAGAGGTTGAATGTTGTCCTAGATTTTAAATCATTCATGAGATTGATAATTTGTCTAGGTGTGAGGAGAAGGATTCATCTAAACACACCTAGTCAAACAAGATGACATTGATAATGAACTCTTAAATCCCAAGATGTTGGATGTTTATCAAGGGATGAATTTGTTCACAAGTTTTGATAATTTGATCAAATGTGTAGAAGGATGCATCAACACACATTCAATCAAACAAGGTGATTTTGGATTGATTTCAAATGATTTGCCCAAATTTTCCACATAAAGTATTTTTTCCAAGATTCTAAAAGAGTTGTTGATGAGATTTTTTTGGTTTTCTTGATGTTCAAAGATGGATGAGAGATTTTATTTTGATCCTAAGATGTACCTAAAAAGAGACTTTATTTCCCTAGACCTCAGTATTGAAGAATGTGTGATACTTTTAAGGACCTTTCACCCAAGAAGTGGTTCAAATTGAGTATACATTTGTGGATTGTTCAAAGGAATGAGTCTATAGAACCTCGTGAATTTCTTGCTTATTTTGATGTGTTGTTTTTTATTGCACTTCCTAATGTATTTCTTGAAAACCTTTCGAGTGTGACTTCTAAATTTTGAACTTTGACTCAAAGACTTTTGTTTTAGGATTTTGACTTTTTTGGACATCATGAGGAATCAACACATGTGAGAGTCAATTTTGTTATCCTTTGCTTAGTAACTTAATTTTACCACAAACATTTCTTTGATTAGTTTTCCAAACTAGATGACCTATGTCTCAATTTCTTCAAATCCCACAAAGTATGTTATGTGGAAATTTGATGAAGTCAAGGCAAAGGTTACCTATCATTTAACTTTAGTAGGAAAATTGAGATGCGAATTCAAGTGTTTAGAAACCTCTAAGGATGTGATCCCAAGGGCAAGCAATAACACAAGAATTTGGCCAATTGTATTTGTCTCCTAAAGGGTTTGAAATTTTGAGGATGATGTTAAATTTTTGTTTTCCAAATGTTTTCAAACAAGCAAAGCGTTTTGTAACCAAGTACAACCCTATGGATGTGAAAGACAATATTTGTTGAGTCCCCACATGGACAACTCCAACTACACTTAGCTCTAGTGAATGGTTAGATGCTTGACCCCATTGGCTCCCCTCCATGACACTCACTTATACGGGGCAGCCAAGCATCAACACCCATGAAACTACCATGGAGTGCTTTCCATTTCTACTAAAGACTGTAAAAGTGTGGGGCGGCTTCAAAACGATCGTTCTTGCACCAACAAATAGATCAAGGATTTTGGCAATTCTAAAACAAGGGTTTTAATTCAGAATTTCCATTCATAGGATTTGACCCTACGTGGTGAGAGACCATTGTTTCCCTTCTTGTCGGAGTCAACTGCGTGATACTGGAATTTACTCCTGTACCCACATTTATATCCTAGTTGGAAATACTCTTGGGTTCAAAGTGTTACCAGTTGAATCATTCCCTTCGGTGAGTACTTTTTTCCCAAGGCAGTCCCTCTAAGATAAACAAAAGTGAATAAATTTATTCATAGTTCAATTAAACCTTGTTTAGAAGAAAAGGGAGAACACATGCAATAAGTTTATTCACACTCGCACAAGTTTGTTCAATTTTTAAACCCAAAATGAAGTGTGGAGGTGATTGCTTTATCTCAGCCTAAGATCACAAAAAAGGCCTTTTGATTCTCAAGATCACTATAAAGTGCGAGAGAAGCGCATACATCCTTTTTCAATGAAGTTAGTTTAAGTAAGCCATCACAAAAACAAAGTTGCACTTGTTCATTTTAAGGCCACAAAACAATTGTGAGTTCTTTTTAAAGAACCAAAGGAAAAATGAGAGTTGTCTTGTTCAAGTTTTTTTAATCCCAAAAACAAATTTTAGTAGATTTGAGACCTAATGTTCATTTTAAACCCCTCTGTAGCAAAAATTGAAAGATTATTTTTAAAGCCCAAATGAAATTAGTGGATCCTAAGCATGAAAAGATGACATTTTTTCTTTAAGAGAAGTAATGAATCCTCCAAGAGTGTTAAAAAAACACTTGAGTGTTTAAAAACACTTGCTTTTGTGAGATGACATCATCATGCTTATCTTCCTTTTAGTCTTTGGCCAATCCAATCCTTCGAGAAAAATCAGTGATATTCTACAAAATTGAGGTCAAAAGGACAAAAAATAGACAGAAGAACTAAAATTTAATAAAAGGAACATGTTATAAATCAAATTTCATTTTATACTTCACTCCAGCAGTGCAATCCATGAAGGCGTCACAGTTCGATTTCTCTAGCAGTGTTGTATAGCACCGCTTGAAAGTCAACGTTGCTCTATAGTCAGGGCAGTGAGCCTAAATGCATCACACTTTTTCCTAGCAGTGCAATTTGAATCAAACAGAGTCAACGACAATTTGCAATTCAATTTTTTTGGGCGAGAAGGCTATGGCATTGCAGTTTGATTTTTCAAGGGTTTCATATGGTGATGCTAGAGAACCAGCAGTGCTAAATAGCGATGCTGAGCTTCTAGTGGTGTAGTTTTCTGTAGACAAACAAAAACACGTGATTTTGATTAAAAAATGTAATTGGAATGTGATATTTCCCTCCTTCTAGTGCCAAAATGTCGAACCCCAATCCTAATACCTACAAAACAACATGAACAAACATATTAGATACTAGAATGCAAGCAAGAACAAGGATTCCCTATAAAATCCATTAGCAAAGTTTAAAATAAGAAAAGAAATGAAAAACACAATGAAATAACAATAAGAGAGATTGAATCCTAATTAAACAAGAAAACTCTTGATTCCATGGGGGAATTGGTGCCAATTTGATGTGAAAATTGGCCCTTTCCCAACTCCTATGTTGCAAGATTGATGTACGATGAAGAGTGATCCACTTTTTTGATTCTTGATGAGTGCTCCAATATAAAAACTTGCATAACATAGTTATGGATTCAATGATGATGGATGAAAATGGCTAATAATTTGAGCATAGTAACTTTTCTCAAGTTGTGGATGATAAAATGAGGAGATTACCCTCTTATTTATAGATTGACAAGTTGAAAGCATGCCAAAAATAGAGCAATGTGGGACTAAGAATGAGCCAATGAAAAAGTGCCACTTGTCAACTTGTGAGTGGATGGAGGATGTGCATTTTTTGAAGAATGTGCCAGTAAATGCATATATTTGAACTTTGAATTTGTTGAAATGACATGTAAGAGGGAAAGAAGGATGCATTGAATGTCGCTTGGCTCAAGGCAAAGGACATGTAAGATGGAGTAAATGCCTTGTTGGAAAGACTTATCCCACTTGGATTTTGAATTCAAATTTGGGGAATATTCCTCAAAAGATGCCTTGTTGAGGAAAAAAGAGCTTTTATAAATCAATTAAATCTATTTTCATGTGCAAGTGGGAAAAGCTAGAGGATGGGACATGATATGAAATTAAATTAATCAAGGTTAATTAACTTAATAAAGAGATTAAATGATGTGACCTATTTTATTTAAATTTGTGGATTTATTTAAATCAAATATGAGAAGAATGTGAATAAGTATTAATTAAATAAGGATTTTTTATTTATTTAATTAAAAGGGGTGATGTTAGATTTAAACTAAATAAGGTTTTAATTTATTTAATCTAATGGACAAACCTTAGAGATTCAATTAAATAAAATTGACTATTTAATTAAATGGGGATAGTTAGATCATACAAGTTGATTTAAATATTGAGAAAGAATGACTTAATTAGATAACTAATGAATTTAATCAAATAAGGGAATTTGATTAAACGGTTAAACCAGAGGATGATTTAAGATGAAGCGATGTTAGTAGTCAAGATCTGATGTCTAATGTCAATTAGTACATTTTACGTGTCTACAATCATTACCACCTGGCACAAAACTGGTAAAGCAAAAATTGAGAAAGATGCATCCCCATATCGCCCTTTTGGTGAAAGTTGAGTTTAAAAAGCTATTAGATGTGGGATTTATAAGATCTATTGACTATGTCGGGTGGATATCAAACATTGTTCTGGTATCCAAACCAGATAAGAGCATTAGGATATGCACAGACTTCAAGGATCTTAACAAAGCCTGTCCAAAAGATGATTTTCCTCTACCAAACATTGATTTGATTGTAGAATTGACTGTTGGGAATGAAATGTTATCACTTATGGATGGCTTTTCAGGATATAACCAAATAATGATAGCACCTGAAGATCAAGATAAAATGGCCTTTGCATGTCCTTGGGGCACTTTTTGCTAGAATGTGATGCCTTTTGGGTTGAAAAATGTTGGAGCTACATATCAGAGAGAAATGACTACCATCTTCCATGACATGATGCATACTTTTATGGAAGACTATGTAGATGATCTATTGGAAAAATCCTACACTAGAGAAGGACACTTAGAGATTCTAGACAGAATCTTCACACAATTGGAGAAATTCAAGGTGAGGTTAAATCCCAAGAAATGCATGTTTGGTGTAACATCAGCTAAACTTTTAGGATAAATTATCTCAGCTAAAGGCATTGAGGTGGATCCTGTAAAGGTGAAAGCAATCATGGAAATTCCTCCTCCTAAAAACATCAGCCAACTCATATCATTACAAGGAAGGTTCCAGTCTATAAAGAGACTTATTGCACAACTAGCTAATAAAACTCATCCTTTCAACCACTTATTACACAAGAATGTCTATTTCAAGTGGGATGACAAATGAAAAGCTGCCTTCAATCAACTAAAACAGTACCTGATGACACTGCCTATGTTGATTCCACCAGTCAAGGGAAAACCACTATTACTATACATTGCAACCACTAAGATATCTTTGGGAGCCTTATTAGCACAAGAAGATTCTACAGGGAAGGAGAAAGCCATCTATTATATCAGCAGGACCCTAAATGGTTATGAGATCAATTACACCTTTATTGAGAAAGCTTGCTTAGAAGTTGTATTTGCTACTCAATAATTGAGGCATTACATGTTGACTCACACCATCAAACTCATTGTCAAAATTGACCCATTAAAGTACTTAGTCAAAAAAGCTACTTTAACAGGGAGGTTAGCTAAGTGGGTCATGATATTGAGTGAGTTCGACATCCAATATGTGGATAGGAAATCAATTAAAGGTCAGGCCATAGTAGATCAACTGGTTGAAGCATCATTGTCAGATAACAATCCAATGAACATTGAATTCCCTGATAATGATATCCTAACCATATCTACACAATAGTGGCTGCTATACTTTGATGGCTCTTATACACAACATAGATCAGGCATAGGAATCTTATTTTTCTAGCCATAAGGATACATAATTCCTAAATCCTAAAAATCAATGTTCCCCTGCACCAACAACACAATTGAATATGAATCATTGATAATTGGAATCAAGATAGCTATTGAATGGAAAATCATAGAATTGCTAGTCTATGGTAACTCACAATTGGTCATCAACCAAGTCAATGATGATTATCAAACAAAGGATGACAAGTTGCTGCCCTACAAGAGGATGGTGGATGATTTCAAAAAGTACGTTGTTGAGATCAAGTTTGCACAAGTTCCCAAAATAGAAAATAAATTTGTAGATGCAATGGCCACCATTACTTCTCTCTTGTAGATACCTGAACAACGAAGACGTTATGAATTCATGGTAGAACAAGTGTCCAACCTAGCTTATGAAGATCCAGAATCCCAAGTGATATGCCATATTTTTGACCCTCAAATTTCCCTCTATGGAGAAATCTATACCTACTTGCAAGACAATACCCTTCCAATTAACTTATCTCAAAACCAAAAATGAAACTTCATCTGACAAGTGGCTCGCCACACCCTAATAGTTGATTTACTTTATAGACAAGGTTTGGATGGTACTCTTCTTTAGTGTCTAGAATGTAATGAAGCTAAAATCACTTTATAAGAGGTTCACGAAGGTATTTGTGGCACACATTCAAGTGGCTTAACCTTAGCTAAGAAATTATTACGATTGGGGTATTACTGGTTGAATTTGGAGAAAGAGTCATTTCAATATGTCAAAAGGTGTTCCAAATGTCAAATTCATGGAAAATTGATATGTGCACTAGCACAAGAGTTACATCCTTTCACAACTACATGGCCTTTTTTCTAGTGGGGATTGGACCTTGTAGGTAAGATTCACCCCTCTTCCTCCAATGGACATAAGCTTATAATCACAGCCACAAAATACTTCACCAATTGGATTGAATCTGTTCCTCTAATCACCGTCACCGGCAAACAAATCTCATCATTCATCCTAAATTATCTTGTTTGTTGGTATGGTGTTCCTCAATCTATCATTATAGACAATGGCTGACCCTTTAAGAATCAAGATATTCAAGAGCTTTGTTAAAGATTCCATATATCCAACATCAGTTTTCTACACCTTACTATCCCCAAGGGAATGGCCAAGTAGAGGCCTCAAACAAGAGTATCCTAAAGATTTTGAAGAAGACCATCAATGAAGCTAGACATGATTGGCATGTTCAACTAAACCTGACATTGTGGGCTTACAGAACTAGTATATGTACCCCAACTGGAGAAACACCCTATTCTCTTGTTTATGGATCAAAAGCAATTCTACCTATTGAGGTCAAGATACCATCCCTATGTGTGTCACTTAAAGGGATGACTTTAGACAAGGTGTAGACACATAAAATTGTCCTAGGCTTGCAACTCTTAGATTATTCAACATTGCCCCTTTCATTCTTAATAATTAAATAATTTTTAATTATTTAATTATTTTCTAAAGTCATAATTCTTCTATTAATTAAATAATTTTAATTATTTAATTAATTCATTTTTATCATTTATTTCTCCTTGATTATTAAATAAATAAATTTTATTTATTTATCTAATACGTCATTAATTACCTAAAGTCTTCCTTTAATTAAATAAATTTCTTAATTTATTTAATTCCCCTTTTGTCATTTATTCCTCTTGATTATTAAATAAATAAATTTTATTTATTTAATTACGTCACTAGGCAAGTCCCCTTCTTTTAAAAATTAAATAGATTCTAATTTATTTAATTTTTATCTACTATCCACTATAATTAAATAATTATTTTAATTATTTAATTATTCATTAGCCTCTTCTCTCATTAAATTAAATAAATTTTATTTATTTAATTTGGTCAATTCTCTTGAATTTTGAATTAAAATCATTATTTAATTCAAAACAATTCTTTTGTCACATTCCCCCATAATTAAATAATATCTTTATTATTTAATTATTTACTGGTCACCTGGAGTAAATAAATTTTATTATTTAATTTCTCCAGCAACCTCTTTGCCCGTGCCAGTCTTATCTTCCAAATTAATTCTTGACTTTTGACATCTCATTTAATTTCGACCCTTGATTGAATTATCTTATAATTCAATCTTGGCCCTTCATCCTTATCTTTTTGCCCTCATTTTGACCTAACCCTAATGCACACAACAACATTCAATCTTGATCTTTGATTCTAGGGTTTTTTGTCATCTTCTCATCCTGGCCACACATTCAAAATTGCAATTTTTATAAAATGGCAATTTTGTTCTCATTTTGTCCCTCTCTGGCTCTTTCTCTCTGGCTCTTTCTTTCTCTCAGCTCTCTCTCTCTCTATCTCTCTCATGCTCATTTCTGTCCATTTTAGGTTATGATCATTGTCATTTGCAGTCATTGTCATTTTAGTCTATTGTCAAGTCATTTCTTTCAATAAAATCCTTCAAAACTTGCTTTGGTCTTGTCATTTGTCATAGTTGCTCATACAAATCTGAGGGCATCTCTATTTACAGCAAGCTAGGAGGTGTAACAAAGGTGAAGCATGGAAGATGAAGACCTAGGGTAACATTGTTCCTTCTGTTTTCATATTATTTCCTTTGTGCTTTGTTATTTCATAGGAATTTTATTGTTATTGTGCTAACCCTTTAACAAACCAGATTTTCCCTTGATTACATTGGTGAACCTGACATATTTTAACACATTTTGAGAAATCTTGGAGTTGGGTTTCTTTTTGTTGCAGGTTTTGTTTGATTTTTGTTGCAGGTTTGACATCATTGTGGACAAAACCCTAGTTTCCAAAGATTCGACCATAACTTTCAAGCGGCTAAGTATTTATTCACAAAAAATTTTCTGCAGATTTGAGACAATTTTTAGAGATTTCATTCCAAAAATCAGATTTTTTGGGGCCGATTTGAATTTTTTATAATTTATTTTCTTTTTTTTATAAAAAATTAATTTCGGGAGCAAATAATCGACTTTTTCAGATATGTTTACATTTCTAGAAATCTCTTTGAGTTTTGACAGGGGTCTACTCTTTAGTTTTTAAATTTGGATGTGAAATTATTAGTCAAAAAATGGAGGTTTTGAAATTAGGGTTTAAAACAAATTTGCTTAGATCTCACTCATGGTTACCGATCTGATCACAAAATTTTTTTTGCAAATTTGGAATGATATCAGACGACTCCATTAAAAAAATCAGAATTTTTAAAGCTGTTTTGTATTTTTAATAATTTTTTTATGAGTTTTCATAAAAAATTAATTTCTGGTGCAAAACAGAAAATTTTTCTGATTTATTTATATTTTTGGAAACCTTTTGAGATTTTAGATAATTTTTATTCTCTGTATTTTTCATCTTACTATCAAATTTTTTTCTAAAAATCAGATTTGTTGTGACTAATCTTTTCTTGTAGCATGTGGCGATTCTCATTCGTGTGTCCAAGACCATTGCTTAAAGAGACTACTAATTCATTGTTTGCAGATTCGAATGTCAAAGAAGGAAGAAACAAACATTGTGCTTGTTTTTCTTTCATAGATTAGCAAACATTTGATTTTGGTGCATATAAAAAGAACACATGTCTTCTTTGGTTGATTGTGCTTGCAAGATGGTAGGTGAGTATGCTCTCACTTGGTGAAAACCTTGTGATCAGAAAACCAGACCCATCTTTATTTGTTAATTACCCTTCACGATTCGGTATATCGGAGTATCCTCTCCCCTTGCGCATTCGTGCGATCCTGGGTGTAAGAGAAACGGTTACGACTCTAGAACTTGGGCCTTTCTGGTGGGAAAAAGTACTCACCCCAGGACGACTCAGACCGGTAGCACCCTGACACCGAGGGACTTCCAGCCGGTATATAAAAGTGGGTTCTTGGGGAAAGCCAACAAGAATCACGGCTGATGGTTCGAGAGATGGATCAGAAAGGGACTCCCCGCATGGATCGCATACGGCCGGAATGCGAACTAAAACTCTTGTGTAGTAAGCCAAAATCCTTCTATTTGCTAGCGCAGCACCGGTCGGTGTGAAGGCATCCACACTTTCGCAGTTTGTAGTAGATGTGATCAGCTGCCATGGGAGTTTCATGGGGGTTGGAAGCTTGGTTGGCTTTGAGAGAGAGTGCACTGTAAGGGGGAGCGTGAGCCACGAATTCACGCTGATATGCGGTTGGGGAAACCCGTGGAATCTAGTGAATATTGTCATGGCCTAACCTAGGATCGTGCTTATCTGATGTGTGTTTGTTTACACCCAAAACATTATGCTTGTCAAAGTGCTTGTTGGATTTTTCAAAACATTATACACAACATTCACAAATCTGGACACAAACAATGGACCTTGGACAACTCAGACTTTTCAACAAAACATGAGAAAACAATTTTAGTCCTCATTTTGAACTTAGTCAACATCTTCATTGTCCATCATAGTCCTCATTTGGCATCTAGCTTGGCATTGGTCATTTTCCTTAGTCAACATCTTCATTGTCACCTTGACATTTGACATTTTATCACCTTGCATTGGTCATTTTCCTTAGGAAAACGTCATTATCACCTTGCATTGACATACTCCAAAAATTAGTGTCATAACTTGTCATCTTAGTCTTCATTGTCATTGGCATTAGTCATTTTCTTTAGACAACATTGTCATATTGCATCCCTTATTATCCAAAAAATCCAAAAACATAGTCTTGCATTGTCATCCTTTATCAAAAAAATACAAAAACATAGGCTAGTGTCATCCTTGCATTTACTTATCATTCTCATCATCCTCATTTGAGAAAATCCCTTTTACGGTTGAGACTAGGCTTCAAAGACAACAACAACAAATGGCAAACTGGACAAGATTCCAATCCCAACATCGACAATAACACTTATGACACAAACCAACATTGGACCTTTTCCGACCCATTTCACAATATGAACATGCAACCTCCCATGAACATGCCATCTTCATCAAAAAACATTTTTGAACCATTCATACAAAGAGACCAAAATGGACGAGTATATTTCAAAGACATAGAAGCTGCCAAGCAAAATCCTGACATAGTCTCCTTTGTAAAAAAATATCTCTTACGTGACCCTCAAAGGCATCTAGCCATGCTTTTGGATGAAAGGGCTAAGTTACCACAAGGCTTTGACATAAATACCTTGCCACCATCCATCTACCCTCACCATCAACAGTCACTTGACATGAATCCTACCAATAATTCACAACAAACATCCACTTATCACCCTTATCCTAACCTTGACAAGGGAAGTCAATTGTCCACTAGTCCATTCCATACCTCCACGTCATATTCTGACCCTTCACCTATCAATTCCGTCCAAGTCCACATGCCTTACCAACCATCTACCAACACATGTCACGTCCCCACATCATACCATATCAATTCGGCCCAAGTCTCCACGTCCCATTTTAGTCAACCTTACTCCAATCCAGTCCAAGTCCCTATATCATTACCAACTAATATAGTCGAAGTCCCCATGTCACATCATATGCCATCACATCCTACTCCAGTCCAAGACTCCATGTCATATCCGGTCCAAGTCTCCACGTCATACCCTAGTCCTTCACATACTAGTCCAATGCAAATACCCATGTCATATCCTAGTCCATATACTAGTGCAGTCCAAGTTCCCACATCCTATTCTAGTCCTTTGGTCATTAATCCTTTTCAAGTCACCCCCTCACAAGCCACATCTAGTCATGAAAATTCTATCATAGTCCAAAGTCAAATCCCATTTAATAAACTTGAGGATACATGTCAAAATGAAAGCCCAAAGCATGACCTTATAATGTCACCCTCATGTCAAGAACAAGGTAGTTCATCCAATGACCCTATCTTTCAGTCCATCCATGAAGTCCTTCAAGACAATCATGACATCCAGAACACACCTCTCCTTGACAACGGCTCTATTTCTGACTATATAATCCATGACAACCCCATCTTCGAGCAAGACCCTACCATTGACCAAGAAGTCCAAAATGATCCACTCATTGACCTTTATGCAATTCATGATCAAACACTTGCCGACCCTATACAAGCCTCGACTATTGACACTTCCTATGATGAGACACTTGCCTTCATGGGACACATAGATGATATTCCTCCAGAACAAGAATCTTCCACTAAGGACATGCTTGCATATGATCAAGTTATAGCTAAAATCATTGGACTCTATGACACTAAAAATAATGATGGCTTTGACATTGCCTTGAAAGCACCAACAGAGTCATTTGAACTTGACATGTCGCATGATCAGACGAAAGATATCAGTCAAGAATATGGCCAACAAGACAATGAAGCTAAGACACTTTATCAATTAGGGGCATCTATCTTTGTTAGAGCAGGATTTCTTGCAAATGAAAATATTACAAGTGACAGTGTCCATAGACATCATGATGGGTTAGCATCTTGCTTTCAAAACAATAAATACCCCATTGCAAATAGAATCTGTCAAAGCATGCAATATCAAGGCAAAGGACTAGGCATACACGAGCAAGGCATTCTTGAACCAATACAGCTTCAGGGAAATTACAGACATCAAGGTCTTGGTTATTCCTCAGACAACAAATCAAACGATGTCAGTGGTACCTCCTCGATATTAGGGGCAACTTTTTCAGAAACAAATGTCAAAATGGAGTCCATGAGAAATCCTTGTCATAAGATTGCTGCCAACACTCCCTCCACCCACACCATGAACCGTCATTCTATCATGAATCAACCTCCCCTTTGGGACCAACAAAAACAAAAGTCTTACAAATCAGAAGATCAAAATCAAATGTCAAAGGCTATTGAATCAAACAAAAGGACAAGTGGACAAATGAAATTAAAATGGATCCCAAAGAAAGACGGATCGAACAAAGACACCCAGTCAAATGCAAAATTCAATCACAATGTGGAGCGACAAGGCAAGAGGACTCCCACATATAACACACGTCCACCTCCTTCAAAATGGTCATCAAGCAAGGCATCTAAAAGTGTTGGTTCCAAACACCATCCCTCCAAAATCCGTCATCCAACATCCCAAGTTTGGAAAATAAAAAGTCATTCATCTAAATGTCCAAACAACCTTTCCATGTCTACCATCATTCATCATAATCCTACATGTCGCCTAAAGTCCAAAAATCCTACGTCACAAATCCGTCATGTCATGGCAGCAACTCTTTACCACAAGGACTCTCATGGCACTCTATTGCGATGTGCGTATTTTGATAAGGCCAACTCTAGTATCAGAAAGGATCACAATGACATCAATCAATTGTATACAAGTGCTACGATCCTGACAAGACAACTCCTTCAGCAAGGTCATTATTGGCATATCATGGCACCAGTCTCTACATCGGCACCGTCAGTGGATTTAGAACAGTTAGTGGTTATCTAAAGCATCCAGGCTATCCACAAAATCAGAAATACAAAAAAAATTAAAAAAATTAAAAAATCGTCACCCTGATGAAAACTTGGCAAATAGGCATCTTGGTGACACCAAAAAAAAATAAAAAAATCAAAAAGTCAAAAAAAAATAGTAAAGAGAAAAATTTCATCCAACGGTGAAAACTTGGCAAACAGGCACCTTGGATAAGTACCATGATGAAAACCTGGCAAACAGGTGTCATGTGTAAAATAAATCGTCTATGTGGACTCTTACACTTGGGGGCAAGTCGTCTCATTTCCCATGCCTTCCTCATGACATTGCCATCCATCTAAGCCCTATCATTTCCGTCCATTTTCCCACCTACCTTGGTCTTGACATAAAAATAGCACACATAAATCACGCTTTGGGGAAAACTCTTGACATGTCTATCCTTAAGTCATACATGATTCATAAAACATCATGTCATTGACCGTCATAGTCTTATTGTCATTATACGACATAGTCCTTAAAAATCATATGACAATTCCATTAATCTCATGTCTCCTATCTTTTACCAAGGCCACCCCCTATACTTTCATGTCTATCACCTATTTTGGCTTTCCCTTGTCAAACGGTCTAAGGATAATCATCATCCCATCTAGTCCTAACCAAGTCATTCCAAAT
>VDFB02193867.1:348276444-348316826 GCA_007258455.2 Sequoia sempervirens
GTTTTAGTGACTATCGGCAGACTCCGTCTCCATATGGTGATTACCAGGGGACTCCCACCCATGAGTACCAGGGGACTCTAGTGCATTGAGGGCCAGTACCTGATTCTTCACAGAAATCAGATGTGGGCAGCTCACAGTAGAGCGGGCAGATGCAGGATATTGGTTGTTTTGGCAGATACAAGATGGATGGTTTGTTCATGTCGCCAGAGGTCAGAGGTGATCTACATCTCTGAATTTTGTATCTTATTAGGCGATATATGATGGAGATGTATTGTATTATGATAGGATGTTTATTATTTTGATTATGTGATGGCCTTTATTGACACTAGGCATGATATTTCTTTTATGCGGCTATATGGGATGATTTATGATGTGGTTTCATATATATACACATGTTTATATGGATGGATGGTCTATGTTTTTATGATTAAGTTTTATGGATGCACATGTTCATATGGATGGACGATTTATGTATTCTTTTAGGATTATGATGTATGTATGTACATGTATGTTATTATGATTATGATGATGGGTGCACAGTTGTTTATGAAAATGGATAATTATGTATGGTTTATGATGTATGGATGCACATGTTTATGATTTATGTAAATGCTTCTATGATTTATGATTTATGGATGTACATGTGGATGGACGATTTATGCATGTTTATATGATTTATGATTTATGGATGCACATGTGGATGGATGATTTATGCATGTTTATATGATTTATGATTTATGGATGCTCATGTGGATGGACGATTTATGCATGTTTATATGATTTATGATTTATGGATGCACACATTTATGTGGAATGAAAGGTAAATGTTTATAATGCACCTAAGGGTCAATAAAGACCATTATGAGAATGCGGATAGGCGATAGGCATATGGAAGAGTGTATTTTCCAAAAAAACCATTAATATCCTGAGAGGAAGAGGACTTAAGAGGAAAAAGAATGAGAGTACTTACACAACCGAAATCATAAGTCATGGTGATGGTCATGAGGGAAATAAAGGGTGCATGCAAAGCGATGAAAATGCAGTGAAAATGAGATTTTCCATCTTTGGAGCATTGATTTTTACTATAGTGTTGGATACCAAGTACCTTGATATGGAAGATCAAGGCGAATGAGTATTCTATGCATGAAACAATCACAGCAAACAAGAAGGTTATCCCAACACCCCGAAGTCACGATGACCTCGGTCGGGCCTGGTGTTGAGATAACCACAAACACACAAAGTTGTCCTAGTGTAACACAAGACCTTGGAGATCCCGATGGGTCTTACGAGGGACAACTAAGAAGACAGCAGTCAAAACAAATGATCAAGGTATGCCCCCATGTCAGCAAGTCAAGGTACACCATGGTATGGTGGACCAAGGTGACCTTGACAAGTGATGGTAAGGAACCCAAATGATAAAAAAAATTTAAATGCATTAAGAGATCACAATCAAGACGACAGGTCCTTTGCCATGGGATCAACGTGATAGATGGGATTGACGAGGTCTGCTAGGAAGGATTCATCCTGTTGAGACCAAAGATGGATGTTAAAATAGAATGACCCAGTTGACGCAGGATATTACCCAGGGACAAGATCTTGTAACATGAGGGAATTTTGTTTATTAAGAACCGGTTAGATGCGGGCATAACTTGATGACGAAGCACAAAAGATTGACACAACCTACAAACCTAGGGGCTCGGGGGTTGATCATAGATTAGCCTTACCTACGTGAAAGTGCAGAGCCCTCATAGTTCCATAAAATACCATGGATAAAGCGAAAAGAAGAAAAATGGTGACCGACAATGATGGAAAAATGCCCCAGGGGATGAATCAAATGATCAACCTTGCTTACATGAAAGCGCAGGGGCAACGTAGTTCGACTGACGGACGCGACATGATGGGATCTAGGTGAAGACCGACATGATGGATGATCCTACATGATGACATGGACGGATCAACAAAATGAATGAATGACGTAAGCTCAGAGTGGGATACTGAAAAGCTCAGGATGGAGGATAGGCTAGATGGGTCATCCAATGCTCAATCAATATTTACCAAGCGGCCTAGGATGAGAAGGGTGAGGACAATAGTGCGGATGAAAGCGTAAAATAACTAGGAGGTTAGGTAGATAATGATTAAGCCCTCTACAGATGACACCTATTAGCAGGTTTTCACCATCCATACCTATCCAAGACACCACCAAGAGGTGGTTTTCACCATAGGACAAATTTATTTCTCTTGACTATTTTTTTTGGATTTTTGTCCTTCTTGATTTTTTTGATTTTCTTTGACTTTTTTTTTTGATTTTTTTTGACTTTTCAATTTTTTTTTTTTTTGACTTTTTTGACTAGGTGGGGTAATTGAGCAGATTTAGGTGTAGAACCTTTTCAGATGCATGATATTGATGGGTTCGTCAAGGGGTTCTCCTTCAAGAGTAGTTAACCTGTATGCCCTAGATCCATATTTAGCGGCTATGATATAGGGTCCCAACCAATTTTCCTCAAATTTTCCTTTCTTGTCTCAGTCTTGCTGAGTGCGCTGGTTCTTCTTAAGAACAAGCTCGCCCACCTAGAATTGTTGAGGATGAACCTTCTTATTGTAATTACGTTTGAGGTGATTTTGGTATGCTTGCAGATGATCATAGGATTTTATTCTTTGTTCATCCAGTAGTTCCAGCTGTGCAAGCCATGCAACATGAGCATCTTCTTTGCTGATAAGATTCTTCAAAGAAATCCTCAATGATGGAAGTTCAAGTTCAATTGGCAATTCGACTTCAACACCATACACTAAAGAGTAGGGGGTGGCGCCTGTCGGGGTGCGGATGGATGTGCGATATGCCCAGAGGGCAGGATGAATATGGAGGTGCCAATCTCATCCAGTGTTATTGACAACCTTTTTGAGGATATGGATAAGGGTTTTGTTGGTTGCTTTTGCCTGACCATTACCTTGGGGATAATAAGGCATTGACCAACGGTGTTGGATATGGAAGGTGTCATAGAGGTGTTTCATGGCTTGGTTTTTGAAGGGTTTTCCATTATCAGAGAGGATGGTGGATGGGATACCATACCTGTAGAGAATATGGTAAAGGATGAATTTGGAAATCTGAGTATCAGTGATTTGTGAAAGGGGCATTTCCTCCACCCACTTGGTGAAGTACTCAGTGGCAGTAATTATGAATGTATGGCCATTGGATGATGGTGGGTAAATCTTGCCAATCAAGTTGAAACCCCATTGAGAAAACAACCATAGTGCCAAGAGGGGCTAAAGATCTTGTGCTGGGGCGTGAATCAAATTTGCATGTTGTTGGCATGAAAGACACTTCTTCACAAACTCGCAAGCATCGTGTTCCAATGTAGGCCAATAATATCCAGCTTGTAAGATCCTTTTGGCCAAAGCCATACCATTTGAATGAGCTCCACAAACACCGCCATGTACCTCCGTTAGTGTAGCATGGGCTTCGGTCTCATTCAGACATCTAAGGAGGATTCTATCATACCCGCAATGATAAAGCATATCACCGACGATGACGTATCAAGAAGAGTGATAAATGAAGCATTTGTGTTGATTATGTGTAAGATCTGGGGGTATAATGTTATCATGGAGGTAGGTGTAGATGTCTTGGTACCATGGGGAGATGGGACCCACGATTTCACACACCATGTCAGTCTCAGGGATATCATATGCTAGGATTAAAAGTTGTTCTACAAGGAACTCACATTCTATTCAGTCTTTAGGCATGTCAGGCAGGGAACCAATAGTGGCCATCACATCAGCTACTTTGTTTCGTACCCTAGGAATCTGTTCAAATTGTATAGAGGTGAAATATTTCTTGAAATCATCCACCATGTGCTTGTAGGGTAACAACTTGTCATCCTTGGTTAGGAACTCATCATTAACTTGTCTAATGACTAGCAAAGAATCACCAAAGACTTTCAAATGAGTTATGTGCCATTGTTTTGCAATTTTGAGGCTGGTGAGGAGAGCTTCGTATTCTGCCATATTATTGGTACATGGGAATGCTATCCTGAATGACTTTGGAATGTAGTCACCCTGAGGGGTAACTAATAAAATTCCTGCCCCTGATCCATTGTGTGTATATGATCCATAAAAATATAGTGTCCACGTGGGGGTCTCACCTACGGAGAAGACTTCTTCATCCGGGAATTCTGTGACCAATGGATGAGTATCAACTAAAGGAGCTTCTGCTAATTGATCTATGATTATCTTTCCTTTAATAGCCTTGTGGTCCACATATTTGATGTCGAATTCACTTAGGAGCATGACCCACTTGGCCATGCAGCCAGTCAGAGTGGTTCTAGATAACAAATACTTCAATGGATCGATTTTGGAAATTAATTTAACTAGATGGCTAAGCATGTAATGTCAGAGCTTCTGTGTGCTGAAGATGAGTGCAAGGCAGGCCTTTTCCATGTGGGATTAGTTTAGTTTGTAGCCAACCAATGTTCGACTGATGTAGTAGATTGCCCTTTCTTTCGATGACTCATCATGTTGTGCCAACAATGCCCCCAACGCGACTGAAGTGGCGGAGATGTAAAGCAGAAGGGGTTTTCCGGGAATAGGTGGCATCAAGCTCGGTGGATGAGCTAAATATTCCTTAATCTTATTGAAACTCGTCTGACACTGCTAGTTCCATCGGAAGGTGGAATCTTTTTTCAGAAGATGAGTGAATGGCTGACACTTATCTACCAGCTAGGCTATGAATCTACGGATGGACTGCATCTTCCCCTGGAGGCTTCTTAACTATTTCAGATTGCGAGGAGGTGGCATCTCTAGGATAGCCTTTACCTTGGTGGGATCAACCTTAATGCCCTTGCGAGAGACTATGAAACCCAAAAACTTTCCTGATGTGACCCCAAAGACACACTTTTTTGGTTTTAGCTACAACTTGTAATGCTCTAACCGCTCAAATATCTTTTTTAGGATGGTAGGATGTTCTGCTCGTATTTTGGATTTTCCTAATAGGTCGTCGACATAATCCTCCATGATGATATGTATGAGGTCATGGAAGATGACGGTCATTGCCCTCTGATACGTTGCCCCCACGTTTTTGAGACTAAAGGGCATAACATTGTAACAAAAAGTGCCCCATGGTGTTGTGAAGGCAGTCTTATGTTGGTCCTCAGGTGTGATTCAGATCTGATTATAACCAAAGAAGCCATCCATAAGGAATAACATCTCATGTCTTGCTGTCAGGTCAACCAACATGTCAATGTTAGGCAGGGGGAAGTCGTCTTTTGGGTAGGCTTTGTTAAGATCCTTGAAGTCTGTGCAGATGCAAATTTCTCCATTTGGTTTTGCAATTGGTACTATATTGGAGATCCACTCAGAGTAATCAATCGGTTTGATAAAACCTGCCTCTAGTAACTTCTCCAATTCCTTCTTGACCAACAACGCGACTTGCGGATGCATCTTGCAGAGCTTTTGTTTGACAGGCTTGGCATCTGGGTGAATGTCTAAGTGATGAACCACTAAGGTGGGGTCTAAGCCTGGCATGTCTGAGTATGACCAAGCGAAGTTAATGATTCCCTCTTGGAGTAGCTGCACGATGACCGGATACTCTTGCTTCGAGAGTGACTTAGCTACATAGGTGATTTTAGGACCTTTAGCAGTTCCCATATTAACTTCTTGAGTCTCTTCAATTAGAATAGATGATCGGGCAGACAACTGAGTTCCCATAAGGGGAAGATGAACATCTCCATCTTCTAGTGCCTCTTCGAGGTTTTCACCATCATATGCGTCCTTTATTTTTACTTTTTCAAGGTCAGGAAGTGCCTCAAGGAGGTTTTCACTAGATGATTGCTTTTTAATTTTTTTATTCTTGTTTTTGTGATTGGAATGTTCATCCTCCCCCAATCCCATAAGGTTGACATATGTATCCGCAGACATGCTGACAGGTGTGCTATTACATAGGTCCTAATCAATAAGCTCAGGGTGACAAAGGGATAGGTTAATAGTGCAGACAGATAGGCATTTGAATATGGATGATAGGTTGGTGTGATCGATGTCATCGTACGCACGTATGATGGATTCCTCCTCAAGTATGTCTTCCAATGAGCCATTGTCCACGACGACACTATTGGAAGTATTAGACGATATTTCGGGGCCCTTCTGCTTTTTGTCATACCCAATGCCTATGTTTTTTGGTAGCTGAGACGTATCAATGGGTTGCAACTGCCCTTGTTCTTCTTTTCCTAGGCCCCTGCCTTGATAGTTATGCTTTTCCATGAACTTTGTTGGCCAGGGGTACTTTTCTTGAAAATATTCCTTTAGGGGAGTTTCCGGCTGGGGTTCTTCTCGGTAGAACCATTGGCTTATGTCCTCTTTTGGTGCATCTATCTTGACACTTGGGGATCTGAAAGTGGTGGTAGGGATGTTTTTACCACTAAAGGTGACAGTCTTGTCTTCCTTTGGGGTAGCATGCAAAGGTTGACCATACTCGTGCGGTGATAGCGGCATGGTTGCTACATTGAGAGCAGTATGCATTTCATATTCAGCACACCCTTTGTCAATGATCTGGACTTTGGTGACTGTAGGATTAGTGGTGGAGGATGGAGTGGTTATCGCAGTGGAGGGTGGATTAGTGGATGATGACTAGGATGCCCCCATTTCAACCCCAGGACAATAATGTAAATGGGGAAATGACACTTTTAAAGTGCGGAAATATTCAAATGGTTGGGGGTCGGCATAGATGGTGACTTCATGTCCATTGACTGGGAATTTTAGGAACTGATGGTATGTGGAGGGGACAACTTGCATAGCATGGAGCCATGGATGACAGAGGAGAAGATTATATGGCAAGTCCAGATCAAGGACATGACAGGTAATGTACTGAATCACAGGTCCCACTTGGACAGGGAGATTAATAATCCCTTCTGAATTCCTTTCTGCATTATCATAAGCCTTGATTGTGATGATCTGATTACTTAAATCCGCTTGAGTATACCCCACCTATTTTATGAATTTTAGAGTGCACAAGTTGAGGGCAGAGCCATTATCTACCAAGACTCTTTTTATTTTATGACGGGCAACCACGACTTCAATATGTAAGGGGCGATTATGATTGACATCGATGTTTGGCATATCATTTTGACTGAAGTGCAATTGATGGGATGAAGCTAGGTGTCCTACCAAAGCTTGGAATTGTGTAGGATCAATGTTATTAGGTACATGAGTTTCCTGTAGGGCTCTGTTGAGGATTTATTGATGCACAGGGGAAGGCTTAAGTAAATCCAAAATGGAGATATGTGCAGGGGTCTTTCCTAAGTGATCAAGGATGTTGTACTGAGAGCTTACAGGAGTTGATTGGGCAAGTGCGGGGGCCGTAGGGATAGTGATGTGGGCTCGTCATGTAGTAGTAGCACACTGAGGGTCTTTGGCTTTGACATGTATCATGGATACACGAGGTTCTACCTGCTCAATGTAATGAATAATACCCTCGTAATTGAGGGGTACATTCTTATAGCTCACGTTATTTGTGCTGCTATTTTGAGGATTACTATTGGAGGTGCTCAGGCCTTGATTATGGTTTGGAAAGGTGTTTTGATATATCTGCAATTGAGCATTGGATGATGGAGCTTGAATGGGGTCAACCTTGATATCACCTTGATCTATGAGATCTTGGACGTAGTTTTTTAGACCCTGACACTTATTCAAAGATTTTCCTTTGATCTTATGGAACTTGCAATACTCATTTTCACTAAACCATGTAGGCTTAGGTTTGGATTCGTCGAGTGGCTTGGTGACGGGGTACATGATCAGATAGTTGATTTGTAATAGCTTATTGAAGACGACACTCAAGGGTTCTCCTAATTGAGCATACTGGCATTTGGTGTTCCCTTGGTTATTTTGATTGGACTATTGAGGAAAACGTGGTGCCCCGTACGGTATAGATATGGCGTTAGGTATGGAGTGTTGCTATCTCTGGGATGTGTTAGCCACGTGGACATGTTTAGCATTAGTGACACCATCATTTACTGCATTCTTGTTCTTGTTCCAAAAATGTGGCTTGTCATTGAATGACCTTTCCTTTTCTTGATTATATATTTTGAAGTGCCCCTTGGCAACAAGGGCACACTCAAGGATGGGTCCCTTCTCTACTACCTTCGCGAAGGTGGTGACACAATGTAATCTAAAATTATGAGCCATGTTGGGATGAGAGTTCTCCACAAAGAGGGTGACCATGTCCTTTTCTTTCAAAGGGGTTTTCATTCAGCTTGCTAGCGCACGCCACCTTTGGAGGTAGTTAGTAAAGGTTTCCCCTTCACGTTGTTTCTCTTTGAGGAGATCCAAGGTATCAATGTCTTTCTCCAAATTGAAGGAGAAGTAGGAGACAAAATTTTCTAACAGGTCTGCAAAATATTTTCTGGATCCCTTTTCGAGGGTCATGAACGACCCTAGGGCGTTGCTTGCCAGACTCTGGGGGAACAGGCACAAGAGATAGTTGTCATTGTGCATAATTTCTTAACACTAGGAGTAAAACTCCTGCAAGTGGGCCTTAGGATCTTTGTTCCCCTTATATTTGTCAAACTTTGGCATCTCAAAATGTTTGGGGAAAGGAATCAATGAGATGGAGGGATCAAATGGATATGGGCATGTATATTCGAACTTGAATGATTGTTTGCCAGTCCCTGTCTAAAGATCTTTCAGAACGGCTTTGATTTCTAGTATGTCCGCATTGGCCAGTGTGTTGGACAAGTATTGATGGTAGGACGATTGTGGATTCTAAGATGATGTTTGGAGATGGGTGTATGGATAATGAGGAGGTAGTATCCCCTATTGATGCACCAAGGGACCTTGTTGATAAAGAGGTTGTTGTTGCGAGGTGGGATATGGATTGGTTGGGTAGTTGTGGGTGGCATACTATTGGGAAGTATGGAGGTGTTGTTGATTGGTTTGTGGATATTGGGGATGCTGATGTGACTGTTGCGAGGTCACATAAGATGGTTGTTGTTGATATTGTTGTTGGCTATAATAATTGTAATGATGGGGTGGTTGTTGATGCATTGTTGGTGGCTGTGTTGGACGAGATGGGATGTTATATGGTGGTTGCACTTGCGGGTGTAAGATGGATGCAAGGAATGGAGATATAGTCGGGGCTGAAGGTCGAGGTTGATTTCCTTGCGATTGATGCTATGGTGGTTGTGTTGAAAATAAAGGATTGACCAATGGTTGTTGTTGAGGTCGAGGTGTAGTTGAGATGTTTTACAAGAGAGTTTGTTGAGCACTAGTGGGAGCATAGGATTGGGGAGGTTGTTGGGATATGAATGATGATGGTGGAGGGATGTTGGATTGGGGAGGTTGTTGGGGTATGAATGATGATGGTGGAGGATTTGTAGCCCTAGGAGGTTGGGGCAAGGTAGTGAAAGGGCTGCCCCCAGTGTTGATAGGAGGTAGATTTGAGGGGAGTGGTACCGGTAGCATTAGTGGTTGCAGTTGTGGGATGTTTTGCGGCATGCCAAAGGCAAAGGGATCATTGGGGTCAATGGTTTGGGGTGTCCCTATGACCGAGATGGTGGGATGTGTGGGATTACCAACAGGATACAGGACAACGTTGCCGAATTTAGGTTGATGCCAACCTTCCATAGAAGGAACATTGGGGACGTATGAGCTACTGGGGATGTCATGTGAACCTTGGGGTACATTAGATGTGGAGGGGCCATACTTGGATAAGTCGACACCTGACGGTAGCTTGACACCTTTATCAATCAAGTGAGTCAAGATTTCCTTGCCATGTTTCTCAAGAAGGCGTTCTATCATTTGTGCAGTAACGAGGTTATTGAAGTGTTCCTCGAATGTGAGCTCAGGTTGATTAGCCATGTTTTCCTCCCTAGATGGTGACGTGTTTTGACCATCCACATTGGATTGTGATGAGGTTCCATTGTGGGGATCGTGAGGGACATTAGAACCATAGTTAGGATCTGATGAGACGTTCACTGTGTTGGTGGGATCTTGAGGGTTGTTTGATTAGGCATTCTGGGCTTGTTGGTCAGCCATTTTCTTTGCCTATGATCGAGTCCGAACAGGCATGCAAGATGATGAGATGGATCAAGCTATTAGAAAGACCTGGATGATAAAAGGTTGATTTGATTTGATGGGAGATTAGCTAATGATGATCGGTCAGACCGATGTGGGTTGACTTGATGAACTCGGATTTGGTTGACTGGTAGACACTGGATTAGTGTAGGTTTTGGATTTTGATATGGATAGATTTGATGATGTGAGGGTTGGATTGATCTGATGATTAGGATTAATTTTGATGATAAATATGATGAAGACTGAGATCCACCATCGATTTTAAGAAGGATCCTTGGTAACACTAGGTATTGATTGACGGGTGGATGTATGATAACGACACCAAATCCAACTTAAGATAGAAGTGGATTGATTGGGTCGGAAAGGATGACTGACTTAAGACAGATAGCAATCCTAAGTCAGTTATGATGATCATGATTAGGGATGAATACCTAGGTCAACTCGGATGACTACTCCAACAGGGCTTATATGGAATAGTGGAGATCAGAGATGAGAGCAGATTCGGGATGGATGGGGAGCATCTTAGGACAGATGAATGACTCTCAAAACAAGCAAAAGAGTGCTTAGAATGAATGACTCTCAGAACAAGGGGATGAAGACTTGGAACAAACGTTCAGATATTACTTTAGGATGCTAAATGGTCATATCGACGTTCAAAATGGGGGGACAAGGGATGCCAAGTGATAATATAGGCTGGCCAAAGGTCAGGTCCACCACAACATAAGGTTAGGTCCGCCACAGCATGAGGTCAGGTCCGTCACAACATAAGGTTAGGTTCACCACAGCATAAGGTCAGGTCCACCATAGAATAAGGTCAGGTCCGCCATAGCATAGGGTTAGGTCTGCCATAGCATGTGGTTAGGTCTGCCACAACATGAGGTCAGGTCTGCCAAATGATGTGGTCAGATCCGCCAAAGGATAAGTTTGAAGCTTGATTTTTTTTGATGGAAAAGTAAGGCAATGGACCCAAAATATAGCAAACATGAAAAGATTTGGACAAACTAATAATGACTGGTTTTGCACGAGAAAGATAGTTTAGACAACACAACCCTAAGATTAGTAGAAATGGGTATGGTCAACAAAGTCTTCTACACTAGGATAAACATGGTTGCTAAGGAATCCTCGATATACACCCGGTACGTGAGGCTCAAACCATGAACACGAACCCATTACAAGCGTGAGTTGGGAACCTTAGCGAGATACTAAAGGCTCGGACCAACTCTTCACGTCATCCCGACGCTTTGCCAATTACAATGTGGTTGGATTGAGGTACAACTTTCGCTCTCCCCCCTTTATATACCCCACCGGTACGCGTGGTTGGAATTGTCCCTTGGGGTGATGAAATCCCCAAGCAGGTCCCACTAAGAAAATAAAAAATGGGGTGAGTCAAAGGACTTGGAAAGCTACGATTTCTCATCACCTAGGATTGCCAAGTGGCGCAAGGGGATTGGATACGTCAAATAGCCTTCCACAAGCACGCCAAACAAAGTTTATTGACCCTTCTAATTAAACTATGTGCCTAATTTACCAAAAGACAATTGGTAAAAACTTGAAATTTCACCTTTGGGAGGTTAGGTCCACCATAGCAGGTCAGGTCCGCCACCGCAGGGTCAGGTCCGCCACCGGAGGGTCAGGTCCGCCACAGCAGGGTGAAGTTTGCCACCGCAAGGTCAGGTCCACCACCGGAGGGTCGAGTCCACCACCGAAGGGTCAAGTCTACCACCGCAGGGTCAGGTCTGCCACCGCAAGGTCAGTTTTGTTAATAGAGAGGATAGGTCCGCCACTGAAGGGTCAGGTTCGCCACCACAGGGTCAGGTCTGCCACTGGAAGGTCAGGTCCGCCACTCTATAACCTGAACCTGCAAAAATGCAAAAAATAGAAAATGTGAAAGAAAAAGACCCGTTTGTGGGTCCCACCAGTGCATGCCAGAAATGTGATAGGTCAAATGTATGTGTTAGAAAATGAGCAGCAAACAAAAGAGTGCAAATAAACACCAAAACAACCTACACCTCAAGATTAGCCTAAGTTGGAATCAACACAAGATAAAAGCAACAAATGGAACATTATACCTTGTCTCGAATCGATCCTTTGGTTGGCCCTTCGATCTTTGATGTGTATGCTCCTTGGATGGCACAAGATGCAAGCTAAATGATGATGTGAGGATGGGTGAAAATGGCTAAGTATAGATTGAGAAATAAAATTGCAAGAGTTTGGCTAGCAAAATGATCTCCCCCCAAATGAGAGAAAAGAGGGGGTATTTATAGGAATTTTGAGAATTCCTAGAAGAAATGGATGGTCAAGATTGAGCCACCAATGACCAAGATGTAGGGCCAAGGTGAGTTGAGAACTCACAAGCCCTCACATCTTGACATGTGGCATGTGACATAGCCCTAAAAGGTGAAGTGGACATGAGGTGGGAGAATAGTACATGACATAGAGGGGGGTACAAAGTACCTTGGGATTGGACAAGATCTCTTCATAAAGGAGGTCCTTGTCCCCATGTGGGTGAGAGGACATGTGAGGAATTAAAAATTCCTCAAATATTCTCATGGGGAGATGGGAAAGAATAAAGAATAAATAGAGGACATGTGGGGAGAAGTGAAGGAATTAAAAATTCCTTTTGGGTGCACTGGGGGACTAAAAGGTGAATTAAAAATTCACATGGGGAAGTGAAGTGCCTTGCCCAAAAGGAGAAAGCCTTTAATAAGGTTGACTTAAGGACACATGCCATAAATGGGAAGAGGATTAGGTTGTACTAACCATATGATTAAGGTTGTGCAAGTACTTAATTAGATGGACTAATGACTTATTATAAGCAAGTGGGATATTATGGAGGATGTGACCCTAATGATGATTAGGGGTGTGCATATGTTAGCCATAGTTAATTAGAGGAAGATGAAGAAGTTAAGATGGATTAGAGACCAACTTGCAAAAGTTGGAGGATGTGACAAGGAGAGAGAAAAGAGGAATTAAAAATAAATTTAAATTCCAAAAGGTAAATATGACTAAATGAAATAAAATGGTCTATTTATTTAATTTAAAGGAGAAAGAGGGGTAAAGTATTTATTAAATTAAATACTTTATGACCCTTATGTAAGATGCAAGGTATTAATTAATCAAATGATTTGATTAATATTAACAGAGGGGATAAACAGCTGGATGACTAAGGAGACGTATTTGATCATATGAAAGTGATTAAATTGGGTGTCTACAACAACAAATCAAATTTTAAAATCTGCAACATGAACACTTGATTGTTCATTCATAATCTCCATAAAAACATCACAATAACTTCTCCAAATTGACAATACAAATGGTGCAACCTCATGCGCTGATAATAATAGTCTCAAAACTGATATAAAATTTATTTACAATAGAAAAATAATTTAAGGACAACAACAAGTTCATTCTTTCAAATATTCTACCAAAAACTATGAAACAAGATCATCAAACACTTGCAAACTTCAAAAAAAATATGCAACAACTCAATCATGGATTCTTAATTCCATTTGCTTCTATTCCTTCACTTCCAAACTTGCAAAAATATTCATACCAAACTGATTTATCCTTCCCTCAACTCTCACCAAACTTCACCTGCAAAATCCCTCTTCTCTTCTCTTATTCCCTTTCTCTTCACAAGCTGATTTTCTACACTTTTTCTTGTGCAACTCTCAGGAGCAACCTGCAAGTTCTTTCTCCAAACATGCTGCCATTGATTTCTGCCCCTTGAATCCATTAAATACTCAATTTATGTATATTAAAACATTTTTGAGATACCAAAATAGGCACCCCAAATCTGCTCTTTCATTTCCCTCCAATTGTATTTTGAAATTCTTTAATTTGTCTTAAAATTCATCATTAAATGCTTCCAAATATGGAGCACAAAGTTGTTGCACCATATTCCATGACTTGCTATTGTAAACACCTCATAAAAATCAATAAAATCCTCAACCAAGTCGTGCTCATTCACATTAGTTTGAATACTGAAGTCATTAATTGATTTTTCCCAAAAATCAGTAGTTTATTTTTTCCTACATAATGAGTTCTTAAAATGGCAATTGTAACTCCCTTCAATTTTAGTGCCCAAATTTGCATGCCATGATTTGTGGAGAGGTTAGAATTCCTTATTAATTTCATGTCATAATATATAAATCCCCACCAAGAACCTCACACCCAAGTTGGGAAACTTCCAGGTTTTACAAAATGCAACAACCTATTTTTCCACCTAAACTGGCCAACTAGACATGATGACTAGAATATTGTATAATATTTATTTTTCACATATATTATGCCAATTATTATAATAAATTATCAATTAAAACTTTATTCAACTTGCTCAACATTGGAAAAAAATAAAATAAAAAATGAAAACATATTTTTGGTTGATGTTGATTGCTCATTCACCTAGGATGCTCCTGCATCACTACAGAGGAGGACCATGAAATAGAAAAACTAGAAAATGAAACTATAGGTATTGATGTGGAGCTAGACACAAATAAAGAAAGCCTTGAACCTAGGGGTCATGAAAAGGAAAACCAGAAGAATGTAATTGAAAATCCATAGCAAAATGTACAGGAAATTGTAGAAGATAGGGTTGAATCAAGAGCTCATATCGCCAAAATGAGTAAGACTAAGGCATCCAACATGTAACACTTACTCCTAGAGCAAAAACCTTATGTAATACTAGGAAAAAGAGGAAGTAGGGAATAGAAGAATCTTTGACCACTAGATTGCACAGATTAGCCCATGCTACTTGTACTATGTCTCAAGAATAAAAAGAACTAGATGTTGAAATTTTAGCCACCTATATTTTAAGAGGCGGGGATAGACAAAGTTGGGAACAAAGAAGGAAAAATCGACAAAAGAAAAAGGAAAGAAAAATGAGGGGACAAATGGAAATTGAGATGCAAGAGAGTTCTTTAGTAGAGCAAGAGGAGCAAGATATTTAGGAAGAAAATATCCTTGATACCTTTACTAAAATTTATTTCTAGAATAAAGAGGAGAATATATTTAGTCAGGATAATGTCTTTCCATGGGAATATTTACATGAGCGGTATGGTGTTTTTCCTAGCTTTGAGGATAAAAATGTACCTAATCAGGATGATGATGTCCATTTTAAGACTAATGATAATCAAATAACATTATATCTTGTGCTAGGAAGTGAAAAAAATCTATTGGTTCAAGAAACCAATACTTCACATCATAACTTGGTCCTCAAGAGTAACTTACTGATGAAAGAGACATAAGTTCTAAAATTGAAGTAAGTATTCCTCCTATCTTGGGTCAGCGTCAAGAAGGTAATCCCAAGACTAATGTTGCAGAAAAAACATCACATGAAGAGTCATATATTTTAGAAGAATTTAGTTTGGAAGAATTACTTTACAAGAAATAGAAAGAAATATATATTTTCTAGACTTGGGTACATCAGTTGGAAGAATAGGTTGAACCCCTCCAAGGATGGTTACAACAAGAATATAATAAAAATCAACAAAAAGTTGAGGAGTTGAAGAGGTTGAGGAACCAATTAAGGAAAAGATATGACAAATTATATAACTCTGGAAGAACACAAACATATAGTGGAAAAATTAAAAGGTACTTTTGAGAAGGAAATAATGGACACTTTTGTGACTAGCGAGGAACACCAATGGGTACTTGATAGCTTCAAGACTTCATGGGAACAAAAGGTTGTTCTGGATTACATATCCCTGGTAGAGCACCAACGAATAGTTCAAAATTTATAAGACAATTTGGGAAAGGAGATAATGGTAGTAGTCTAGAGATCAAAAAATATTCATCCCAAGTCTATAAGTAGTGCATGAGGACATGCAATGTCTTCGGCTGGGGGGAAAATGATGGGCTAAAAGCTTTTCTAGTTTTGCCATTAATCTAGCCTATACTTTAACCTTTTTTCCTCCTAGATTTCCATAAGAATTTTAGGATTAACAGATATTGATATGGATTAAAAGATACAATATAACTTAGAAACTAACCAGTTATGTAGCATTTATTTTAGTGGTTATGGTGAAAACAGGGTTCCTATAACCGTAGGAAGGAATAATGGGGAAGCTTGTCATGATTATTTTTGTTTCAAACTACAAATTGAATTGTTGATTTCTTTTGTATATTGATAGTAAATCAGTTTAAGTATTGTTAGAAAGAGTGGCCACATGCCATTTCACTCTTTCTCAAACTGATTGATGCACTTTTAGCCATAAGAATTAAAACTACAGATATGTGTATTTAGTTATTTCATTTTGTATAAGAGGTTATATAAGCTATCTTGTGTAGACAATTTTCATAGATGATTATGTTTATTTAATTATTTAGAAGAATGTGATTTAGAAGAATTAATAGAAGAGTGAACAATATAAATAAAGTGACTTTATTTATACGTAGTCGAAACATTAATCAAATAACTTGTATTTAATTAACTGAA
Source organism: Sequoia sempervirens (assembly GCA_007258455.2). Taxonomy (NCBI): domain Eukaryota; kingdom Viridiplantae; phylum Streptophyta; class Pinopsida; order Cupressales; family Cupressaceae; genus Sequoia; species Sequoia sempervirens. Next base: position 348,292,934 of record VDFB02193867.1, read on the forward strand.
TATGATGATCATTTTTAGGTGTATACATTTTTCCCCTCTTTGAAGTGATGTGTTTACATGTTGCTTCAAAGAAAATTTTGATACCGATGCTCAGAAAAGATTTTGATGCCCCAGATGATGCAATATTTTGATGCCCTAGAAGATGATATCCTAGACTTTGATTTGTAGTTATTGACAGATATATTCTCCCTCAGGAGATAAATCGGTGAGCTTTGGAAGTTTTTTGGATTTTTTGGAAATTTTGAATTTTTTTTATGATTTTGATGATTTTGATGTAGAGACAATTTATCTCCCAAAAAATGGTGTTGAACCTGCTAGGTGATGAATTGATGCCCTATGTTGCCTACTTGTGTTTGATGTTTGATGATCACATTTAGTCGATTGATTTGATGATGATTGGTGATGTTGATAGATTAGATGTCCATTGATCTCATGATAGGTGAGATGCCATGATAATTGAGCTCATGATAGGTGAGGATCAATTATAAGTTGATTCATTTGATAAACCTCATGATAGGTGAGGATCAATGATAGATTGATGATTGACCTCATGATAGGCAAGGATCAATGATAGTTTGATTGATTGACCTCATGATAGGCGAGGTGCATTGATTGATGAACCTCATGATAGGTGAGGTTGAATTTATTGATGAACCTCATGATAGGCGAGGTTGAATGATAGATTGATGATTGACCTCATGATAGGCAAGGATCAATGATAGTTTGATTGATTGACCTCATGATAGGCGAGGCACATTGATTGATGAACCTCATGATAGGTGAGGTTGAATTGATTGATGAACCTCATGATAGGCAAGGTTGATTTAATTGATGAACCTCATGATAGGGGAGGTTGCATTGATTGAATCATGCACCTCATGATAGGCGAGGTTGATTTGATTGATGAACCTCATGATAGGCAAGGTTGAATTGATAAGATTGCTGATTTGTGATATGTTATGATCATAGGAGGATTTTCGTATCTGGTGCAAACAGATTCAGATTTGATTGGGCAATGTAGTTTGACTTCTTTGATTGATTGGTATGCCCCAGTATAGGATTGATTAATGTACTAAGACTTGATGATGTAATGAGACCTGATGCATACACTGATTCAGTTGAGGCGTTATGATTTATGCCATTTTTGATGATGTACCTCTCGATATTTAGATATCCTTGTACACTTGACATTATTTTGATATATATGATATGCAGTGATGATGATGATTGATCTATGTGTCTATAATTTCATATGATGATGATCATGATGATTATGATGGATGCATTTGATTTCCATGTTATGATGATGATTCTGATGTTATAATATGCGATGGATGCAATGATGATATGATAATGCATGGTTGATGATTTGATATGCTTTATGGATGATGGATTTGATTATGCAAATGATGTAAGAGTTTTTTATAATGATGAATGATGTGATGCAAATGATTATGAAGATGATTGTGTTTTAGGGTCTTAAGCTTAAATGAGTGAATCTGTCCAACTTCCAAGAGTTGTGGGAAGACTATAGAAGATTGATATTTTAAGCTTCATAACTCTGATATATTTCCCAACTTTCTTGGAAATCTGAAGAGACTCACTTATTTAAGCATAGTGGATGACATGATTTTGATGTTGGAAATGATATGCAATGTATGTTCTTTATTATTTTCTTTTGTATTTTTTGAGGCAAATATCATGATGGAATGTATGAATGTAAATGATGTGAGAATGTTTTCTAAGATATGCAAATGATGATTCAACTGATGTGCAACTAAATGAGAATGATGTTTTTTTTGGTTAATGTCCAGTGTACTCAATCCATTAATAATAGAGATGAAACCATTGTGAAATTGTTTTAGCATTGAAAAACCCCATAAATACACATGCAATACTAACATGAATGCAAACTAACTTAACTATGCAAATCTTGTTTTCAAAAGTTATCATTTATATTAACCAATTTGTTGTGCTTTTTATCATCATTGGGCCGTTAAAATGTCGAAAGTGAGTACAAGAATCGATGGCATATTTTAAACCAAGATGAACTGAGTACTACTTTCATGATGTTTTAAAATTGCAAGTTAACACAAGCATCTATGCATAATTAAACCGAGATGACCTGAGCATTACTTGCGTAAAAAGACAAGAGTTAATCTTTTTCCTATGCAAATTCAGAATGTCATTAGTGATACTTTGTAGAGAACATCTTGTGACAACTTGCATAGATAATGATAAACTCTTAGACAACAGACAAAGAAAAATCATACTCCTTCCTTGCTCCTATAGTTCGAGACATCATTGAGGGCTCGAGAGATATGATATCAAAAATCAAAGTAGAACAATTTGAATTTTTTTGTTTAACATGATAAACCATTGATTTAGAAAGATCATCCATTTGAAGTTTATGTTTGTAACATTGGTCTAATGATTGTTTTCCTATTGGTTCAAGCTCAAAGTTTATTTGCCCCTAGTGAGTGTAGAATTTTTCCCCCAATCTAGGGTGAGACATGACCATCATGACCAAGATCTAACCTAAATACCTATCCTAGGGGCCTCAGGGGTTGATCAAAATATTAGCCTTGCCTGTGTTATACACGTAGAGACCACGTAGTTTGATTGATGAAATGACCAAGATTTACAAGACAAACTTATCAACATAGCAGACACCTAAAAGACTAACCTAAATGTCTTGGGGGATAATCAAAGATTACCCTTGCCTATGTTCAAAGCTTAGAGACAACGTAGTTTGAATGAAGACTATGTTTTTGACTTTTTCACTAGTTTTTGGATTTTGACATGTTTTGAATGTTTTTGGGATTTTGATATGTTTTGAATGTTTTTGCGATTTCTGATTTTCCAACCTTGAGAATGCACAAGAATCCAATCTAATGCAGGACATGCCCCCAGTGTGATACGATAAGACAAACTAACTTTTAGAATGGGTTGAGTAACACTAGGGGATAGCATGATACAAACACTGGATCAAGCTATGGTGCAAACATGGAAGCACGACAAATGCAGAGATGAAAGCATGATGGATGAATGATGCAAAGCAAGTAACGTAGTCTAAGATAGATGGGGAGTGCTTATTTTACGCAAGGCACCTATTTTCCAAATTTTCACCAAGGTACTTGCCAAAAGTGCCACTGAAGTGGTTTTCACTAGAGGATGATCTTTTTTTCTTTACTATTTTTCAATCCTTTTTCTAATTTTTTTTTAATTTTTTTGGAATTTTTCCAAGACCTTTACCAATGCACTAGATGAGCTAGGTGTAAAACCTTTTGAGATGCAAGATTTTGAGGGGTTCGTCAAATAGATCCCCTTCTGGTGTGGATAATTGATATGCTCTTGATCCAAAGACTAAGGGACCTAGCCAGTTAGGTTCAAATTTACCCTTCTTCTCTCGATCTTGTTGATTACGGGGATTTATTTTAAGACTAAGTTGCCCCCTTGAAATGATCTAGGTATTAATTTGTGATTGTAGCTCCTAGATATCCTTTTTTGATAAGCTTTTAGGTGATCAACTGCATGTTGTCGGTGCTCATCCAACAATTCCAATTCTTGTAGCTTCGATACTTTGTAATCCTTGTGTAATCAAGGGAAAATCTGGTTTGTTAAAGGGTTAGCACAATAACAATAAAATTCCTATGAAATAACAAAGCACAAAGGAAATAATATGAAAACAGAAGGAACAATGTTACCCTAGGTCTTCATCTTCCATGCTTCACCTTTGTTACACCTCCTAGCTTGCTGTAAATAGAGATGCCCTCAGATTTGTATGAGCAACTATGACAAATGACAAGACCAAAGCAAGTTTTGAAGGATTTTATTGAAAGAAATGACTTGACAATAGACTAAAATGACAATGACTGCAAATGACAATGATCATAACCTAAAATGGACAGAAATGAGCATGAGAGAGATAGAGAGAGAGAGAGCTGAGAGAAAGAAAGAGCCAGAGAGGGACAAAATGAGAACAAAATTGCCATTTTATAAAAATTGCAATTTTGAATGTGTGGCCAGGATGAGAAGATGACAAAAAACCCTAGAATCAAAGATCAAGATTGAATGTTGTTGTGTGCATTAGGGTTAGGTCAAAATGAGGGCAAAAAGATAAGGATGAAGGGCCAAGATTGAATTATAAGATAATTCAATCAAGGGTCGAAATTAAATGAGATGTCAAAAGTCAAGAATTAATTTGGAAGATAAGACTGGCACGGGCAAAGAGGTTGCTGGAGAAATTAAATAATAAAATTTATTTACTCCAGGTGACCAGTAAATAATTAAATAATAAAGATATTATTTAATTATGGGGGAATGTGACAAAAGAATTGTTTTGAATTAAATAATGATTTTAATTCAAAATTCAAGAGAATTGACCAAATTAAATAAATAAAATTTATTTAATTTAATGAGAGAAGAGGCTAATGAATAATTAAATAATTAAAATAATTATTTAATTATAGTGGATAGTAGATAAAAATTAAATAAATTAGAATCTATTTAATTTTTAAAAGAAGGGGACTTGCCTAGTGACGTAATTAAATAAATAAAATTTATTTATTTAATAATCAAGAGGAATAAATGACAAAAGGGGAATTAAATAAATTAAGAAATTTATTTAATTAAAGGAAGACTTTAGGTAATTAATGACGTATTAGATAAATAAATAAAATTTATTTATTTAATAATCAAGGAGAAATAAATGATAAAAATGAATTAATAAAATAATTAAAATTATTTAATTAATAGAAGAATTATGATCTCTTTAGAAATAATTAAATAATGTTCATTTAATTATTAAGAAATGAAAGGGGCAATGCGTTGAATAATCTAAGAGCTGCAAGCCTTAGGACAATTTTTATGTGTCTACATTTTGGCCCCCTCTTGTCATAATGTAGCATGTCGTGACTGCGGACAAAGCAAAATAAGTCAAAATATGCCCCAAAGCAAAATAAGATGAGGAAGAATGACGGTTACATGCCCTCGAGGACGTATCGCTCAAGAACATGGGTGTGCTCTAAATTGGTTAGAGACTAGAATAAATAGCGAAGAAGAAATGTTAGCAAAAGATGGATGATGCAGATATGGATGCAATGCCTATATGAGATGGGAGAGAGAATTATGACAAGACTAAAGAAGATGCATGTTAGTTCCTAGACCAAATCCTTCAAAACATTGCCATAGGTCTAATGTTTATTGCTCTTAATCATCATTGGGTGGTAAAAATGACACAAATGGACAACAAACACAATGGTATGACGTAGACCAAGGTGTGCAAGGTCATCCACTTGAAAAAATAGACAGTCACAGACAAGGAATGTCCTAACTCATACTAAGGGTCATGTTGCCCCAGTCTTTTTGTCAAGACAATCCACAGACAACAGTCAAAGAAAATAAAATAGGTCAGGAAACGTCATTGCACCTCTAAATCCTTCATGGGACATCCTCGAGGTAGCTAGTAACATGACCACAAAGAAAAGACAGTAAAAAGATAAGACAAAATAGCCAAGATAGTCAAAATATAAGAATAAATAGACCAAAAAAATTTAACAGCCATTAATTTTGTTTGCCAATGTTTGTTTGCCAAAGATTGAATTCTTGTTTGATTTGACAGTTTTGACAGTTTAAGAGTTTTGCCAATTTGACAGTTAAGTTGATATTGATTGCCTATTGTCGAAGGACACATCCCGAAAAGGTAAAGGACATTTTGACGAGGTCCAAAACCAAGGACACATCTTGAAGATGACTAAAGAGTGATGCGACTGACATTGTTTTGACTAATATGTTTTGGCAAGTTGATCGATGTTGACTGTATGATTGATTAGACTCCAGACTGCCTAATTTTGACCAATTTTGATATCGATTTTCTTCGAAATGACTGCCTTGTGTTTGAGTTTGATCAGTTCAATTTGTATTTGACTGATATGACGATTGTGACAAATGCCATGATTTTATTTTGACCAAGCTAAAAGGACTGACCTAATGTCTCGGGGACTCATCGACCGATGGCCTTGCCTACGTAGCAAATGCGTAGAGACAACGTAGTTCGACAATGACATGGACTGACTGACATCACTGACTTTGACTCCATGTGACTGACTTTGACATTGATTTGGATGTTTTTGTGTTTTTCTCTGGACATTTTAGGATTTTAGGTCTTTTTTCAGGACATTTTATGATGTTTTTGTCTTTTTTCAGGACATTTTATGATTTTTTTGTCTTTTTTCAGGACTTTTATGATGTTTTGTCTTTTTCAAGACTTTTGCCATAAGCTTTGTCTTTTTCAGACTTTTGCCATGTTTTTGTCTTTTTTAGGACTTTTTGCCATGTTTTTGTCTTTTTGTCATTTTATGATTTATTTGGATTTTGATGTTTAAGAGGATAGTGAAAAATGCATATGACTGATGCCTACATATGAGAATCCAAGGACAAACATGATTGTGCCCCTAGTCAAGCTGAATACCAATTGACAAGTGATGACAACATTGTTTGACGTGGGAAGGACGCATCCCAAAACAACGTGAGGACGATGACAATAAAGTGACGAAAGTATGGAGGTCTACAGCCGAGCTAGGAATGCAGTCAAGTAATGTTTTGGATAATGCGCTTGTATGAATTGGACTCATTGCATTTGGAATGACTTGGTTAGGACTAGATGGGATGATGATTATCCTTAGACCGTTTGACAAGGGAAAGCCAAAATAGGTGATAGACATGAAAGTATAGGGGGTGGCCTTGGTAAAAGATAGGAGACATGAGATTAATGGAATTGTCATATGATTTTTAAGGACTATGTCGTATAATGACAATAAGACTATGACGGTCAATGACATGATGTTTTATGAATCATGTATGACTTAAGGATAGACATGTCAAGAGTTTTCCTCAAAGCATGATTTATGTGTGCTATTTTATGTCAAGACCAAGGTAGGTGGGAAAATGGACGGAAATGATAGGGCTTAGATGGATGTCAATGTCATGAGGAAGGCATGGGAAATGAGACGACTTGCCCCCAAGTGTAAGAGTCCACATAGACGATTTATTTTACACATGACGCCTGTTTGCCAGGTTTTCATCATGGTACTTATCCAAGGCGCCTGTTTGCCAAGTTTTCACCGTTGGATGAAATTTTTCTCTTTACTATTTTCTTGACTTTTTTATTTTTTTGGTGTCACCAAGACGCCTGTTTGCCAAGTTTTCATTAGGGTGACAATTTTTTAATTTTTTTAATTTTTTTTTTGTATTTCTGATTTTGTGGATAGCCTGGATGCTTTAGATAACCACTAACTGTTCTGAATCCACTGACGGTGCCGATGTAGAGACTGGTGCCATGATATGCCAATAATGACCTTGCTGAAGGAGTTGTCTTGTCAGGATCGTAGCACTTGTATACAATTGATTGATGTCATTGTGATCCTTTCTGATACTAGAGTTGGCCTTATCAAAATACGCACATCGCAATAGAGTGCCATGAGAGTCCTTGTGGTAAAGAGTTGCTGCCATGACATGACGGATTTGTGACGTAGGATTTTTGGACTTTAGGCGACATGTAGGATTATGATGAATGATGGTAGACATGGAAAGGTTGTTTGGACATTTAGATGAATGACTTTTTATTTTCCAAACTTGGGATGTTGGATGACGGATTTTGGAGGGATGGTGTTTGGAACCAACACTTTTAGATGCCTTGCTTGATGACCATTTTGAAGGAGGTGGACATGTGTTATATGTGGGAGTCCTCTTGCCTTGTCGCTCCACATTGTGATTGACTTTTGCATTTGACTGGGTGTCTTTGTTCGATCCGTCTTTCTTTGGGATCCATTTTAATTTCATTTGTCCACTTGTCCTTTTGTTTGATTCAATGGCCTTTGACATTTGATTTTGATCTTCTGATTTGTAAGACTTTTGTTTTTGTTGGTCCCAAAGGGGAGGTTGATTCATGATAGAATGACAGTTCATGGTGTGGGTGGAGGGAGTGTTGGCAGCAATCTTATGACAAAGATTTCTCATGGACTCCATTTTGACATTTGTTTCTCACAAAGTTGCCCCTAATATCGAGGAGGTACCACTGACATCGTTTGATTTGTTTTCTGAGGAATAACCAAGACCTTGATGTCTGTAATTTCCCTAAAGTTGTATTGGTTCAAGAATGCCTTGCTCGTGTATTCCTAGTCCTTTGCCTTGATATTGCATGCTTTGACAGATTCTATTTGCAATGGGGTATTTATTGTTTTGAAAGCAAGATGCTAACCCATCATGATGTCTATGGACACTGTCACTTGTAATATTTTCATTTGCAAGAAATCCTGCTCTAACAAAGATAGATGCCCCTAATTGATAAAGTGTCTTAGCTTCATTGTCTTGTTGGCCATATTCTTGACTGATATCTTTTGTCTGATCATACGACATGTCAAGTTCAAATGACTCTGTTGGTGCTTTCAAGGCAATGTCAAAGCCATCATTATTTTTAGTGTCATAGAGTCCAATGATTTTAGCTATAACTTGATCATATGCAAGCATGTCCTTAGTGGAAGATTCTTGTTCTGGAGGAATATCATCTATGTGTCCCATGAAGGCAAGTGTCTCATCATAGGAAGTGTCAATAGTCGAGGCTTGTATAGGGTCGGAAAGTGTTTGATCATGAATTGCATAAAGGTCAATGAGTGGATCATTTTGGACTTCTTGGTCAATGGTAGGGTCTTGCTCGAAGATGGGGTTGTCATGGATTATATAGTCAGAAATAGAGCCGTTGTCAAGGAGAGGTGTGTTCTGGATGTCATGATTGTCTTGAAGGACTTCATGGATGGACTGAAAGATAGGGTCATTGGATGAACTACCTTGTTCTTGACATGAGGGTGACATTATAAGGTCATGCTTTGGGCTTTCATTTTGACATGTATCCTCAAGTTTATTAAATGGGATTTGACTTTGGACTATGATAGAATTTTCATGACTAGATGTGGCTTGTGAGGGGGTGACTTGAAAAGGATTAATGACCAAAGGACTAGAATAGGATGTGGGAACTTGGACTGGACTAGTATATGAAGGACTAGGATATGACATGGGTACTTGCATTGGACTAGTATGTGAAGGACTAGGGTATGACGTGGAGACTTGGACCGGATATGACATGGAGTCTTGGACTGGAGTAGGATGTGATGGCATATGATGTGACATGGGGACTTCGACTATATTAGTTGGTAATGATATAGGGACTTGGACTGGATTGGAGTAAGGTTGACTAAAATGGGACGTGGAGACTTGGGCCGAATTGATATGGTATGATGTGGGGACGTGACATGTGTTGGTAGATGGTTGGTAAGGCATGTGGACTTGGACGGAATTGATAGGTGAAGGGTCAGAATATGACGTGGAGGTATGGAATGGACTAGTGGACAATTGACTTCCCTTGTCAAGGTTAGGATAAGGGTGATAAGTGGATGTTTGTTGTGAATTATTGGTAGGATTCATGTCAAGTGACTGTTGATGGTGAGGGTAGATGGATGGTGGCAAGGTATTTATGTCAAAGCCTTGTGGTAACTTAGCCCTTTCGTCCAAAAGCATGGCTAGATGCCTTTGAGGGTCACGTAAGAGATATTTTTTTACAAAGGAGACTATGTCAGGATTTTGCTTGGCAGCTTCTATGTCTTTGAAATATACTCATCCATTTTGGTCTCTTTGTATGAATGGTTCAAAAATGTTTTTTGATGAAGATGGCATGTTCATGGGAGGTTGCATGTTCATGTTGTGAAATGGGTCGGAAAAGGTCCAATGTTGGTTTGTGTCATAAGTGTTATTGTCGATGTTGGGATTGGAATCTTGTCCAGAGTTTGCCATTTGTTGTTGTTGTCTTTGAAGCCTAGTCTCAACCGTAAAAGGGATTTGCTCAAATGAGGATGATGAGAATGATAAGTAAATGCAAGGATGACACTAGCCTATGTTTTTGTATTTTTTTGATAAAGGATGACAATGTAAGACTATGTTTTTGGATTTTTTGGATAATAAGGGATGCAATATGACAATGTTGTCTAAAGAAAATGACTAATGCCACATGACAATGAAGACTAAGCTGACAAGTTATGACACTAATTTTTGGAGTATGTCAATGCAAGGTGATAATGACGTTTGCCTAAGGAAAATGACCAATGCAAGGTGATAAAATGTCAAATGTCAAGGTGACAATGAAGATGTTGACTAAGGAAAATGACCAATGCCAAGCTAGATGCCAAATGAGGACTATGATGGACAATGAAGATGTTGACTAAGGAAAATGACCAATGCCAAGCTAGATGCCAAATGAGAACTATGATGGACAATGCCGAGTCTAAGTTCAAAATGAGGACTGAGATTTTGATGTCTTGTTGAAAAGTATGAGTTGTCCAAGGTCGGTTGTTTGTGTCCAGATTTGTGAATGTTGTGTATAATGTTTTGAAAAAATCCGACAAGCACTTTGACAAGCATAATGTTTTGGGTGTAACCAATCGCACATCAAATAAGTACAATCCCAGGTTAGGCCATGACAATATTCACTAGATTCCACGTGGGTTTCCCCAACCGCATATTTGTAGCGTGTGAATTCAGAAGCTTGGCTGCACGGGCTCCCCCTTATAGTGCACTCTCTTCTCAGTCCAACCAAGCTTCCAACCCCCATGAAACTCCCATGGCGAGCTGATCACATCTACTATAAACTGTGAAAGTGTGGATGCCTTCACACCGACCGGTGCTGCGCTAGCAAATAGAAGGATTTTGGCTTACTACACAAGAGTTTTTAGTTCGGGCATTCCGTTCGTGGGGCGTGATCCATGCGGCGAGAGTCCCCTTTCGGATCCATCTCGTCGGAACCACGCTCGTGATTCTTGGGATTTCCCCAAGAACCCACTTTTATATACCGGCTGGAAGTCCCTCGGTGTCAGGGTGCTACCGGTCTGAGTCGTCCTGGGGTGAGTACTTTTTCCCACCAGAACAGGCCCAAGTTCTAGAGTCAGTAACCGTTTCTCTTACACCCACGATCACACAAATGTGCAAGGGGAGAGGATACTCTGATATACCAAATCGTGAAGGGTAATTAACAAATAAAGATGGGTCTGGTTTTCTGATCACAAGGTTTTCACCAAGTGAGAGCATACTCACCTACCATCTTGCAAGCACAATCAACCAAAGAAGACATGTGTTCTTTTTATATGCACCAAAATCAAATGTTTGCTAATCTATGAAAAACAAGCACAATGTTTGTCTCTTCCTTCTTTGACATTCGAATCTGCAAACAATGAATTAGTAGTCTCTTATGCAATGGTCTTGGACACACGAATGAGGATTGCCACACGCTACAAGAAAAGATTAGTAATACAAGAAAAATCTAATCTAGTTAACTTGCAGGAATAAAGACACAGAAAAGAAATAGAAAACCAGAAAACCAGTAAATAGAAAAACCCGAAAATCTAAAAATCAAAACCTCAAAACTGAAAGAAAAATTTTACCAGACAGTTGCGGCTCGATTTGTTAGTTGCGGCTCGATTTGGCAGTTGCGGCTCGATTTGTCAGTTGCGGCTCGATTTTGCAGTTGCGGCTCGATTTTGCAGTTGCGGCTCGATTTTGCAGTTGCGGCTTGATTTGTCAGTTGCGGCTCGATTTAGCAGTTGCGGCTCGATTTGTCAGTTGCAGCTCGATTTGTCAGTTGCGGCTCGATTTGGCAGTTGCGGCTCGATTTTCCAGTTGCGGCTCGATTTGGCAGTTGCAACTCGATTTGGCAGTTGCAACTCGATTTGGCAGTTACGGCTCAATTTTGTAGTTGCGGCTCGATTTTGCGATTGCGGCACTTGAGCCTGCGATTGCGGCACTCTGTACTTGTTCCTGCAAAATTGACAAAAAATACATGCAACTGTACGGAAAAATGACAGAAAAAATAGAGAGTCGGGTTCACCAATGTAATCAAGGGAAAATCCTAAATTATTATTAAGTGGGTTAGCACAATAACAATCAAAATTCCTATGAAGTAACAAAGTACAATGGAAGTGAGGTGAAGACAAAAGGGATAGTGTTACCCTATGTCTCCACCTTCCATGATTAACCTCTGTTACACCTCCTAGCTTGCAGATAAATAACAATGCCCTTAGATTTGTATGAGCAACTATGACAAATGACTAAGCCCTATGCAAGTGTTGAAGGATTTGCAGAAAATAAAATGTCCCTACAATGAGCTAAAATGACTATGACTGTTAATGACTATGACTATAAGACTAGTAGCATAAATTGAAATCTAAACATGAGAGACTAAGAGTGCAAGAAGTCAAGAGAGCTGAGAGATTGAGATAGATCCGAGACCAAGAGAGGTCAAAATTGCCCTTTTATAAAAATTGCAATTTTGACCGTGTGGCCAGGATGAAAAGATGACAGGAACCCTAAGATCAATGATCAAGATTGAATGTTGCTGTGTGCATTAGGGTTAGGTCAAAATTAGGGAAAATGATAAGGATGAAGGGCCAAGATTGAATTATAAGATAATTCAATCAAGGGTCGAAATTAAATGAGAAGTCAAAAGTCAAGAATTAAATTGGAAGATAAGGCTGGCACGGACAAAGAGGTTGCTGGAGAAATTAAATAATAAAATTTATTTACTCTAGCTGACCAGTAAATAATTAAATAATCAAGATATTATTTAATTATGGAGGAATGTGACAAAAGGAATTATTTTGAATTTAAATAATGATTTTAATTCAAAATTCAAGAGAATTGGCTAAATTAAATAAATCAAATTTATTTAATTTTAGTAAGAGAAACAGCTAATGAATAATTAAATAATTAAATTAAAATTATTTAATTATAGTGGAAAGTGGACAATTAAATAAATCAAATTAGAATCTATTTAATTTTTAAAGAAGGGACTGTTTAGTGACGTAATTAAATGTAAAACTTCTATTTAATTAATCAGTGAGGAATAAAGATAAAATGAATTAATTAAATAATTAAAATTATTTAATTAATAGAAGAATTATGATTCTTTAGAAAATAATTAAATAATTAAAAATTATTTAATTATTAAGAAATGAAAGGGGCAATGTTGAATAATCTAAGAGCTAAAGCCTAGGACAATTTTATGTCTACACCTTCTAAAAAAATAGGGAAAAATAGGGTGGTTAGACCACTATTCTCCTATTATCATTCAGTAATGTCCTAGGAACCTAAATTGGATTGACTATCAACCCCAAAGGGTGAGTCAATTATCAACAAGGATGACCTAAGAGGGGTTATTTTAGGGTTTGAAGTGTTCACCACCAAGAAAAAGGTTGGAAAAGACAACTTAATATTCAACTCACAAAACCTAGTAAAGCAAGTCAAATGATGAATTAAATGATGAAACTATGCAACATCAAGTTAGAATATTGTAGAAGAGGGGGATTCACTACTCACGATTTCTCTTCATTCAGAGAGCCTCATAAGGTGAACTTCCCTAAACTACCTCAAGGAATAGTGGCAAGAGTTTTAGAATCAGAAAGAGTAGGTCATGAAGATTTTCTGGACAGATTGATGAGCTCTTAGCCAAAGGACGTCAACATAGAATAGGAATGACAACATGGTGTTCTGGCATCTTAGAGGTGCTTTGGCATCTCGTATGGACTAGAGAGTGAGAATATCTCAGAAAATAGCAAAGTGGTGACATACACTCCGATTATTGAGAAATTCTAGAATGCAAGAAAGCAATAGGAAGAAATAAGACTGAAATCAAGTGAAATAGAGATGACAAAGATAAGGAGAAGAAAGAAATACTTTAAACCATGCAAGTGATGAATTTTCCAACTCATGAATGTCTCCAATACCTGCACCCAAGAGGGAGAGAGAAATTTTTGGGACTAGATAGGGGTTTTCCTTAGTCAATGCCTCGTTTTTGTGTTCCCGCATCCACAAACAACTAGATAGATAGAGAGAAAAGTAGAAATGAAGTAAAGATCACTAAAGAACTACAAAACTGTGTTATTCTACTCAACCAAGTAATTGAGGAGAGGAGTGAAAGCTTACCACCTTCACCAAGAGTGCTCAAGGCTAATGGGGGAGAAAATGAGAGGACTTCAAGCCTCTGCTACAATGTTGTTTTGTTCCACTTTTTCTCTATTGAAGTGATGGACTATTGATGTTGTTGTTGTGAAGTGTAAAGTGTTTGGGGACTGAGGAGATGGTGAATAAGCTACTTAGAGCTTGTGAAGATATTGTAGGAGTGATTGTGAAGAGGAGTTGATGAAGAGCTAAGATAGGGCTCAGAGAGAGCTAGAGATTCAAAAAAATGGATCAAGAAGAGGTGAATTTGAAGAAGGAGATGAAGGAAATGAAAATATTCAAGTTAGTCAGCTGAGGAGGGTGTTACAAGTTGACCCTCAATGGGAAGCGTAATGCCTCTGCAGGCTCCAAATGCGGGAATCTATTAGGGACATAAGCATGCCACACAAATGTTTGCACATCATGTGGACATCGCCGATAGAAACACATCCACCGACACTCAAAATAGGCACCAAGTGTGATGAAAGTAGTGAGATTAAGTGTAATTAAGCATCCAAACTTAGTTTTCTAAGGTGGATAAAGGAAAAAAGGGTATTTGCAAATGGGATGCAAATTCACCCTTATATAGATATGCGTACTCAAGAAATCTAGAAATGCAATGACGATTTTGGAAATGCAAAGAAGCTATCAAAATATGCTATGGAGGACTAAGATAGCCTTACTCTCTTATTAGTCCTACTACTATTTTTCAGGGTAGAGGTGGAATCTTCAGATGTTGGAATAGGATTCAAAAGAATCTCTGCAAAATACCTTTAGGAGGACTAAGATGCCCTTTCTACCATCTTAGTCCTAATTTGAATTTTTGAAATCTCCAAAACTGATCCTGACGCTTGATTTCTACACTTCCTTCTTCTCTGATCACATGTTCTGAAACTTTCAGATCTGATTGATAGGTGAGTTTATGTCAAGATGATAATTTTTCAATGCAACTTTTCAACTTTGCACTTCAAATGATCTTCAAGTCTTCAACCTATATTTGCAATCACAAAAACACAGGAGAGAAAAAACTTGTTGATTGTTAGTAAATGGGGGTTTTCCTTGGTCAAGCCCCTTTTCGGTAATTAAACCTTGAAATGAAATGAAATAGAGGGAAATGATGAATGAACAACATGCACTGTCACAACTCACCAAACCCTTGCTATGAAGTCTACAAACTTGTGTGAGATGTCTAGCTTGGATATAGATCTTTAATAAAAGGAATGCTTGATAGATATGGACTTGAATTGCTTGCTTGAATCAAAACCCTACATCACAAATTTGTTAGCACAAAAACACACATGATGCAAGAATCTCTTTGATATGATGCCTAAATCTTGATGATGGCTCCAAATTCTTGATGGATTGCTCTTGATTTCATAAAATTTCTTGAGCAATGGATACTTGAATGCTTGTTGTCTTTCTTATATGAAAATGAGTGAAGGAACCTTGTTTTTATACTTATCCATGCTTAATATTCTAAAATTACAATACAACAAGCTGACATATGAATTCACTAATTGAAGGATAACAAATCTTGCTAGAATTTGAAATTAAATCTAGGAAAAAGCTTAAGGGGTACTAAGACACCCTAGGTGGCATCTTAGTCCTAAGGCATGAAACTTGGGGCACAAACTCCAAAATGGGCCCTAATAAGGTGCCTTAATATCAAGGTCCCAAAACCTTTTGGGGACAAAGATACCCTAGATGGCATCTTAGTCTTGACCCAAAAATCATGGACACTCTGACAAAACCATTAAATTAGATCATTTATTCATTGATATTTGTCAGGATTAGCCAAAAAAGGATGTAGTTTATTAGGCTTGTGGATGCAAAATAGGACCAATTAAGACATAAATAAGGATAAATAAAGCAAGGAAGGCCTAAACAAGTGTGAAAATGCAAGGGTATGCATTTTCCTACACTACATTTAGCCCCCACTTTAGTGGCAGGATGAACTTGTTTCAAACTCACACTAAAGTAGCCAACCACACAATCAAGAGGGGTTCCAATGTATAAATGCTAGTAAGATAAGATGGCAATAATCAAAAGGGTTTCCAAGCCCCCAAGATCAAGATCTTATGGAAAACCAACATAAGCACAAAGGAACACACTTGTCGATGATATATGAAGCCATAACTAGATTGCAAACATACACCATCAAAGACAGGAAAAGGAAAAAGAAAAAGAAAAAAGAAAAATGTACCAGATCAAGCTTCGATTGGTCATCCAACATGCTATGGATCGACTCTAGGTTGTTTGTCCAAAAAGGTTGACAAGTAGAATGTGTTATGCACTATGCAAACAAAATGAGCACTCATAAGGGCTAGTGAAGCTACTTGTCCACTAGGTGAGCCTCGAGAGGTCCATGTCAAATTCATACCCCCATGACTATGATAAGGACAAAAATTCATGCTCACAAGAGCTAGTGAAGCTAGTTGTTAACTAGGTGAGCCCCAAGGGACCATATCAAAGCCATACCTCCATGACTTTAATAAGGTACAAAAGGAAAATGCTATGCAATAAGAAAGAATAATGTTTGAAGGGATTTTGATTAGATTGTGTGAGGTCTCAATCTTAGAGGAAATTGAGATTAACGTCTCTAAAAGAGAGGATAAATACAAGGTCTCATCCTAGGGAATATTATACCTAATGTTTCCAATAGAGGACAAGTGCAAGATTTCATCTTCTATCCAAGAGAGGAAAAGTGAAAGGTATCATCTTAAGGAACATTGTACCTAATGTTTACAAGAGAGGACAAGGAAATATCACACTCTCAAAGGAATTCAAACTCGATGAAACCACCAAGAAAAGGATGCATCACAAGAAGAAAGGAAATCACACAATGAACATGAAAAAAAATAAAAATGAGATCATGCCAAAATAATGCCAATGTATGCCCACACTTTAAGGAATTTCTAAACACCATGTTGTGAGCATGGTGCAGGAGCACCTACACCTTTTGAGACAAAGACTAAATTCTTGAAGGCCATTTAAGGGGGCTGATAGGTAGTCTAGAGTTGGGTTTAGTTGTTTTGTCTTTAATAAGGTCTATTAAGACCATTTCTTAATGTAATCAAGGGCTTGGAGAGTCATTTTCATTGAAAATGAAAGAGTTTCTCAATCATTGTAAAAGTTGACAACTTGCAATTTGAAGAGTCATTAGAATTTGAAAAGTGGGTATGTGCACAATCATGATGGGCCAAAAAGTGGTGATATGATGGGTATGTGGCTAAATAACTTCTTTTTAACCAAAATTGATGAAATGAAAAAGGGTTTTTAAAGATATTCTCAACTTTCCACCATAAATTTATGCTATACTTGAATTCAATAAATAATGGTTATTCATTTCTCGCTTGAATTACTTAATTAAAGTCCCTGGATTGATAGGTCGATTGAAAGGAATCATAAACTTCAACACTATCACATTTTTCAATCCAAAGTCATGTGTGACATTTTATGCTTGTATACTATAGGATTAGAAAAATAAATATTTAATTTCATGAAGTATTGACCAAGTTAAGGTGAATAGACATATGAATTTTATATTTTTAAAAGTTATAATAAAAATTCATAATTAATTATTTACTTGGAAATAAATTACAAAAATAATGTGTATCACATCTGACATGAGTCCTCTACTTATATCTAAAATATTGTAAAAATATTATCATTTTATTGTGGTTAGGGTGGTTATACAAACAACTACTTATTTTTTCCCTAAAATTTAAGTACTACTGCATTGAAATTTCAAATTTTCACCAAATAGATTTTTTCTTTTTTTAAATAAACCTAGTATTTTAGAAACTACATTCAATTTTCTATAGATTCTATTGTTACATATTTTTGAAATAATATAGATAATTTATTCAAATTTTTATGTCAAGTTGCCTAATTCTAATGTTTGTAAATTTTTTGCCACTTAAGGGGCTATTTTTTCCATGATGATCCTACACATACCCAATTGGTTAAGGGCATTAGGAAGTTGAGAACATATGGGAAAATTTATTTAAGATACCCTCCATGGCGTTTGTAGGTTGTTGATCATATTTAGAATCAATTTCATTAAGTTTTCAATGTTCAATCTACATTTATGTTCTATTTTCCTGAAGTTTCTTTGTGTTGTACGGACCCGTACAAGTGTGTCATAGTCTGAAAACTTCTGTGGATGAAGGTAAATGCGTTTTCTCTCCATTAAAGTTTATTTGAAGTCTTAACTTAGAATCTTCTAAAAGATATCTCCTTTTCATTGTGACTGCTCTGTTTTGTTGGGTTAAGCAATGTAATGATTTAACCAATCCACCTACAGTTTAGTCCTATTACTCATTGAAATGGCTTGTATGATGCTATTTTAGGTGTTTCAATGCTTTTTCAATTAGGTGAGCAAAGAAATTTGATGGTGGTGTGAAGCTCTAGGGCTAGGTAATGATATTTTACCATGAAAATGAGGAACCAAGGTAGGGTTTTGACAAATTGATGAAAGAAATGGTCTTGTGAGTGTTTGTTGATCTTTTGCAAGTGTTTTGAAGGATTTTTGAGGCATTCATTGAACTAGTTAAGCATTGGATGTATGATTTTCATTAAACCCTATGGATTGCATGATAAAAGGAGGGTTTTGTGGGGTAGTGTGCTAAAGGCCCTATAGGTGCAATATAATCTCAAAATCTATTGTTTTAAGACATAGCTCAAGATTTTTTTGGGTATTCTTGTGAATATGAAGTGTTTAAAGGGAACTCTCTTTGTAAAAAAGGGCTAATTCTCTAGCCTAGGACAGGGGTGTGTTATTGTTTCTCAAGTTTGGTCTAGAGGAGTCAATAGGAATTTTTACCTATGTTATGTAACTCTGAAAAGGGTATCTCATTCACTGATTTCTTTGTGAGGTGGATTGGAAGATTTGGTTGAAATTTTCCATAAACTGAGTTGCATATGCTACAAAGGAATGCATGGTTAAGAGTTGAATCTTGAGGAAATCATCTAATTTTTTGCGGTTGATATCCACTTGTTTGGAATATTGAATGATTGAAACCCAGGCTATACTGCATCATAGTGGTATCAGAGCAAGGGAGTAGGTCTCTTGAGAAAAAAATGTTAAGATTTTTTGTGCAAGGAGAAGGTATCCTTGGAGGAATCAAAATGCCTCTTAAGGGAAGTGTTGTTGCAAAGAAAGTTGACAACCAAGGTAAGAAGATAGAAGCCTTGGAGAGGGAAATTTATATGTTGAAGGCTAAAGGTAGGGCCCTCTTGGAGGAGAGTGAAACAGAAGAAGAAACCACTAGTGATGACGAGGAGATGGATCCAGATGATGTAAGGATCATGTAGCTTATGCAGCCTGTCAGGAAATATGGACATAGAAAAATGGATGTTCCCATGTATGGAGGTAAATTAGATGGAGAAGAGCTCTTGGATTGGATAGGGGCTTCATAGAACTATTTTTAAAGTGAGGAGGTAGGTGAAGAACACAAGGTGAAGAAAGAAAAACCAAGTTGAAGGGACATGCTCTATTGTGGTGGAATTTTGTGCAAGATGAGGAGAAACAAGGAAAAAGCAAGATTAGTTCTTGGGAGAGAATGAAGACAAAAATCAAAGGTAAGTTCCTACCTAAATATTATAATTTTCAATTTCTTAAAATACTTCAAAATCTTAGGAAAAAGGATCTAGATGTGCAAACATATACTAGAGATTTTTATAAGTTAAGTATAAGAGAAAAACATGAAGAAGATGAAGAAGAGAAGGTGGCTAGGTATCTCAATGGTCTGAGATATAATGTTCAAGATGAGATCAATGTGTTGGAACCAAAAAATTTGGAAGATTGTTTTCAAATGGTTCTTAAGATTGAAGAAAAATTCAAGAGGAGACAAGAGAAGGCAACAAGAGGAAGATGTAGCACATATAGGGGTAGAGGTACAACTTAAACATCAAAACAGATCAAGGAAGACCTTGAAGATGCTGATAGGAATAAAGATCAAGAACCTAAAGCAAGAAGAGAATGGAGAGGTGGAAGGACAAACATCATACAAAGGAGAGATTTCAATGAGTTTGTAGGTAGGTGTTATAGATGCAATGAATTTGGACAGCCATCTTTCAAGTGTCCTCAAAACCAAGGTTCAACATCAAGTGGTGATAGGAAGAGTGAAAGAAGAATGCAACTAATCCAAGAGGAACAATGTGAAAGTTTAAGTACTCCTACATAGCCAGAGGTGGGAGAATCACTTATGGTAAGAAGAACTTTGTTGCAGGCACCTAGGGAGGAATACATGAGTCAAATAAGGAGTATATTAAAAACTTCATGCAAGTGTAGAGGTAAGGTATGTCAAGTGGTCATTGATTTAGGTTCTCAAGATAACATGGTGTCTAGGGACATGGTAGATAAGTTAAAACTAGAGAAAATACCTCATGTAGCACCATACAAAGCCTCTTGGGTAAATGATAGTCAAACTCTAGTAGTGAATGAACAAGCATATGTAGATTTTTAGATTGGGGAGTATAAAGACAGGGTGTTATGTGATGTGCTACGAATGGAATATTGCCATTTTCTATTCGGGAGACCATGGAAATTTGACATAAGGTCTATGTATGATGGTAGAGAAAACACCTATACTATCAAGAAGGATGGCAAGAGCTTTAAGCTAAATCCTTTGCAAGAAAGTGGAAGCGATAAGGGTAAGTGTAAGGTTGTCATTTTTTGTAAAAGAGAGCCATTAAGGGCTAAGGATAGTAAGTCTAGTGTATTTACAGGTGTGGAATAGGATTATTGTGTTAGGATAGTACGAAAGGCACCAAGGAATGATGGTAGGATAGTTGAGATTTTAAAGGTAGGGGAAAAAATCATTCCTAAGTCTAAAAAAGTTAGAATGAATGATGGGAAGATAGTAAATAAGCATGTAAAAAATGGTGCAATACTTGAGGGAAGGTTTGTGAAGTGGACTGAAATTATTGTTGCGACCATTGTGTGTCCTATAAACATGATCAATGTTGCAAAGCATGTGAGGTTTCCAAGTATAGGGATTGATGAGTCTGAGAAAACAATGGTACATGAGGATGACAGTGTGCAAGGTGTGATGACAATGAGAAAATGATAGTGTGAGAAAAGGGACAAAGGACTGATGGAAATGATAAGAGGACAAAATAAACAAGTGAATGTGGATGGACTCGAGTGTGCAAATGAATCCAAAAAGAAGGTAGAGAAAGGTATTTCTAACTCTTATTTATTTTTAGGTATAGAGACTGGGACAACATCAAGTTTTTACCCAGGCATAAAGATGGGGTATACATCAGGTTAGAGCATGAAGATGGAGGAAAATTTCAATGTGAACACACTCAAAAGGGAAAACAAGATCAAGAGAACTCAATTTTTGAACTAGTTCAATGAGGTTACATGTTTGAATATGTATGGAGCAATGCCAAGGTAGGGAATAAGACTTAACTCTAATGGCAAGAGTTTCTTCTTGTGGGGGTGTATGGTGCAGGAGCACCTACACCTTGTGAAACAAACTATGAAGTCTTGAAGGTCATTTATGGGGGGTGATAGGTAGTCTAGAGTTGGGTTTAGTTGTTTTTTATTTAATAAGGTTTATTAAGACTATTTCTTAATGTAATCAAGGGCTTGGAGAGTCATTTTTGTTGAAAATGAAAGAGTTGCTCAATCATTGTAAAAGTTGACAACTTGGGATTTGAAGAGTCATCAGAATTTGAAAAGTGGTTAAAGGCATTGGGAAATTGGGAACTGATGGGAAAATGTATTTAAGAGCCTGTCCATGGAATTTGTAGGTTTTTTATCATATTCGGAAGCAATTTCATTAAGTTTTCAACATTCAATCTGCATTTTTGTTTTGTTTTCCTAAAGTTTTTGTGTTGTATGGACCCTTATAGGTATGTCATGGTCTGAAAAATTATGTGGATGAAGGTAAATGTGTTTTTTCTCCATTAAAGTTGATTTGAAATCTTAACTCAGAATCTTGTAAAACATATCTCCTTTTCATTGTGACTGCTCTATTTTGTTGGGTTAAGGGTTTTGAGGGAAACAATGTAATGATTTAACCAATCTACCTATTTTTTAGTCTTGTTACTTTGTGGAATGTATTGTATGATGCTAGTTTATATGTTTCAATGCTTTAGGAATTAGGGAAGTGAAGAAATTTGATGGTGGTGTGAAGCCCTAGGGCTAGGTAATGATATTTCACCATGAAAATGAGGAACCAAGATAGGGTTTTGAAAAATTGATGAAAGAATTGGTCTTCTAAGTGTTTTTTGAACTTGTGCAGGTGTTTTGAAGGATGTTTGAAGCATTCATTTAATTGGTTAGCATTGGATGTGTGATTTTCATTAAACCTTAAATGAATTGCATGATAAAAGGAGGGTTTTGTGGGGTAGTGTGCTAAAGGCCCTATAGGTGCAAAATAATCTCAACATATGTTGTTTTAAGACACAACTCAAAACTATTTGGGGTATTATTGTGAGGATCAAGTGTTTAAAGGGCACTCTCTTTGTAAAAAAATGGATAATTCACTAGCCTAGGACAAGGGTGTGTTATTGGTTCTCAAGGTTGGTCCAAAGGAATCAATGAAAATTCTTACATATGTAGTGTAACTTTGAAAAGGGTATCTAATTCACTAAATTTTTTGTGAGGTACATTGGAAGATTTGGTTGAAAAATCCCATTAACTGAGTTGCATATGCTGCAAAGGAATGCATGGTTCAGAGTTGAATCTTAAGGAAATCATTTAATTTTGTTTGGCTGATATCCACTTTTTTGGCATATCGAATGATTGAAACCGCTATACTGCATTAGAGCAATTACTTTGAAGTAGCCAAAGTGAAAAGGAAAAGAGGGTTTCCCCCTAGAAACACATAAGGGATGTATGGATTTGGGGTCAATATTTGTCTTTGCTGCAATGATATTAGAGAGCTTGAAACTATCATCATTCCCCAAATACACATAGAACTTGAAGAATAAATAGAGAAAAAATAAAGAAAAATCCTTTAGGTCAACATGGAAGAGAAATACGGTGTCTTGATGGCTTGCGTCATCCCCAAAAGGAAAACACAAGACAAAAATGCAAATGAAAGGCTAAAGATCAATGAAAAGGAGAAAGAACTTACAACATATAGAAGAATGTAGGTATAAATAAAAGAATGCACATAGAGAGGAAACATCAAATGAGATAGGGGATGACATTACACACATGCAATCACACAAAAATAAATCCAAAAAGAAAAGCTAAAATTCTGGTAAAGCACATGTGAGTCAACCATTGAATAGGTCATCTGCATCCTTGTCTTGTTCAGTATATGTGGAATGAATCTTACTAGCAAGAGGGACAACGTCAAGTGCTATACTAGGAGAATTACCAGGTTCAACATGTGTTGCATCACTTGGTTAAGGAGGATCATCATAGTTGTTATCATTTAACCTCATAGAAGAGGAAAAAGAAAAATTCATTTCGTTATGCACTTGCCCATCAATTTTAGTTGTTTCTTCATCATCATCCAAGTTAACCAAAATAGGAGGATGAATGATAATATCAATAGAAGGTGTTGGTATTTTTTGTGTTGGAGACATAGGATTTTTTTGTTTTGGTAAGAGAGGAGGGTCATCATTTATTGCTTATGTCAAGTTCAGGTTTTGATTTTCAATTTTGTTAGATCTTCATTCAATTTTTGAGCAATGGCACAATGTTTATGCCTACACTCTAGCATTTTTGTTTCTTTTATTATGGTTTTCAAGTTGCATTTGGGTAGGAGTTTGTTTTTCAACCATAGGTTCCTTTTCTTCTTGTGAGGGAAGAACAAAAGAAACCATGGAATCTTATTCAACTAATTTCTCTTTGGCTTTATTAATTTTTTTAGGAGGTAGATTAGTA
>VDFB02193867.1:348316926-348332245 GCA_007258455.2 Sequoia sempervirens
TTTTTACTATTGTTATTTTCAACTTCACAAGCCTCTAGCTTACTGTCTAAAGCCGAAACATTAGAAGAACTCTCTTTTCCAGAAAATACAACTCAACTAATTGGGGGATTGACCCTTCATAACAATTAATTTAATTAAACCATGGTGGGCCAGAGAATAGCTAAACCCTTTTTAACCTATAAGAACACCCTCTTGATGGAATGAAGGAGATAATATGGTAAATTTACCAATTCACCGTGGCATAAATGATAGAGCAACCTAAAATGTTGGGAAAAAACATATGCATACCTCTCTTCTCCTATAACATACTAAATAATGAATTTGGAGATGTCATCCCAAGGTTTTGGAAGAGAACTCCTCAAAGTCCCTTGCTTTGAAATTGTCTTTAATTTCACCTCCTCTTTCCCTCAGAGAAACTACTTTGTAAAGCGTTGAAAGTCATTTGCTCTGGTATTGGAAGATGGAAAACAAGAATCCCCTATTGGAGGTAGTCCAATGACCTCAGCTATAGTCTAACTATAATCGAAAAAGAAAGACCTCACACTATTGCAGAACTATCACTATCACTAAACGCCATGGAAAATTCATAGGTTATGCCATCATCATACCCACAAACCTTCTTAAAGAAAACAATCCATTTTTCTTTCCTAAAAGTCTTATAGACCTATTTTTGATCTCTCAAAGTCTTCAAAATGGAAGGCTCCTTGCGAATGTGAGGGCTACCTATGGTGATTATGCAAAGGTGATGACAACGGGGAACTTAGAAGGGTTGATATGAGAACCTAGTGATTGGAAAAGAAAAAGTAGCAACAAGGAAATAGGTATCTAAACTAGTGGCTTTCAACAGGCAGTAGCTATCTAGCCCCAGGAATGCACTGGGGCATGGATGCCTACCCCATCATGCATCATGCATGTTGTGACCCACAAGCCTGATTTTGAAGGGAAGTATTGTCTGATGGTTGTGACCCATGAGCTTGCTACTAACGGAAATTTGTTGTCCTTCATTAAACCATCACCTCTAGGTCCCATAAATGCATGTTGTTGTCATCAACCAGCAAAGCCTTTTGTCCCTAGAAAAAGTAGGACTTGTAAAAACTGGGAGATTTAAAACAAGCAGGAATTTTAAATGCGGGAGATATAAAATGATGGGTGGGAGTTTTAAAATGAAAATAGCCACGCCCTCAAAGCAAAGCCTCTGTGGTTGAGAAAAATGAACAGAAAGATGAAGATGATAGCACCAGGCAAAGTGGATTACATCCAAAGGCACGCTATAGAGTACTATGAAGTGTGGATTGTGACCAAAGATAAACTTGTATCACATAATGGTCAGTACACAGTATATTTATTATTTCAAAGTTTAGTTCATGTATTTTTTTGAAAGAAAATGTTTACTTGTTTTTCATTTCAATATTGTAGCCAAAATGTACAAGCTTTGTCTTTGTTTGATGGTGTGAATTTCAAACAGCAGCCCGACAGTTGAGGGACCACAAGAGTCCTTGTTCAAGAGATTTTGGCAAATTGCTTGCATCAATGCCAAACTTTCAATTGAATTTGGAAATTCATAATCAAAGTCCGTCGAATTTTGAAGTCACTGGAGATTCTATGCCTGTAGTTGTCTCGAAAATAGTTCTCCCTTTCGATGAAGTTTCTTCTGAATCAGAAGTGATGGACACTCGAGAGATTGATGTTGACAAAGGTTGCTCATCCTCAAAGATCTCAAGTAATCTCCCCAACGAATCACTCTTTCTTTTCCTAAAATCATCTCATTTCTTTCTATTAATACTTAGGGCACACATCAAAAAGCAATAACTAAAGATTGTAAATATATTTGAAAATTTGTGTCTCTAATAATATGAGGATTTTAAGGGTGGAATATTAATGCAAGATGTTTAAGATGTTGAGGTATTTGATATGTGAAGCAAGATTACGCCATGGATGTAGTTATTTTACTCCAATGAATATGTTACGAGTGTTTTATGCTTGCGCAAATGCAGTCGATACCCTTCCTCTAAAACATGTGATTAAATATTTCTACTATATCTAAATTTTTCAAAAGCCTTGAGACAGGCTGTTTACAGTAAAAATGAAATGTAACGTATATTTTTGCGATTGTGTTTGATCTTCATCTTCATCTGAATAAAGACTCTAAAATTTCAATTTGGAGATCAATCACTATCAAGCTGCTATTTAAGTCTTAGTGTGATCAATTGCAGTCATTTTCAAGGATTTAAAATGTTATTTAGTGGAGAGGGGTCTATGGTAGAGTACCCTAACTTTGGGTTCTCAAAATCTTATGTGGAAATTTCAAATCACTCTCAATTTTGTACAACAGTTTAGTTGGCAACTCATGTGCTTCTATATTTTTTTTTAGGGTCACATCATCAAATATGATGCCACGTCAACATGCTTTTTGTTGAGGTATCCAAAAAGACCCAAAAAAAAAGTGAGACCTATAGTGGTGCACTAAGTTATGTTTTATTGGTGTGCTTGTGTGGCATCACATGATTTTTCACTTTGCATACTTATGGATAAAAAGTGTTTTGCAATTGGATATTAAAGTGCTCCACTATGGGGCCCACTAAGGACTACTTCTATCCCCACTATTGGTCCCTGCTCTATTATGGGCCCCTCTCCCCTATTGAACCTCTAATTTTTTATAAAACATTTAGTAAAGGTTGAATTTTTGGATGTTATTGGATTTAATTGTAGAATATTTTGTAATCAAATATTCAATTTTTAAAAATTGAGTCAAATTTTTAGAAATAATAGAAATATAAATAAATTATTGGTGTTAGGTTTTGAAAAATTTGTGACAAAAGAATATATCTACATTAATTATGAGTGAAAAATAAGATCCTAACAATAAAATTCAACAAAATTATGAAATTAAGTGGAAATTGAGATTATAGTAATAATGAAATATACAATTATCAATTTTAGAAGATTCAAAAAAATATTTAAAAGAAATATTTTGTGATTTTTTTATATGTATAGTTTAATATTATAGACTATTTTATTTAGTTAAAAAAATATGATAAAGAATTTTCTTTTGGATAAAAAGTAACTTTGATGATTATATATATATAATTTAATAATGATTTGTCTTATTATAAAATATATTAAGAAAAACGTAATGGGTTTTGAAACTTGCAATTTCTCATATCTAAACACATTGTAATAAAATGGTGATGTTATTTCAAATGCATATGTAGATAAATATAATTATGAATATCTTATTAGAAATTTGTGTCAAAACATTCTTTAGTTTTTAACCTGCACTTTATAACATAGGGGTTTAACCTTCACAGTATGTGCTTCACATTGCACACACTACCTACAATAAGAAATTTGCATGCTTCAAAATACATTGTGTTTTATAACCTACACTTTGTCATACACAAACACACTATGTTGAAATGTTGTTATTTAAAATGCATATGTTAAAAAACACATAATCTTAGTATTGATACAAACTTTAATGTTCAAAATTCTATTTAATAGATTTTTTGTTTCTTTTCTTCACAATCAATAAATTGCATATTATTTCTAATAACTCATTAACTTGGTAAAGAAGGTATAGCTAACAATTTTATAAATGACTATTACATTAGTGAATCAATTTTTTATAGTTTTGTGTTTATCATTCGATATGATACTACTACTTTTACTTTTTAAAATCAATGCCTCAATTATATTGTGGAATGAAATTGACTTCATAAAAGATTTTAGTAGTTTAAACTTTAAAACCTGAATGGTTTCTCTAAAATAATAATACCAAACATTTCCATACATAAACAAAATTACTGAGTGTAAATGCAAGGTTCATAACATGAAAACAAATATACTCGTTAAAAATAAAAGATACTTCTTATAGGGGGACTTCAGAAGTGCATTGAATGGTTTCCTCCTACATTTCGTCTTCTTCGATTCTACCTCAATTTCCACTATATTCTTCTCATCTACACTTTTTTTCAACATGCTCTTCTCTGCGCTGGTTTTCAACATGCCTTTCTCCTCTGCGTTATTTTTCAACATGCTCTTCACATCCGTCACTCTGCAATTTCTCTCTCACTTTTCTTTGAGCAAGTATCTACCAACTATGAGCTATGTTTCGTACAAGGAAAACGATCCGCAATAAAGTAGCCTTCACTGATTTGGAGTCTCTTAAAACTACAGAACCAATGCCTTCATTAAACAGATAACATTCTTACTATTTTATAAAATTACAGGTTAGCAAACACGGGATGTTATGAAACTTGCAAGCCACATACTGTTGTAAAACTTTCTACACGTAAATACTGTAATGGGTAGTTACTCTTCATCTCAATTTTGTTACTTTTGTGTATGTCCCACCTGCAAATCCTTCTTGACCTCTTCGCCCTTAAGCTTTAAATAAACACAATGAACAAATTGATAACTGACATTGTATTTTCCAACCCCCAATTATATTACATGCATTTATTTTTCAATCATATGAAGAACATGAAATACATTTTTCATTCTAACTAATAGTTGTGGTAATTTTGAAAGGTGACTTCCATTGCATTTTTTTGTCTAAATAACAAAAGGTTTTGATTATAGTCATACTGCTTATAATTGAAAGTTGGAAAACACTTGGTGTTATGAAACCTACAACCCACATATTGTTGTAAAACCCTCTACACGTAACAACCCAATTGGGTAGTCACTCCTCAAGTCAATTTGGTTAGTTTTATGTATCCCCCCACCTACAACTCCTCCCTACTCCTCCCTGATCTCTCCACCCTTGAGCTTTGAAGAAACACAATGCAATAACTCACAACCCACTGTGTTTTTCCAACTTGCAATTATTTTGTGCATTTATTTTTCCATCATATGAGGAAATTGAAACACAATTTTTACTCTAAATAATAGTTGTGGTAAATTTTGAAGATGTCTTCCATTTCATTTGTACTCTCTAAATAATAAAAGGTTTTCAATTCAATCATAATATTGGTGCATAATTAGAGGTTGGAAAGCATAAGGTGTTATGATTATGAGTATATGAATTATTATAAATTGTAATATTTATTAAATACTACACCAATGAGCTCTATGATAACTCTCTGTACCTACATGAAGATACTTTCTAGCAAGAAAAGGTTCTTAAATACATAGCAATATTACCACCTTACATTTGTATAAAATGTAGAGTTTATAACCTCAAAGATATTGAGGCAGGATTATTATAATGCATCTAAGGATGAAGCCAACGTTATGCTAAATGCAAAATATAACAATCTCTTATTACATAAGCCACATTAGATCCCATGCAATGTGAGTATATCAATATGAAGTATATCAATGTGAGTATAACAATCTCTTATTTACATAGTAAGACTGTAATGAAAGTCGCCTTTAAAATTTAACATGCAACTTTATTATAATGCATCTAAGGATGAAGCCAACATTATGCTAAATGCAAAATACAACAATCTCTTATTACATAAGCTACATTAGATCCCATGCAATGTGAGTATAACAATCTCTTATTTACATAGTAAGACTATAATGAAAGTCACCTTTAAAATTTAACGTGCAACTATTAGTTAGAGTTAAATTTGCATTTTAATTTCTTCAATAATCGAAAAGTATATGCATAAAATAATTGTAGGTTTGAAAACATAGTGGGTTGTGAGTTATTTCATTGTTCATGTTCAAAGCTCAAGGTTGGAGAGCTCAGGGAGAAGTTTCATGTGGGGGGATACATAAAACTAACAAAATTGAGTTGAGGGATGACTAAGCAATTGTATTGTTACATGCTTAGTGTTTTAAAATAGTATGTGGGATTTAGGTTTTATAACACCTAGTGTTTTCCAACCTGCAATTACATAGAAAGTATGAATGTAATGAAAACCTTTTGTTATTTACACAGTAGGAATGTAATGAAAGAAACCTTCAAAATTCAACACAATATAATTATAGGTTGGAAAACACAATGTGAGTTGTTGAAATTAGTTCATTGTTCTTGATCAAAGGTAAAGGATGGAGAGCTTAGGGATGAGTTGCAGGTGCGGGATACATAAAACTAACCAAATTGACCCGAGGTTTGACTAACCATTTGGGTTCTTACATGTAGAGAGTTTTACAATAGTATGTCAATTGCATGTTTCATAACACCTAGTGTTTTGTAACCAGAAATTTTACAAAATAATATTAATGTAATGAAAACCTTTTGTTATTTACACAATAGGAATGTAATGAAAGGCACCTTCAAAATTTACCACAACTGTTAGAGTAAAAATTAAGTTTCAATTTCCTCGTATGATTGAAAAGTAGATGCAAAATATAATTGGAGGTTAGAAAACACAATGTGGATTGTTAGTTATTTCATTCTGCATGTTTAAAGATGAATGGTGGAGAGCATGAGGAGGAGTTTCAAGTGGGGGATACATAAAACTAACCAAATTGACCTGAGAGGTTACTTTGAATTTACTCACCATGTACTATCATTTATTGAGATAGCAACTATCCTAGGTTATATAAATTACAACATCTTGTGTCCACATCCTAATACACATCCATTATTCTTATATCTATAAATTAGGTTGATGCTTCCATAAACATATATATCCAAAGATAGATAATCACTTACATGATCATAAAATCCTTGTATGCATCCATTATCTATTAATTTAAGGTGTCCCCATCTAGAAGATAGGTTTTACTTTCCTACATAGTCATCCCCTAACATCCATATTTACTATTCAATCTAGTCTCCTTTTTAGAAACATACATATATTTAACCCATTTTGGCATAGCCCTAGGTCACATTTACCATATCCTCCCTTAGGGTTTATCCACCAACCTAGACATCCATTTCCATCCGTAGTGTTGATATCCTTTTGCCATATATCATAACTTGGTCACATCATTGTAAACATCAAAATCCTAGCTTTGATCACCATTCTTTATTGATTCTATAAGTTCATCAAATATTCATAGCCATCCATATCCTAGGTCATAGATGTTGTAACATCTTTTGTCCACATATTCTTTATTGATTTTCTCTACTTGTATTTACAATATAAATTTTCATATTAGTAGTGGAATTTTAATGAGGCTTTATTGAGGTCTCTAAAGTCCACATAGAGTCAAATTTCTTCACTCTTCATTCATATGGGCACCAAGTTCGATGCGCATGTTGAATGCTTGATTGGGAATGTGATTCTTGATTTGATCAATTCTTTATCAATTCTTGTTTCATTTTAAGGTTTCAATTTTAGGGCTGACAAGTCATTATTTTTATCTTACCAAATTTGTATTTACATTTAAAGCTTAATTGTATGTTGTTGGGAAATTTTAGTCATCTCAGAAAGAAACATCCAAGATCAATAGTGCCTTTGGTAGCTTTTATTTCATTAGATTTCCTCAAAGACATGAACTACTATGCCACAAAGTGAAATCAGATATAGTTAATTTCCCACATTGACCCTTAGAGAAAAGTTAATGCTAATTAAACCAATTCCAAACAACACCATTAAATAGATTCAATCACGTAGAGTCATTACCATGAAAGATGAAAAAGACAACATGATCACACAAGATTTATGTGGGGAAATCCCTTTAGGGTAAAAAATTCCACACTCCAAAAGTCTAGATTGCCATTGTATTATTCAACAACTAAAGTACAAAACTTACAAATACAATTATAGGATCTAAGCCTTTACAAGAGATTTACATCTTGTTCCATTCTAGAGAGAATTCAGTAGCATAACACTGTTCTATTTCCCTCTATCTCTCATTGCAAAATGTTCAACATTTTATAACATTCATTCTCAACCAACAGGAAATGGTTTGGTTCAACTTCCAACAAGCAACTACAGTAAGCGGTCTAACTATCTGCTATATCAGACCATCAAAGAGACTTCATTCACACTCCCTTCAAAATCACCAAGTCACTTCGATCTCCGTAGCACCTGCCAAGTCAATTGGCCAACCAATTACCGCTTTCCAGCTTAACACCGATTGGGTCCCACCAAGACATCCACAAACAAGAAACAATACATCACCCTATCGAGGAGATTGTATATCGTCTCCCTCAGATATCAAAATGTCCCTTTGATATTCACTTTATCACTCCAAGTGGTCC
Source organism: Sequoia sempervirens (assembly GCA_007258455.2). Lineage (NCBI taxonomy): Eukaryota > Viridiplantae > Streptophyta > Pinopsida > Cupressales > Cupressaceae > Sequoia > Sequoia sempervirens. The sequence goes on from VDFB02193867.1 coordinate 348,325,037, forward strand.
CCACATCCATCGACTTATCTTCCTGTTGAAGGGACTTAACCTAAGGTCCCTTCAATATCAAAAAGTCCCTCTGATAGTATTCCTTTATATGTTCCATCGAACCATCAAGGAGACTTGAGACAAAGTCCCACCGAAATGATCAACTCCCACTGATGGAACATAATGCTAAAACAATCCTATCAGAGTATCAAGGAGACATGACTTCGAGTCTCATTGATAACAACAATTCACCCCGATACCGCTCCAATCGCTAAGTCGCTAGAAAACCTAAACCTTAGAACATCTTGTTAGAGGTTACAAAGTTTTGAAAACCCGTGACACGTCGACAACAAAGAGAACCTCAAATTTGCTAAGTAGGGAGGTTACATGAAACTTTAGATTCCCACGACTTAAGTTAGAAAAACCTGAAACCCAATGACTTAACAAACAAACCATTTTCTGCCAACGGGATTTCGATCAGACTATAACTTTTTCTTGGTGATATTCAACTATCTGCTCAACAATGTAGAGGGCCGAACACTAGTACATTTGAGTCGCCATTTCTCAACATATGTTGGATGACATCCTTATCATATCTATTTAAATCTTCATAGATATATGTCAAAACTTGATCATATTTTAAGCATAAGAAGATCTTAGTTTTTTAATATCCTTTCAAGTGTGTACCTTTCCAACCTTAATGATATTTTAGTAGGAAATATTCTATTATCAACATAGTACCCTTTATCAGCAAAGGACTTACTATTATCTTTCTTCACATCATCAAGAGTGAAGAGATTCTCTAAAATAATGAATCCTCTAGGGATCTTTTTAGTCTTCAACTAAATAATTTGATCTACATTTGCTTCCTCTACTTTATGTAGTAACTACCTTGTAAAATCCCCTGAATATTTTAGAAATAATATTATTTGTGTGTCACATTCAAATACTTTTCAGTGATCTCAATTTTTAGGGATTGACAACCTTATGATTAGTTTGACATGATTTTCATTTGTCAAGTGATCCTTAGCCAGGTCAAATTATGATCCTATTGTAGCCATTTATCTTGCTTACATTTTCTATGACCTTGGAATCACCTATAAATTCAAAGCTTCAAAATAATCTAAGAGATCCCAAAATTCTTGATGATATGACCTTTTAGATATTGTTTTTTTTGCAATGCATTGCTTTATCTAGTCAATAACTAATTTGAAATATATGAACAATTGCAATTACTTATATTTCATTCTAGCCAAGAAGTTTGTGGATTAATGATTCATATATTCCATTTCATTTCTTGTAAAACTAAGTTGCAATCTATGAGGTTGAATTATTGTTTCCCCTTCAATTGAGACTAAACATGTTCCCACTCTTGCACCATTATTTCACCCAACTCCATCAAAATATAGCTTCCATAATTTAGATTCGTCCACTTTAATGTCTAAGTATATTTAGATGGCACACTCATCATGGGAATTTCTTGATCTTCATCACAAAGGATATAATTTTCAAGGGCCATGGAATCAAAATTTTCATGTGAGTCCCACTCTAATCATTTAAACATCTAAGTATCTACCTAATCTAAAGATTGAATAAAATTTACTCCATGTTTTATGAGTTCATATTTGGATTTCCCTTCTTTTGTCATCATAGTATGATTTGGTTCAAAGTACATAATCATCTCATGGTAATATGCTCCTTTAAGATAAGCTTGGTTAGGAATTTTAACTTGGATCCATACCCAATCCTTATAATAAATTGTGTTCAATCCAAAGAGAGGTAGCCACCTACTTTTATAGTGAACTCTCTAGATAAGCACAAAATAAATTTTGGTGGAATATGAAATAACACTAAATCTTGTGGGACTATTATATTTGAACAAGAATATAAAATAAGGAGAAGATATTTTGTGATACCCATTGTTTGTCTCATTTTCTCATCTAACTATATAACATTCCTTTTCGTATAGGCTCATATGTGAGTTCTAATGTATCAGTTCACATTTCTTAGGCATGAAAATAGTACTAGCAGTGAAATATATCATAACATTATGAATATTTTTTTCAATAATGAGTGTTAAATAAAAAGGCATTGGCTTTATTTTACTAATCTTATTATTCACATTATCAAATATGGTTGGTACATTAGTTGACATCTTTTATTGATTTGTACTGTTTGTAGTTTGAGTGGTACTCTTAGTCAAATCCTCTTGTCCCTTTAGAGCTTCTCTGGGTAGCTTTCTCTACTTAGGAATGGACAATACTTGGACCCATAACAAGACATTGGTAGTTATTTTTTTAGCTGGTCAATTATGTTGAGTGGATCTAGAACTTGGATCTTATTGGCCTAACTTGGATTAGCTCAAAATTTTAGCCTTTCACTAGTGACATTAGTAGGAATAACAAGCTACTCTTTCATGATATAAGGTTGATGACTCATTCTTGTAGTTTTTGATCTTTGATAAGCCTTGTTTAGGAAAATCATGACTAAGCAAATTATAGGTAATAGTTACACTTTAGGACCATGATTCTCCAATGTTCTCTTATTTTCTCTTGTGAAGTAGTCAAACTGCACTTTGGGTTGTTTTGATATAATATTGAATCATTAGCAAAACTTACTCCTTCCTCTTCAATCTAGGAAAATAGTGCATTTTGTAAGGCTATTTCTTCTTATTACAAGGACTATGATAGGTTGAAGGGTAGTAGGTTTCAAATTTTAGATTAACTTATACAAAAAAAAGAACAAATTGAACATTGCAACATTGAATCTATGGAAGCACTCAAAAAGTGTAAAATAAGAGAATAAAAAAATAAGGTATGCACTTTTTCTCTAAACAATGAAATTCTAGTCATTTGTCACATCATATCAATTAATCAAATCAGTGTCATTCCCAAAATCCTAAAAACACGTTATTTTTCTTTAACTCTTGATTTTCTAATTATAAATTATTTAATAATTATTTTATCTTTTAATATCTCATATAGAGATATTTACATTTGCATTCTCTCTCTTTCAGTAAAAGACCTAGACAAGAAAAATTAGACTAAGACAAAGTTGTCTACTTACAAAAAATATTCAAGATCCTTTGAAATGAATGAAAAAATTGTTAAGATGAAAGATACCTGTTGTTGGTATTAATATGTTTGAATATTTTTAAATCCTAAATTATTCCTTTGCTTAAACCCATCTTACACTTTCTTTGTAGAAAATTTTGGAACTTGGAGATTTTACATTATAATTAATCTCAAACATACAAAAGAAATTTTACCAAATGTATAGAGAGATAGAAAGGATAGAGAAGAAATCTATATACTAATAGATTACTCTAATTAAAATTGTAATGGTAAAAATTGCATATATTGCACTTCACCCTCATTTTGGGTACTCTAACTTCATTCTTTTTTATATAATAAAAACTAATAAGTGGCATGTTTTTTTTTTTTTTTAAATATAGCACATGAACCAAACCTTACTTGATTCCATCTACACTCATTCTTATTAATTGATTTCAATCCTCAACTCATCCATTTCTCATCTAGGTTCATATATCCAATTTTTTGAGTGAATGAGATCAATTTGTGCTTTATGGAAATGAATTTAGAACTTTTAAAGTTTAAATTTAAATTTGGGTTGACCCAACCCTTCCTTCTAATCATTGTGTTAACTCCAAATCTAATTCATGTCAAATCATCTTATATGAGCAAATAGAATCAACATTATAACATCATACTATGCCACCTACTTGCACCAACATCTAGGACATTCTCTACATTTTTTCTTTCAATCCTATCAAAAGTAATTCAATTCAATTTTGTAGGAGTTTGACGAAAGGAGAATTTATCCTTATCTAGAAAAATTCACAAAGGTGTTACTAAACACAACCAAATAGCTAAAATAAGTGACAAAAAAGAGGCAAATACACAAGAAGGTATCAACCTTTAACACATATAAGATCCATGCATCAAACTTCAAATTTGTAGGCTTGAATCAAATCTCTATACATATCACTTTTGCTTGTATCACTTTCCCATAATAGAAATGATTCAATACAACATACAATCAAATTCCTAACTCTAAATCATTCATCTTACTTTTAATTTTTCCATGTATTAAAAAATCAAATATAAAATTATTAAATTACATTTGCATTGATTAAATTTCATCTAATACTTTTTTATTTACTTTCTACATTCATTTTGATAAATTATTCTAAATTACAGTGTTTTTAATAATTAGTAAATATATAAAAATACCATTTATATTAGAAATATTAAAACAATTGAACATTAGACTTTAATAAAGATCAAACCCGTAGAAAGAGATAAAAATCTTAATGAATATTTTAGAGATAGTCCGAGAATTGACAGGAAAAAATGATTACAGGCCATAATAAAGATCAATTCTGTACAAAGGGGAGAGAACGATTGTACTTATTATCCTTCAGGATTTGGCCAGAATGAAATGAAACTTTGTGGAGCGCCTCTTTCCAATCTTGGCCTCTTCGTAAAAAATATTCCAAATATTTACAAATCTAATCACATACAGGCAGATAAAGATTGTTCTGAGTTTTGTAGAGACTAGATTGATGGGTATTTATAAAAATAGGCAGCAGTGGGATTACGAACATTGCAGCTTCTGCGAATCTAGCTTTGACTTCCACTCAAAACGTTGAGCTGGTCCATCTTGATCATGGACAGAACAAAGTTGTCGAAGAACAAACACTGGTGTGACATTTGCTTTCAGAAAAATACATGAACTGAACTTTGAAATAATAAATATACTGTGTACTGACCATTATGTGATACAAGTTTATCTTTGGTCACAATCCACACATCGCAGGACTCTATGGTGTGCCTTTGGATGTAATCCACTTTGCCTGGTGCTATCATCTTCATCTTTTTGTTCATTCTTCTCAACCGCCAGAGGCTCTACTTTGAGGGTGCAACTATTCTCCTTAAGGAAAACGTATGCTCATCATTTTAAAACTCCTGCCCATCATTTTAAATCTCCTGCATTTAAAATTCCTGCTTGTTTTAAATCTCCCAGTTTTTACAATTCCCGCTTTTTCTAGGGATAGAAGGCTTTGCTAACGGATGACAACAACAGGGATTGATGGGACCTGGAGGTGATGGTTTAATAAAGGACAACAAAGTTCCGTTAGCAGTAGGCTCGTGGATCACAACCATGAAGACAATACTTCCCTGCAAAAGCAGGCTCGTGGGTCACAACATGCGTGATGCAATTCCTGGCGCTGGATAGCCACTGATTCTCTCTGACCTAAGAGCATGGAAAAGGCTATCCAACCCCCAAAACAGTATGGGGCATGGATGTTGAATGCCTATGTCCCTATGCATACTCTCTGACCGCTCGTGCACCAACCAGCTCCGTGTGCTCTGTCAGCTTTTTTTGGTTTGCGATGCCCAAGGCCGTTTTTTAAGTTTGCCATGCCATTTGTCGTTTGTCGTGTTTTTTTCTGCTTTCCCGGCCTCTATTGGTTTCTGCTCCAAACTCTTCCCGGCTCGTATTGACCTTACACTTCTCCAATTTGGCGAGCTACAATGAGGTTTCAACGAAAGTTTTAGAGTATGTTTATTAAAATGAAAATTATGGCCAAGATCTTAATAATGACTAGATTTAGGTTTTAACATTGAAATTATAATTTATTTAATAAAAAATAAATTATAAATAATATAATTATTATAATTATTATAATATATTATATTCTTTTAACAAAACTATCAAATACATATATAAATTATTATAATTAATAATTATTAATAATTATATTTTTATATAATACGAAAAATTAATATATAAATATAATATAAAATATAATTAATATATTATATATAATTAATATAATAGTAATATAGGTTAAATTATATCTAATATAATTATATTTATTATTATATATAATAGTGTTTATAAGTTATATTATTATTATATATTCTATAATAAAAATTATTAAATATAAATATGAATTATTATAATTAATGATTAATATATTCTTATATAGAACAAATTAAATTAATATATAAAAAATTTAATAGTTTAATTGATCTATGGAGAGATTAGGAAAAAGAAAGAGAGATAGAGGGGGAGACAATACTATATAGAGAGAGGAATATATACTAACACTTGCACATAAAGGAGGTTCAAGGATTATGTCGATAGAAAACTATATGTATGTTAATATGTTAGAGAGTATGTGTTTGTGCATGGATGTGCTACAAATTAATTGCATGTGGCTAGATTAAATAATTAATAATAAGAGCTAAATAATGGAATGAAATAAGTTTAGAAAAATGTAGATTTTTCTTTAAAGAAATTAAGCATTATCTAATTATGAGATATTTGCATTCAAATTTAAAACATAAGTCACTTCAAATGAAAAAAGAAAGTTGTCATCAAATTGACAAAAAATACTGCAAATGGAAATAGAATGTTCCCATCGAATTGTCAAATCAATAGTTATTTGAATTCTATGTGATAAGAAATAAAAGAGAAACCAACTTTTGACTGGTTGTTTCATGTTAACAATCCAAGGATGGTATGTGCCCTTGGGGAGTTATGCTCAAGGTAGCATTCCATTTGACCAAGGATATGATAATTCACCTTTAAGACCTCTTCAATGTACCCATTGCACACTTAAGGAGACAAACATATAGAGAGAGAAAGAGAAAGGAAGAGAAAAGGGAGAGGGAGATAGAGATAAGATATAGATATGTGGAGAGAGAGAAAATAGGAGAGCAAGAGAGAGGGAGCAAAATGAGACAAAGGAGGAGAAATAGACAAAGATAGAGATAAAGGGATAAAAAGAGGGATAGGGAGAAAAAAAGAGAAGAGAGAGAAACAAATATAGAGATAGAGATAGATATAGTCACATAAAAAGATAAGGAGATAAAGATAAGTAAAGGGAAGAAAATATATATATATTTATATATATAGAGAGAGAGAGAGAGATAAAAATGAATAGATATAGACATAGGGAGGGTGATTGATATATCTCTCCCTATCACTCTCTATCTCTCTATATCTCCCATTTTCTATGTCACTCCCTCTCCCCCTCTTTATCTATAGAGCTATCTCTCCCTCTCCCTCATCTCTCTCTCATTCAGTCTATCTCTCCTAATCTATATCTCTATCTCTATTTCTCTCTTTATCTTCCTCTCACTCCTCTCTCTATCTCTTTTTATCCATATCTTTTTCTACCTCTTCACCATCTCTCTA
>VDFB02193867.1:348340963-348356455 GCA_007258455.2 Sequoia sempervirens
ACACAATAAATAATAGTTAACACCTTCGATGTTTCCAAGCTCTGCTATGACTGTAAATACATCTCCTGTACACCAAATTTACACAAAAAAATTCTAAAAAAATAGAAATGTCTCTAAAGATCATTAACTAGATATATATAATATTTAAATTATTGAAAACTTACACATGTGTACCTTTTCTAACCAATCCCGAAATATGGTCATAATCAATTGAAATCAAAGGAATGTCTTCAAATATTTCTTCCTCGTTTTCATCATATGTTTCTAAAACAACTAGTGGCACCGTATCCCATTTACCAACATATTCAAGTTCTTGATTGTTGCATGCATAATCAGAGTTTCCCTCAATGCACTCAGTGCAAAAACAAGAGTAATCCCTTGTGTCTAATATCCATCCATGTTGACTATCTAAACTCCTAACACAATGTAAAGATCTTGTTTTTTCTACCCTCTTGCATCCATGCATCGATCTTCTATCCACACCTAGATACATATGTACAACAAAAAACTTATGTGAACAAATATGTATATATATATATTTTTTAAAAAAAAATTAAATAAATTCAAATTTTTGATTTAATGTAATTTATACATACCCGATATCTCCCAAAACACTCTGTGGAATGTGTCAGTTTGTTCTTGAAGATGTTCCAACCACATTTGATGCAAAGTGTTTCTTGCACCATTCAACAACATCATGTGCATTGTCTAGACGATCTTTTGGATAACTCATTTGATGCTTTCTTAAAGCTTGTTTGATGCAAGCTCCTACTCCATCATGCTCACCTTTTCCACAGCCCACTCTCAAAAAAACTCCAAACATGTGGCATTTTGTAGATTTTATGATATCTACAAAGTGCATAGAATGGCCGTGAAGATTTGAATTGTGTTGCACATCCATCTAACCATACAAAATGTTTTCAAATTTTACACCCCTGCTTCTCAAATTCTCAAAAAATATTGTAAAGCAATGTTGGACAAAAAGTGTGTCATGCTCTTTATCATCACTAATATAAAAGTGATATTATTTCTTAATGGCTCATTCTTCATCTGTACTCTCAACACCATCCAATTCTGATTGTGCATGTCGATAACACACATGAACCATAATAGTGATCTGCTTTGAAAAGTAATACTCTGATTGAATCTCCTTTTGATGTACAAAGGAGTAATTTTCTGCAAAGTCAACTACTGATAGAACTGTTCCACGTGGGAAAGTATCTCTCAATGTTTGGAATTGTTGTGCTTGCCACTTAGCAAAAAGGAATGTTGTATGTATGGTCGTATCAATTTTTGAAAATATTCCATAAATTTTCCAATGGGAATCTCCTCTTCTACATAGTTCAACCTTGTGGATTCTTTCCCAAAATTTGTTTGCAACTTTACATACTTGTACCTATGTGAGTAAAATATGTGAATAACTAATAAACCACACAATCAATGAAACATTACATCAAAGAGAATCCAAATAACAATCTATGAGAAATTGAAACAAATAAACTCTCTAAAAATAGTACTTACCTCTTGCAATTTACTGTCTTTGTTAGGTCAGTATCCTCAATTCTTGAAGGAAATTTAGCCAAATTTCCACATGTCTCACAAATTCCTTTTATATAGTTTATTTGAGGTCCATTTTCATGATCACATAATATAGACTTTATGAACAAACTTGTCTGTTTAGGAGGTGCATTTTGAAACCCACATCTTTCTTCTCTCATCTTTCGAAACACCTGATAGTAGAGATCAAATTCAATATGATAACGACAACAACAAGTTTCAAAAAACTTGTTTATCTTCACATAATATGGCTTTAACCTTTGAAACATTGTTTGCCCAATCTTTATATGAGGATATGCATTACAAAAGTTCATATACATCTCAAATTGTGTTATGTCTAGCCAATGTTTGATATGATTTTCATAAATACTAGGTCCAATCATGTGTCTCATAACATCTCTAGTATTTGATGATGGACGAGTCTGATCATGCCAAAAACCTGAGACCAAGTTCCTAACAACATCTTCAATCCTGTCAGAATGGGGAGCTCTACACATAATTGCCCAATTTCCTTCTAAACTCTCATCCAAAAACTTTCTCTTTTTCTCATATTTTATCAATGTGGTTCTACTATAACCAATTTCAGTTGAAAGTGCAGACATTTTTCTTTTTCTTGCTATATCTTGATGTACAATAGATGTTAACATCACCCTTCTTGTAGTGGCCTTATCCACTGATCAAGATCCTTTCCCAATGGAATCTAAACCCTTTTTAACATTTTGAACAATATCCAGGTTTTGTAATCCCATGTGTTTCTTCTTATTTGATGCCAAATGTACACCCACAATTGTAATGACTCTTTGAGCTCATCATGAAGAAGTAAACATGATAACAATTGGGTTTTTTCAAGTGTATCAAGATGATTGAAATGATGATTGATCTTTCCATTTACAGATTTAGTCATTGACCTCCTTCTCTTATTATAAGGATGGTTGGTATAATATTTCAGTTTCTCCATATCCATTTCAAGTAAATGATCTAAATTTCTATGAGAAATTTGTTTCCTCACCTTCTTAGCTAGTTTTATATGCTCATCCATACTAGTAGGAGGAAGTGATCCCAACCCCTCTCCAACGTGCATTGTTTGAACTTGTGCCTCCTCCCTATCTTCAAGGACCATGCATTCTTGAATGGATTCATTTGATCCAATGTCTAGATTTGGCTCGACTTGAGCATTAAAGCTTCCTGCTTGTTGAGCCCTTCCTACATGTCACAAAATATTTTGCAAACAAAAGTGAGAGATGATGTTATATAAGTGAAGTCTATGTATGCAAGCAAACAAACTAATAAGACATGATGCTATAAGTGAGAGAAGTTTGTGCTAGTTTTATATGTTCATCCATACCAGTAGAAGGAAGTGATCTTGACCCCTCTCCAACAAGCATTGTTTGAACTTGGGTCTCCTCCCTAACTTCAAGGTCCATGTGTTCTTCAACAGATTTGTTTGATCCAATATCTAGATTTGGCTCCACTCCAGCTTGAGGAATCCCTAGAGCATAAAACATAAAAATAATGAGAACATTGAAGTGATGAAAAGAAAATACCAAAGACACAAAACAATTACATGCACATGTATGAAAAAAAATCCATAAATGCATAGCCAAGGATAGGATACACATAGGTCAAATTTCATGCCAAGCATCAAAGTTTGAGGATTATGCATACAAGTGACTTAGAACTTTTATGCTAGTGATATAGCAAAGGAAACCCTTAGAGTATAACAAGGTGATCCAAAGAACCCCAACAAAATTGGGCTATAAGATGTTTCAAGGTTTCAAGGATCAGATAAACATTGCAACTTGCATGACCAAGATGACTTGAGGACATTTAAAAGTATTTATAGTCATTCAAGTGCAATGATGGTTAGAAACCTTCAAAACAAATGTGTGTTAAGACATAATTTAAAGAATAATCTATCATATATAACTATTATTCCTTGGCACCATATAGCTTGAGTTTTGATGTATACATGTGTTAGTCTCTAGAAAACCTGACATTGCATTGGCTTTAAGTATAATTTGAGTTCTAATTTTCAAATAATTCTAGAGCTTAGAATTGGGCATTTATTAAAATATTTAAAAAATATTTTTAAGGAACTATTGATCATTAGATTAAATTCAATGAGAGTTTAGAAAAATCTTAAGCTAATTAGATGTTGCAATGTAGACTGGATAGGGGATATTGATCACCAAATATCAACATTAGAATGCTACTTCATTGTACATGAAGGTGTAGTTTCATGAATAATTAAGAGAAAATAATGGTTTCTTTCAAAGTGCAAAGTTATAATATATAGGAATTTTCAAAGCCATAAAATAATTAATGTGGTTGAAAAAATTATGAAAATCAAAGTGGCATAGTGAGGGAAACAAAATTTAAGGTTTCATTGGAGAACTAAGCATGTATTGAAGTACACTATCATTTTCTTCATGAACAAAGTAAAGAGAAAATTGTGTAGATGCAATACTCAACAATGATAATGTGATGACAAAAGCATTAAACAAAGGTATTGGTAAAAGATAAGTGTAAGGTTTGTAGGGAAGGATTTAATGTACAATATTTTAGTTTAAGAGTACATTTTAAGTTGGGGTATTGTAAGTTGAAAAATGGTCATACATTAAACATTTCTAATTTTAATAAGAAAGCCAATACAAAATGTATGCACATACAAATTTATGTTTAGGTGTACTAACCAAATTATTGGGTGGAGTAATGCACATTATGGATTCCATCCCATCAAATGAATACTCATGTTTTTTTCAAAGTAAAAGTCCTAAACACACACTTGAGAGTGAGAGAGAGAAGAAACAAGCATGTACCTTGTTTCTTTCTATGATAATTTTCCAAGTTTTGTTCACGCCTCTTTTGTTCTTCTTCTTTTGACAATTTTCGTTGAGACACATTTTTTCTTTTTCTTTGTTGTCCCATTTTCTTCTTCAACTTAAAGATGACTCAAAACAAGTCCTCTACCAACTTAGTTAAATTATCCTCCAAAATTTTCCTTGATTGATAAAAATGAAAAGTTGTTGAGCTCCAATATTTGCCTCCTTGATAAATGTGCAAAAACTTCTCCAAAATCTGCACTCCAAGTGATATAAATGAGAATTAATCTTGCAATTTGATATCCAGAATAATAAAAAATAAGCTTCTATTTATATGCATATGGGATGGGAAAAAATTATTCTAGTGTACATGGAATAACTAGATCCTATTTTAAATGAACCAAGTAGTAAACAAACAAGTTATTTCATTGTGGAGTTTGTTGTTATTTAATGTATAGATATGCAACATATCTAGTAATTTTAAAATTTTGTTACTTGTCAAAAATATAATATAGGTATAATTTGAATTGAATTTTATTATATTTGAATTGAATTTCAAGTTAGTTGTCAAAAATGTATAATAGAGGTATAATTTGAATTAAATTTTCTTAATTAAATTTGAATTGAATTTCAAGTTACTTGTCAAAAACGTATAATAGCTCGGTATAATTTGAATTGAATTGTCTTAATTATATTTGAATTGAATTTCAAGTTACTTGTCAAAAAGATTATATCTTCTCAACTCAATGGTTCATGTTGCTTAAGTCATTTTAAAAAAATATTTATTGTGATCAACATAAATGAACTTAATTATAAAGTGGCATTGATTTCACTAAAATTCTACTAGAAATCAAATATATATTGAATATAAGGAAGTGTAAGTTGTAAGAGATCATAAAATAAGAAAACATGTATGTATATTGAATATTTAAAGCAAATGCATACATATATTATGTGTAAACATGTTTAAACCGTAAGCAAACACATGTACATACATGTAAAGGGATTCAATACATATAAACATAACACATATTGTAAACAAAGAGGCAAATGTATGTATATATCATATAAGCAAAATGTAAATTAAAAATCATCAAATGTCAAATACTAAAGTTCAAGTCGAATACTAAAGTTCAACAAATAAGCAAATGTATGTATATCATATAAGCAAATGTAAGTTAGAGATCATCAAATCTCAAATACTAAAGATCATCATATAATCAAATACATGTGGTAAAGATCATAAATCTAGTGTGCATGGCCTAATATGAATGTCTACTCCTAGTCAAATGGCCGTCTGAATGAGAACAGTCTTGCTCTGATGGATGTGTTGAGCCCTGCAAATAAAATTGTGTACAGGATGTGTTAAATACATATAATTTATATTAAATAAATTTTATGAAAGTTATTTTTAAATTAACTTGTATTTTTAAATATCAATCTAGATCTATGCATACATAAATATTGCATGTACATACCGTGTGATTATATAAAAATGTAAAACTCACATGTCCACTATAGCAGTTCATCCACAAAGTCATTAGTCATGCACATGATCTGGACCAAGGCTAGGAGTGATATGAGGTATGTCCACCTATAACAATATATATATATATATCAATGTACATGAATATCTAGTTAAAAAAATAATAATAATGAAAAAAGAATTGAAACATGCACATGCACACATACATGCACATCATCTGATATCAGATGACCTAAGTCCTCTAAAATGGTTGCCTCCACCATATCCACCAAACGGTCAAGCAACGAATCAACATCTGCATCCATCTGACCTATCCCATGTCAAGCTAGAAATGATGAATGTAGAGGAATATGAAGGTGAGATGGTATCAGTGATAATGAACCATAACCAATCAACATATCAGTAAAACCCGTAGTTTGTACAACTACTAAATGAACTGTAGGTGGATCCTGATGCGCACTAGTGCTCGACTGAGATTGATGGGATCTTGGAACTGAACGACCTCTACATCTCAAATGATCTCTAACATGCTCTATACCAATCCCATTGTCTGATGCAATTTGGGCATCCAACAAGTCCTCAACTAAACAATGCAAAGTCATGTGTGCCATATCTCCTATAAGTGCATCAAGCTGTGTAGGAGTAGGGATGCCAACCACTATAAAAGGATCCATGGTGGTCCACTGTGCTGAAAATGGCATGGATCGAGAATGTCTGGACATCAAATACTGACCTACATGATCATCAAATATCCTAGTGGTGGCAGCTGCAATGTCACCTACAGTGTCAATTGCTTCCTTTTGGGAAGCAATGACAACCTCATCTACTATGGGGGCTAGAGCTGGGGTGAGCGTAGGAGACCTTTGACTAACCAATACCCTAAACACTGGGGGTGGTCTATTTGCTCGACGATAGGTGGGCCTATCAACAATCTTGCCACGCCCCTGACCAACATATAGTGGAATGTCTAGGTAGTTAACTTTGAGGCCCAAATGGACCTCAGCATACAATTGCTGAAAAAAATACAATGGAATCTGGTTATTGTTTGGGTATAGACCATGTGCTGCTAGAAATCGTGGGTAGATCAATGAGGCCATAGCATGATTGACACATCTAGTGACTTGGTATCCCCTAACCTTACACACATTTTGATAAAATGGAAAACAAGTGGCTTTTATCATTTCTTTGGTGACACTATCCTGTATTTGTTTAAGGGGAACATCACCATGTACTTCTTCCTTCATGCAGGAAATAATAGTAGCTACTCTATCTAGGGAATATGCACTATTCCTGTCAAGTTCATCTTTTAGTTTTTCTAGACTATGTAATATTAACATGCATGGTTCACTATATATCCCTGGGTTTGCACCATGTGCTAATGAATCTCTCAATTTTTTAATCTCATTAGTGGTATTTGCAAAAAAAGAATCTGGCGTAGGTGGAACATGATCTACATTTTCCATGTCATATATATATATACAGTACACCTTAAAGAGCAATGAGACTTTGGTAAATAATATATCTAGATAAAGGGAATACAAATATAAAATAGTTGTAATAATTCATCTACTCATCAATAATATTTTCATACCATTAACAATTTAAAAAGAATTGGAAGAAAACTATAATCTATAACATAGCATCCTTAAATGGTTCAAATTTTAAATGAAACGATGAAAGAAAGAACAAGAATACAAAGATTAGTATAAGGGGGTGGGTGGGATAGGGGGATCAGCTAAGTGAAAAAATTCTAGTACTTCGTGAACCTAAGTATCTAGTTAAGATATGTCTAAAATTAAGAATTCACACTAGAATATCAATATTCCATGAGAATCTCATAAAGAGGATGAATTTAATGGAAGATAATATAAAATCCTCCATATGAGGATGAATTTTATCATTACAATATGAGTGAATCATCTCAATTATATAGCCAAGAACATCAAAAAATTATAGATTGGAAAGCAAAATAATTAGACATTTATCATATTTTTATATGTATAAAGTTTAGATACCATCAAACTATTTAAACTTATAGATTGCATAAAGCTATAAATTGAATCGTTAAAACTAATTTATTAAGAATCAAATCTAATAAACTTTGACTTCATATTGCATACTTGTTATAAATATCTCACTAATCCAACCATACATTTTATATATGTTAAAAAATATATAATTGTTATGCCCATAATTTTTCACTAGAAAAACCCAATATTTTTTTTTGAATCCTTTAATTATGCTAATTAATGCTTTAAGCGTTTATGATGCAACAATAACCATCTCCAATAGAATTAACATCCTTTCTTTAATTAATTTGTTGGTTTAACTTGCTAATGTGATACTATTATTAATGCATATCTCATTATTAACTATACTTTAAATATTAAATTTGCAAGTATCACAATTTAATGGTTACACTAATAATATTCTCATTATAATGGTTATGTCATCGTAACCAACAATGAGTTGTTTCTACTTCCATTTCTTGTTGACAGTAATGTCAATATGGTATTATGATTATTAGGATAGTTCCTCATGACCCAATGATGGCATTTAAAGTACTAAATATGTAACTTTTGATGGTAATAACAACATGAATAATTATATGGTTTGCATTTATTTATTTATTTTCCTCTCATATTTCAACATCTATAAAAGGTTTTTCCAAAAATGCTATCCAATTATTGATGAGCATTAATAAGGTTAAGTATGCTAACATTAGTATTAAGGTAACTATCGATATGAATATTGATAAGAGTATTAACAATACTCGATGATATTAAGGCTCCCTCTAAAATTAATACAAACATTCTATCAATTTTATTACTCACAAATAATATTAAACTTTACTCATAATAGAAATGTTAATGTGATAGTGATATCATGTTTACATAGCACATAAAAACTATTATTTGTTAGCTCATTGTTTCTTGCAAAACTCTTATTACCATCTTAGCATCCCTAATAAGGTTATCAATAAAATACTTTTCTTACTTAGGTGATTTTATTTGCGACTTATTTTAGTATGACACCCCCCTTTATATTATCCTCAATAATAGTATCACTATTTGTTATTAATATATTTAATTTTAATTCTTTTATCTAACTCTTATATATTGTTATAGCATTTATTTAATTATTCATCTCTATTACAAAAATAATTATATGATTAAATATATTGCATACTTGTTATAAATATCTCACTAATCCAACCATACATTTTATATATGTTAAAAAATATATAATTTAACAATTTATACAACTTCTAATTATGATAAAGACAAGAATCTTAATCTATACCATTATTTTAAGTTTGGTTTAATAGAAATTGAAAAAAATTATAATCATTAAAAAAACAAGGAATAAACTAAGGATCATTTTAAGAATGGTGAATTAGTGCCTAAAGATTGGCCTAAAAAATTATAATATTCAACATTCTCATCACAAATTATATATGAAAACTAAGGATCATTTGGTTATATATATTTTCATAGATTTAAAATTTGAATATTTATTACTATAACATGTTCATTACAATTAGATTTTTAAATAATATTGTAAAAATTTATTATGTCTTTGAAATTTGTTTTGTGGATTTTAGTGCTGTTTTTTAAATTTAAGTTAGAGTAAGTAGAATCTAATGAGATACCTTAAAAAGATTCAAGTTTTATAATTTAAATCTCCCTAGCTTATAAATATAGTTTTTTCTAGTCTTACAATTTCTTGTGTCATTTGTTCAATTATTTTAGCTATGGATTAAGCCACAATCTTGTAGGAGGTATTAAGAAGGGTAATTGGTATCCACCTTCAAATAAAAATAAATAAATTTCCTTTAGGAATTAATTTATCAACCCTTGATTAATAAAACTTAAATGATGGATCCCTTTGATAAAGCTACTTTTTATACCTCATAGAGTCCTCCTTGATGAATGGACATATCGTTTTAAGGAATTGTGTAGCTAAACCATCTATTCCAAGACTTTTTGAGTATTCAAATCCTTCAAGGAAATATCAACCTCCTCAAGGGTGAATAAATTATCTAAATGTGCCTTTTTTTGAGACCAATTATTTTGGGTATGCAAGTGCCAATCAATTCCTCAACTATATCTTGACGTGGATCTCCTTCAACTAGATCAATTAAAAAATATTTGTAATTTTGGAGGAAAATGGATTAATATCATTAGAGTTGTCATGGAACTACCTCTCTTCATCAATGATAGATATTATCCACTCTCAAGAATGTAAATATGTTCGAGATAACTAAAAAATAATTTGTATCCCTTTATCCTTTCATCCAATGTAGCCTATCTCTTAATTGAGATTCTCTACAACAATTAAGTTCAAATCTTCTATGTTTTATTTCAACGGAAGCAACCACTCATTGTAGAAAAGTTATTAGTAAGTGCTAAAGCCAAAACAAGTTTTTTTTTTCTATTTGGATCCATAATTTTTTTCCATTCTAGATCTCTTTCTAGCCATATTCTTATTGTAAGATCATAGTAAGGTAGTGCAATAGATTTAATCGTATCATTCCACAATTGTATCCACTTTCCATTTTGATGAGGTCTAGGAACATCAACCAAAGGGATATTAGGGAAGCAAGGTGATCAATTTGATTGAGGTGGGAAGTGTTGAGCTTGAAGGATAGATTATTAGGTATGAGGAATAATAATTTTGAAAAGCTTAAAGAATTGGGAGGTGATATGTGAGATAGGTTTAATAGAATCTACTTAAATAAGGGTGTTTTGTGGAGAGGGGACAATGGAAAGAGAAATAACTAAGTTTTAATCTATCAATACAACTAAGTTTCCCTTTGTTCACCATCTCTTTAGTTGGTCCAAGTGAACTAGTGATCAGTATAAGAATATTTTTTGTTTAAAATGGGATCTAGACCCTTCATGGTATTTCTAGTTAGGATGTAGGAATTCAATTATTTTTTAGAGAGTTTATGAGAACTAAACCAACTTGTATCTTGGTTTTTTCCACCTTATCATATTCACCTCCTTGTAGCCATTTAGTCATAGGGAGGGCATAAAAATCCATTCTCACAATTTAACTTGAGATGAGGAGTCATTAGGCATACAATAAAGAAAAAATGAATAGGTACTCCTTGGATTAGTAGTAAGGACTAAGCACAATTGTTGTTGGGATCCACTCCTCAATAGATGATAAAATTAGCCAAGTATTGGGAAAGGTGGGTCAACCTTGCATCCTAATATTTTGATTTATTATTTTGTCCTCATATTAGGAAATGAGGAATCTCACTTTGTGTTGGTAGTTATTTGTCATTTATTGAATGCTTCAAGGGAGGTGTCTAAGATGTTCTAAAAGCATATAATATTATCTTTATAAGATGAAACCCTCTTATGAAATATTCTTATGACATTTAAGAGCATGACTATAGAATATTTACAGTAAAGTATTGACCAACATTATGAAAAATCATAAGAAATATTTTAAGAAATAGCAACTGTGTCAAGGAAAAAGATGTAGACATTTACAAGAACTTTTTTTTTTAAGAAAAAAGTGGGAGACCACTTATAATTTTATTTATATATAATATTTTACATATAGCTGGTTTAGGTAGATATATTGGCAGGAAAGAACCAACAAGAAAACCCCCAGTTGTAGTTCGAGTAACAAATTTTACAAAATATCAAAAAACTAGTGAGGTCCTAGTACAAATGACCAATTATCTGATTACAATGTTACAAAAGCACATTGGTTGAATACATCAATACATATGCACATTCTCTTATGCACCCAAAATACCCAAAAGAAGACATCATACTAGATATAACCCATGACCCGAATACATAACATAGTGGAGATTACATAACCTTACTAAACATAAGACTGATAAGCTAGGAAGCCACTTTCAAAAAGATGCAGATTTTCCACCAACATGCTGAAAGCCATTAACCAAGCTTTCTTTTGTTTCCACTCATTTACCTCTGTGTTGGCGATCATGCTCAAATGAAGGTTTTCATTTGTGAATATTAGGCACATAACGATAGCAAATTTTATTTTTGGATGAAGATGGAAGTTGTAAATCATGAATGCAAACATGACTTCTCAAGAAAGAAATGGCATGATATTTTATTTTTAAATCATCAATCTCCTCCATGGAAATGGAAAATTTGTATTTGTTTAGAACTTGGTAAAGATGTTAAGAAGTGTCATGCATTGTGGATAATAACATGCCTTGGAATATGTGAACATAGGTCTCTTCTTATGAAACAAAACCTTCTTTGAATAATTAACATTAGAAATTAATACAGTTTAGTAAGCATATTGTATCATCACACTAGAAACCAACAATGGAAGATTGAGAGTCTCAACTAAGAATTCCACCTTATAGATAACATTCATACTAGAAGCCAATAACTAAACACCAAATTTCATAAATAAAGTTCATGTGTTATATATAAACATGGGGTCCACAGAAATTTTCTGCAAGGCCTTTTGAAATCTTCTCCCATCAATGCATCCCATTCCAAGACCATTGGGAGGTGGGTATACAATATGAGCCAAGTATTAATTTCTAATGTTAATTATTGAAAGAAGGTATATAAATTATTCAAGCATCTTAATTCTCATATATAGAGTTACATCTTAGTCAATTTCTCTTGATGTATGAGTTCCATATATTTGTAAATTTTTCTTAATATAAAAACATATTTTATTTCATTAAAATTAGCCTATCTATTCCATGTTACAAAGGATGCTCTTATTTTAAATTATAAGTATATAATTCAAAATTAATTAGTAATTTTCAAGATAGAGTACACACAATTTCTTTAGTTGAAATAAAATAATATTCTTATTTCCATGTGAGAGTTATGTAGAATGGTAGTTTGATGTCTCGAAGATATTTCTTTCATATATACTAAATTTTTATCATTACATTATGAGTGAATCATCTCAATTATATAGCCAAGCACATCAAAAATTTATAGAATGGAAAGAAAAATAATCACACATTTATCATATTTTTATATGTATAAAGTTTCTACCATCAAATTATTTATACTTATAGATTAAATTATTTTTGAATTTGGTTATTTGGGTTCAACATGTCATGCTATAGGATTTTCTTGTGTTTTCACCATGTTGTCATGTGTAGATAGCTATGTATTTTATAGGTTTAGGAATTTTAGAGGAAGGCATGGTTGGAAAAAATGCATAAGGATGAGATGGAGCCTTGTTTATGTTAGGATTTGGTTCAAAGACTCCCTTTGAGCATAATCGAGGGGTGGTTGGTCCTCTTGTAGACATGACTAATTTATAAGGTCTTGTCAAGATAAATTTAGAGGAGATTGGTAGAGACAAGAATCATGTTACAGATGGATTAGTTGGAGTTCATTGCCTCTACCATTCTCTTGAATTGCAACATTCACCTCTTGGCATTTCCTCTAATAATTTAAAAATATGAAGAAGGTTCAAGTTTAGAAGATTATAGGAACCCTTTATTCCCTTTGGTCTCAAGTTTGGAAACTCCATTACAAACCTGAACTAGTTTTGATTTCATGGAAAAGGATAAGGTTCACAATAAGCTATAGTTCCTTGAAGAATTTTGGATTCAAGTTGTGAAATGATAGATCTACTAACTTTTTTGTGAAAATGACCCTCTTTATTAGATACATTGCCACTATTGGTGGAGTATTTCTAATTGGACGTTATTTTTCTAACTTACAACTATATTTTTCTTGTTGTTGTTCCGTGCCAATATGATTGATCATTTTTTGTCTCTTTATTGGTCTTTGTAAAAGGGTGGGGCCCTTTCAAAATTTCTATTTCTAATTCATAAATTCAACCAAAAGTATTTACCCTAAAATTAAAATATAAATAATTTAAACTTTAAAATAGTATTTTTTGATATTATATAATAGCCTAATGTATTTAATTTATAAATCCTATTATTCTTTATGTTTAATTTCAAAATTTTAATCTTCTCAAGTATAGATTACAAGCACACATTCTTTACATTTTTTCTCTTTATTTTGTACTATTTTGTATATGGGTGTCTTATATGCATTGTCTCAAACATATAATTTTGATGTCCTATACCTAGTTCTAAATGTAGTTTTATGAATGCATTCCTCCTTTATTGTTTGCTAATTGTAATTGAATATTATACTTTTTTTTTAAAAAAATGGCCACCCCTCTCAATTAGTAAAATAAGTCATCTATTTTAGGTGGTGGATATTAATGTTAATTGCTTATTTATTGAACATACATAATCAAGACAACTTGGAAAAGTGTCTTATCTTTCTTTTTCATAAAAATAGTTGGAGCATCCCATGACAAGACACTAGAACATATGAATCCTTTCTTTAAAATGTCATTTAGGTTCAATCCTTTAATTCATGAAAATATGAAGTGTTTGTTTGATAGGGATCTCTAGATATAGGGGCTAATTCATGCATATAAAATTATGTTCTAAAAAATTATGTAATGCATTTTAACAGTCTAGTTGTTTAAATCTCCTGATTGAAATTGTGTACTTGAAAATTTTACTTGTAGTATTGTGATTTGTTAGACTTTGGAAATTTGGCACATGATGGTGATCCCGTGCAATATGTAGTTGAGGTACATTTAAATTTAATAAAAAAATTAATTAGTTGATGTAAGTTTGAACACATTGAACTTGAACATTGTAATTTTAGATAATTTTACATATATGTGCACGTATATATACATACATTACATTAAAAATTAAATTTAAGCATGTGTATGTACTTGAACACATGCAGGGGTTGGGACGAGGCTCAAGACATAGATTGAGAGATCTTGGATCAAGACATGGATCCACACATCTTGGATCAGCAAAGCAATCGGTCCATGGATCCAGGGAGATATCAAGCTATGGATTGAGGGAGAGATCGAGCCATGGATCGAGGGATAGATTGGACCAAAGATTTTCTGATTCTGTTCATACTAGACATCCCTCTCTTTGAGATCTATTTTATAATATTGCATTTTGAGATCAGATTATTATACTAGAGACACTTTTTATGATTTATGTATTGAACATTTGCATGTACTATACTTATGTTTTATGGTACATATACTTGTTATGATTTACATCACATTCATACATTTATGTTTTATGGTTTGAATAGGTTTGTTATATACATGCATTATTATGGTTTGAACACTTACACTACATCTATAAATACATTGTGCATTATTAATTTATGATTTTATTTATTTAGCAAGTTCAAGTACCTTTATTTAAATTTAAATTATGGTTTTTTCAAATGCACTTGTTGTACAAATCTATTTACATAGTGAAATCAAAATGTTATCCACTATCTAATGGTTGCTATTTGTAAATTTAAAAAGATGGACATGCACACAATTAATTTAAATAAATAGAAATGAATTTGTCAAGTTAATAAATAGGTCAAGAAATAGAAAAAATTGAATGAAAATATGCTTGAGAGTAATGCTATATTTAAAAGTAGAACATAAAAATATAATTGGAAATAGATGATAGTTAGATTGAATTCTTAAAGTGAGTTAAATGTTCATTTAAAAAGTCACTCTAAGTTAAATACATAAATTGTGCATATATCATGCTATACATGAACTTAATAATTCCATATAATCTAATACACA
>VDFB02193867.1:348356555-348464361 GCA_007258455.2 Sequoia sempervirens
GATTAACATCATGCACTTGATCCCGACTTACTAACATCGTTTCATCCTGAATCATCCCTTGGTCTAACCATTTAATCAAATCCCCTTATCTGATTAAATTCATCAATATTCCTCTCTTAATTGAGTAAATCATTTTATCTAATTAAATTAATATGTCTTGTTAATTAAATCAATCATCCTAATCTAATTATCCCTATTTAATTAAATAATCAATTTATTTGATTAAATCTCTAAAGTCTATCCATTAAATTAAATAAATTAAAACCTTGTTTGATTTAATTTAACAATCATCTCCTTTTAATTAAATAAATAAAAATCTTTATTTAATTAGGTTCTTATCACATTCTTCTCTTATTTGATTTAAATAAATCCATAAATTTGAATCAAATAGGTCACATCATGTAATCTCCTATTAAATTAATTAACCCTGGATTAATTTAATCTCATCTCATGTCCCATCCTCTAGATTTTGCAAGTTGCACATGAAAATAGATTTAATTCATTTATTAAATCTCTATTTTCCCTACAAGGCATGTTTTTGGAATATCCTCTAAGTTTGAATTCAAAAATTTCAAGTGGACATGTACATCCAACAATGCAATAACTCCATCTTACATGTATTTTTCCTTGAGCCAAGTGGCATTTATTGCATTTTCCCTTCCCTCTTACATGTCATTTCAACAAATTTGAAATTCAAAATTATGCATTTATTGAAACAATCCCCAAATCTTGCACATCCTTCACCCACTCATAGCTTGACAAGTGGCATCATGCCATTGGATGAATTTTAGTCCCACATTGCTCAAATTTGGACATTCATCCATCTTGGCATTCTATAAATTTAAAGAGTTCATATCCTCATTTGATCATCCACAAATTATGCAAAGTTATTATGCTAAAATATTTAGCCATTTTCATCCATCACCATTGAGTTCTTAGCTAGGTTTTTGCAGATTTTTTGCTTGGAGCTCTCATCCTTCATCAACAAAGTGGATCAATCATCATCAACATATCAAGCTTGCATCTTAGGAATTGGGAAAGGGACAATTTTCACATCAAATTGGCACCAATTCCCCCATGGGATCACGAGTTTGCACATTTAAATTAGGATTCAATCTATTTTATTGTTTTCATTGTGATTTTAATTCTTTTCTTTCCTAATTTGAAGTTTGTAAATGGATTTCATGGGGAATCCTTTTTTTGGTTTGCAATATCTAACTTAAGGTGTTTATTCTTTTTGTTTTGTAGGCACCAAGATTGGGGTTCACACACCTGTAAAAGCACATTAGAGCAAATGATAGCTTTAGCATATAAAGATATATGAATATCCATTTGAGTATGTGAAAAAATGCAAACATTTGTCTTTCCAAATATTGAAGAGAATTTCCACCCTAAAAGTGTGTGAAAGCTAGGTGAATTTTGCAAGAACTATGAGAGAATCTCCTAGCAACACCATATGCTAGGAGAAAGGCACTGGCCTAAAGGGTAAAAAAAATTCATGAATGTAAGTCCAAAGCATCTGGGCTCTGGGAAAAAATAGAAAAGATGCTTAAAATTCTCAGCTTTCCCATAAAAAGGGCAACAAGGGTCCTAGACCCCTAGGTGAACCAGTCAAGAACCCACAAGAAAGCCTCATAAGAGAATACACTAGGAAAGTGGGCAAGTTTTGGCTCAACACTTGCAGACCAAGTGGAAGAAATATTTTATGCCAGACATGAGTAGGAGATTGAAGAAGCCACCTCTAGTTCAAAATCTGAATCATAGGAAAATGTGGTGAGCCACCTGTAACCAAACTGAGACTTGTAGTTCCTAAAAGGGGTGTCTGGATACCCCTTCCAGTCTTTCCACCAATGTTTGGTCCCATGAATTCCAACCTTATGAAGCATTTCAATAGGAATAGCATTCACCTAACCATCATAAGTAACACGGTCTTGGTTATGAAGTCTGTATTGGGCACAAAAAACTTCCCATGACATAATATGTATGGTGGGTCTATGAAATATCTATTGCAGGGTCTAGATACCATTTTTGTGAAATATGAGCACCTTAAGCTTAGGTGACTTAGCCAATGACAGACCATTGCAAAAAAAAAGAGGTGAATACCAAATATTGAGCCGGTTGAGAGAAATCCCATCTCAAAAACCAGAGCTAGTCCAATTGAGCCGATGTTTGATAGCTTCCCAAGCTCACCAGATACTTTTGGACACAAATGTCCCAACAATCTGGACTGGTTCCTCCATGAATATAATGGTTTGAAAGCCAATCCCCTTCCAGGTAGGTCTATGGATAGGGAAGCGGGAATGAATACCATGCTTGAGAAGAATTTTCCAGGCCTCATCCCCAGTAAGGGCATGAATAATCCATTTAACACATACAACAGTCCCTTGCCATTGAGTAGACAATAGCTCGAGACCTCCCGAGTCTCTGGGAAGGTAGTAGAATTCCCAAGCTACATGGTGAAACCCTCTGTGAGACTCATAGGAGGCCCAAAGAAAGTCTCAAAGCAATTTCTCAAGCTTGCCATAGGAAGCTTTGGAAGGGGCCCAACAACAAGAATAATAAACATGGGTGGCCGCCAGAATTTTGGAACACACTTGGAGTTTCCCTGCTAAAGAAAGGGGCTTAGTAACCCAATAAGAAAGCTTTTGCTCAACTCTAGAGAGAACGACTTGCCAAAGCTTACTTGGGGATGCCTAAAAGGAAAAGGGAATTCCCATAAATAAAAAAAAATTCTCCAGCCCCAATCCACTTCCATCCATACTATTGCGACCAAGGAAGAGAGGGCAAGATAGACTATCAGTAACACAGAGTTTTATGCCATTGGATGGCAGAGCTAGAAGCAAGAAAGAAGGTATTAAGACACTCAAGAGCCACCGTAATGGACTCTTCTTCCTCTAGAAGGGTGAGGAATGAGTAATCAACAAAATGGCCATTAACAAGCTAAGCCTGAGAGTTGGGAAAAGAAATGCCCTTGACCCACTACTGGGAAACCGTGTTGGCCAAGAGGTAGCCAAAACCCTTAGTTGTAAGCACATACAAAGAGGCGACCAATGGAAACCCTTGCCGAATGGAGCAAAAGAGTCCAAAGGAAGAGGATTGATGACCATTGATGGTGATATAGGCTAAGACATCCACAAAAAGAATTCAAATAGATTAAATGAAATTGGGCCCAAAACCCAAAGCTTTCAGCTTAGCAAGAATAAATGACCATTCAATGTGGTCATAGGCCTTGGAAAATTCAATTTTAATGAACATGACTTTCTAGTTTAAATGTCTAGCCCATTCCATTCCTTCCCAAACAACAATAATATTATCCAAAATAAATATGGATTTGATAAACCCAGTTTGTTTCGGGTGCACAATCTAAGGTAGAAGATGGCGGATTTTAAGAGCCAAAGCCTTGACGATAATCTTGTAGGAGACATTAAGAAGCGTGATAGGTCTCTAGTTGCAAATGTCTTCTGGGTCACCTGGCTTAGGTGTGAATTTTATGTTACCTTTATTAATTAAGCCACTTAGAGAATTAGAATGAAAAGCTTCTAAGTAAACTTGATGTAGATTGTGCCCAATATAGTCCCACATGGCTTTATAGAATTTGAAAGAAAACCCATCAATTCCTAGGGCTTTTTCATCAGCCATGGAATAGAAAACCTCTTTGAGATCATTAATTGATAACAATTGATCACAAAAAAAAAATTGAGCTGAAGAAAGCTTCTTTGGCACAACAAGACAATCCTGAAGGGCTTGCTGTTGCATAGGCATGAGTTCTTGCGAAGTGAAGACTTGCTCATAATGACTTACAAAGGCCTGGAGAATATCATACAACTCAAAAAGCACCTAAATGCCATCTTTTATTTTTTTAATGCCTGGGGATGAGTTCCTGGCATGTAGAGCCAAAAAAAACTCTTTGGAGGCATGATTACCAACTTTTAGCCAATGTAATTGGGCTTTGATTTGCGCACCTCGAGGGGCATGGTTGTCAGCAATTTGTTTCTTATGCCTTAATTCCACCATCCTAACATGCAATGATGGAGAAAAGGGGCTGGCCACTAGAGCCTCAGTGGCATCACGAAGGTCAGCGGTGGTAGCCTCATAAGACCTTCGATGAAAAATAGCCATCTGGCACCCATAAATGCACAAAAATTTAGCCGTGCAGATAATAGCCTCATTTCACCAATTAATCTAGCCTATATGATGAGTTGGTTTTCATTCCAAATTCTAGACTTTGTGAAAGTGGGCCAGGGTAGGCTTGTGGTAGAGTAAAGACGTGTTTAAAAAAATTGAGTTTTACACATACGAGGTTGTCGAGTCTCCCATTCAATGCAGAAAGAAATGGGGAAGTGGTTTGAAAAGGTCACATTCACTAACGGCGTAACCAGGAGAGAGGAGTTGTCAAAAGAGAAAAAATATTGCCCTGAGATAATGACACAATCAAGGTGCTTAAATATTCTATTAGAACTGGCTTTGTAATTACACCAAGTGTGCCAAAGAGAATGAGAATGGAAATGACCAATATTGGTATAAAAAAGGCCCAATTTATTGCACATGTAAAACCACACTTCCCTTTCCCTAGCTGTCGATTCGAATGGAAAATTGCCATCTTTTTTAGACGCCATTTCTACCATATTGAAGTCCCCACATAGTAACTAGGTATAAACTGGTAAAGAATCAACAATCCAATAATAGAGCAAAGAGCTTTCCACAACATAATTAGAAGCATAGACATTAATAATCCCAAAGGAATGATTATCAATGTTGAGAAGGATCCAGACGAGCTGATGAGTGGGATCAGACTTGTGGTTGACTATAGAAGAGTGCCACTGTGGGGCCAAAAGGGTGACAGCTCTACCACACCCAACATCATGAGTAGTACAAAACATTTTGCTGGTTGGCCAAATAGAGCGACAAGCCGCAACAAGCAAAAAACTAGAAATTTTAACTTATTGGAGACAAAGCACTTCAATACCAAAGTACTTACACAAGGTATCCTTGATAGAATAATTTCTGGAGAGGTTTGTCAGACCTCAAACATTCCATGAGAGGAACTTCATGAGTGAAACTCCTCCATGTTTTCAAAACTCAATTCCTCTTCATTAAGAGAAGAGAAAATATTTTGTAAAAATTTTGGCGGGATTGATCCAATTTGGATGGATAGAGAGGACATCCTCCAATTTTCATGAACATATTCCTCTTCTTCCATAGGAGGGGAAGGGTTGCAAGATTGCCTTTGAGCTACCATCACAAAAGAAGAAACATTCAATTGTGTTAACATAACAACAATCGGCCGAGGCATAACCTTTGGCCTAGGCTACTATGAAACATAATTAGCTCCAACCGGAGCTTCTTTCCCCTTCATAGAAGGGTTTGAAACATCTTTCATTGGTTCAGAGGTCACGACACTTGAACCAGAACCAATGGAATTATTATTTTGGTTCGTAACCGTAGTCCATTTCACATTAGGTTTGGTAGTAGATGCAACCACCAAATGAGGCTTTTCAGCATCTCGTGGTGGAGAAGGTGTATGAGGCATTGCTAAAGGGCATTCCTTAATCTTGTGGTCCACCGACTGACACCTATAGAATGTGTTGGGAAGATTAATATATGTGACCTTTTGGGTGTGGGAAAGAGCTCCAATTTTGGATATCAATGGAGTTTTTCAAATCTTTGGAAAGGTCCACTTCCACACAAACCCTCTTCTGAGGTTGGGCCTAAAAGAACCTATCTAGCTCAATGCAAATAACCCTCCCTAGTGAGGAAGCTATATTATTCAAAAAAGGCACACAAGGTAAGGGTAGACCAGGGAATTCAATCCAGATTGGGACCCACAACTTGGTGTCGTCTGAGACATCAAAATCATGGGTCCACACTTGGAAAACTAACAAAGAAGACCGGACATACTAGGGCCCATGGGCTAAGATAGCTTGCACATGATTGACTTCCACAAAGTGGAAGAAAAAGAAACCCTTGGTTAAATTTTGGACCATATCAAGGCAGACCCCATGAGGGACCCAAGCCTTGTTAACCCATTCTTTAAGCACAATTTCAGGGGGAGTTCTCCCAAAAAAATACCCAGCAAGGGTGTATTGCTCAAGCCATTGATAGGCAATATCAAAATCTGGTAAAGACAAAACCACATTAGCTAGTGAATTAGAGCACTTACCTTGTGAAAGAATTTCAGAACAAGTTTTTAGGGATGTTTGTTTGGAGGAGGAGCCATTGATCAACGTCGTCGAACCACTAACACCACCAATAATTTTTGGGTTAGAGCCGGTTGAAGGCATATTAAAATAAAAAAACCACAGTAAATAAGGCCATACACACAAGAAAAGAGAGGCTTCCTATGCAGGATACGCAATATGATGAAAGAGGGGCCAAGGGTGACTGCAAAAAACACAAAAACCTAGCAGAGCTCATACACTTTCAACCATAATTCCCATCTCATCATATTTTATTTTTTGAAAATGATTAAAAAATTGAAAATAGTTGACAACCTGTGAAAATTGTCAAATTCTGACATGTTTGACTTTAAAATGTTATTATGAGAAAAATATACATCAAAATGTGATTTTTTTTTTCCATGCACAAGATATTGAAGTTACCTATTTGGAGAAAAAAAATGGAGAAATGAATTTTTTTTCAATTTATTTCTTGATGGCCCGTGAAGTCACTCTTTAATGAAATTTTCAGCATTCCAAAATTTGTCCTTAAATTGATAAAAACATAATGGAAACAATTTTTTTTTAATTTTTTAAAATTAGAGGAATAAACTACATCAAAAGTTCTACATTTCATTAGTTTACACCATTTTGAAATTCAAAACATAAAGACCACTTTTATGTGGTCGAAGTTTAGAATATTTTTTGCTGTTGGTTGATTCCTTTATAAAGTGTGACACAGGTTTGTGTTTTTACCCTATAATGAGTTGTGCAAGTTTTGATTACTGTCATTAAAAGCAAGTGTTTGTAATTTGAGTGTTATGTCCGAGTTTAGTTTGGTGTATCACCTTTTAAAGTTTTTAGTTATTTATGCTTCCTTCTTACTCTTTCCTCAGAAAAGCATTAGTTTAGCAGTATTTTAGGTGACACCATTTAGGAGCTAGCCTTATCTAGAGGTCCACTCCAAGTTAGGTGACCCATATCCTAAGAGTGTTCCCATGTTGCTCCAAATTTCTAAGTTCTACAACTTATCATGGGTGCAGATTTGAGAGTATAACAGTCTCCAAGAGAGGAATTTAAGTCAAAGGAATATCACTCTCAGAGGAAATCAAACCCAATGACACCACCAAGAAAGGAACACATCAAGGAAGAAATAAAATCACATAATGAAACATGAGTGTTGATGTATGCCCCCACTTTAAAGTGATTGCTAACACCATTACTGTGAGCAATTGATTTAAAGTAGAAGAAGAAATGTGAGCTTATTCAAAAATCCCTATGCCAAGTCATATGTTTCCAATAAGCTATGTCATGAAAAAGGTAGTATGTTTCATGTGAGCCAACTTAAGGCATGCCGTCCACATCCCAAGCTTTCTCTTATATGTACATGAAACGTGGTTAACTAGCCAAAAGAGTCAACAAGTGACATACAAGGAGTTGGCTAACTAACCTCTTCCCCCCACTTAGTGCAGGACAAGGATGAACCAGATAGGATGAAGATAAGTATCAGTTAGAGGAAATAGGTGCTTCAACACAAGGAAGAGCACCATGATCCTTAAGATGTTGAATTTTGTTACTTAAAGCCTTACAGTCATTAGTAGAATTACCATGAACTCTATGATAGGTGCAAAATGAATGTTTGTAGTAAAATTTATTTCGTGTTCTTGGAAGAAGTGATATCAAACAATCTTGGAGGAGTCTTGACAAGATACCTTCTTGATCCAAAGTAGAATATTCCTTGATTTTTTGATAAAGATATCTCTTGCTTAGTACATGATGTTATACCTACACAAGAATCTTTATATTGCAAGATTTTGTACTCTCCCTGAAAGGATGGTGTAAATCTAACGAATTCAAATCATTAGTGTTTTGTGTGATGATATTGAAATTAAGCGAGGATTTCTTTGTTTGTTTAATTTCTTGCAAAGGATAACAATTAGGACCAGTACTATTGTCTATCAGTTCAGGATGCACTACTGTCAAAGTTAGCTTAGATGAATATTTTGTGATAGTTTTGATATTAGGTTAAGGCTTGTTTATTTCTATCAAAGGATAACAACCAAGACCATGAGTCGTTTCTTGCATGTTAGGCTCTATAGGGTTAAAAATACCTTGTTCTCTAGCACCACATCCTTTTCCACTATAGCCAAGTTGCTTCATAAGTTCATAACCTTTTCCATAAATATTTTTCATTTCTTTTGGATTTGGTGGCCATTCATAATCAACTTCGTCAAAGGTTGTTGTGTAATTTGTGGTCTTTTGTTCTAAAGTGGTTGAGGTGGATGCTTTTGAAGGGTCTTCCAAATTTTGTGTTCACATTACCACTTTTTCTTTTCCCTTTTCAGAGTCTTTGTGCATGATATTGTATTCTCCCATGAATGTTGGTTCAAAGTCTAAGGAACCCTAATCGTCAAGTAATAGCTTTGTGACTTTTTCAATGTGTTTTTCTTTGTCTTTCTGTTGTAGGGGTTCCACTTGTGTAGTTGGTGTCAATGTTGCTAAATGATTCTCCTTGTTTTTCTCAATGTTTAAACAACTGTTTAGGTTAAGGTCTACTTCGAGTGTGTACAATTTGTTGTTGTAGATGTATTTCATTTTACGATGAAGATTAGAAGGCACCCCATTCATTGCATGAATCCGTAGCTTTCCTAGAAGGAGATTATATGAAATATCATGAGGCATAACATGGATTGGTGTTTCTAATGTGGCCTTTTTAGTTGTAATAGGTTAAGTGATCACACCAAGTGGTTTTTTTCCAATATTGTCAAATCCACAAATAGATAAAGAGGTTGTTTGAATATTTTATTTGTCTATGCCAAGTCTATCCAAAAGGGATACACTACACACATTAAGGGAAGAACCATCATCAATGAGGGTTCACTTTATCCATTTTCTATTGTATATAGCATCATGAAAGCCTCATTTTGTTTTTCCACTTCCAAAGGGGGGAGCTCACTTTTGTGGAAAACAATGTCAACATTAATTCCTTGAATCATGGCTGCTATGCCATTTTGTTGCACACTAGAAGGGATAAGAACTTATTGCAAGGCTATTTGAATCATGTTGTGGTAGTGAGGGGATGTTTGAATAAGGTCCCATAATGATATCTTAGTAGGAGTATTCTTTAGTTTTTTGACAAGATCATACTCCTTTCCATGAGGAGGACCCAGTAGGATAGGGTTAGGTAGGATAGGATTAGGCAATGGGAGGGATTGTGAAGGTGTTTGTCTTGGTTACAAATTATTCCTAGTGTTATATGCATGAGAAACAATATTATGACTCGGATGTTGTGACACATTATTCTTAGGTGGGTAAAGGATACATTTAGGTTTTTTTTTAGTTTGAGGTTTGTGTGATGGTGGGTAAAGGATTAGAAGATTCTTCGGATGTCCCACGGGGTATATAGGAGGTTCAATCGTAGAGAGGGATCTAATGGACACTTGCACATTCATAACCTCAATAGTCTTGGTTTGATGTATATCTAATAAAGGGTAATCTAGTATCACCTTTTTATCATCACCCAAGGAAGACACATTACTCTTGTTGTCATTTTCTTGCACCATGATAGTCTCCCTAGGAGGAGAGTTTTTAGGAGAACTACAAATCAAATGTTCTTGACATTCAAGGATTGGTTCTTCCAAAATGACTTCATCGCAAGTAAGGGAGTTATCAATGGTTGGATTTTCTTGTAATTTTTCTCTAAGGTCTCATTCTCTTGTGCCATATTATCTACCCTAGTAGGAGAGCTTGTAAGATGTTGGTGCAGGGGCACCCTCATGCATATGAGATCAATTTTTGATTTTTTTTCTTTTTTTTTTGTTATTTCATGTTAATAAGGTAATTTTTAAAAAATTTCCATCATTTGGGGTCATTTTTCAAAGTTTTGTGTCATTTGCGTAAAAGTTGCAAAAAAGATGTAAAAGTTATCATTGTGAAAGTTGTCAAAAGTGCATTAAAGTTGTAACTTTGATTAGGAAGTTAGTTGTGGGTGGTTGGTAGTTGTAAAATGATTGGGAAAGTATAAATACACATTTTAAACATGAATCCCAAGGTTTGGGAAGGTTTGGAAAAGATTGGAATGAAAATTGGAATCAAATTGGAGCAAATTTTATGTGTTTTTCTTGTAACAGTCTTGTTCTTTCACATGGTATAGATTTGTATGACCTCTTTATGACTTTCACATGGTATGGTTGGAAAGATAACTTAGTTACCTTTCATTTTGTTTTTTTTTGGTTAAATTTAATTAATTTTAGAGAAAGTTATAGCAATTTTACCATTAGCAACCCTAGAAGACTATTTCTTCTAAAAGTTGCTGGTTGTTGCAACAAGTTGTACAGATTGTACCTTTCATATTTTGATCTAAAAAGAATTGGGAAAGTTTTGGAATTGAATATACTTTCTTTTCCAAGTGGTTTGATTAATTTTCATTGGGATTTGTAGAATTTATAACATTTTTTATAATAGTAGGTTTGAATCTGCCCTAGGGTTTCTAGTTGGAGAAAAAATTCATTTGTTGTGTTTTGTATAGTGAAAAATGTTGAAATTATCAAAATAATTTTGTTTTAGCATGTTATAATGGATTCCAAACTTTTATCTTGTTATCTCATGGAAACCAAAATATATGCATGATAGTTTATTCTATGTTGTTGGGTGCCAGTCCTAGAAACCCTTGTGGGTTGAGAGTTTGGAAAAATTTGCTCATTGTTGGTTCTTGGGTGTATTGAAAATGGTTGGAAGGTGTCTTAAAAGGTATGAACTATCCTTTTTATCCATATTCTCATGTTATTCCCATTTTTGAGTGATCTTAGGCTTCATATGCAATATTTCACAAGTTGTGTTGGGTGCACCAAAACATGGTCTTGAGTGATTCGTTGTCTTATTTGGTTATTGATGGATGTGAAACCCTTGAAATATGTTGTGTAAGGTTGAATAATATCACAATAAATATCACAATACATACACTTATGTTTGTTATTTTTGAATCTACAGTTGATCATGTTGGAAAGCCTCAAAGGTTGTATTAGGAAGCATCAAGTCATGAATGCTAATGCATCATTGCTTTGAAAGTGTGTTAAAGTGGGTTATGTGAGTTCTTTCTCTACATAAAATTTTAAAATATTCAAAAACCAACCTCATGGATGATGATACAAAGCCTTCTAAGTAATTTCCAATAGATTCCCAATGTCCACTAACTTCCTTTCAACTTCCAATGGTCCATCTTCCAATTTGACAACAAAATACAAAATTTGATTTTACAACATTTGCAGCTTTTTGCAACATTGACAATTTCTTAACACCTTAACTCCTAGGACCCCACCAACACACATACAAACATAAAGTGGCATAGAAGACCCTATTTCATGAAGAAAACTAAAAATAAAACCAAAATTTCCACTTTGACCACCTTGAGGCATGAAAGCTTATGGTGCCCCTGCACCATACTCCCAAGGAGGAAAAGATTCAAGTTCCACTTGAATGGATGGTAACAACATGAGAACCATGCTTGAAATATCTTGCCTGATGTATTTAAGTATCTGCACATTGTATTCTTTGGAAAAATTCCATGCTTGCTTCATCTTCACTTGAAATGCTCAACCTAGGACTCCAAGCCATCAAAAGTTGTAATATTTGTAGGATCCATAGAAGAGTGTGAGAAGTAGAGCAAACAAGAAATTGTAGAGGATAATGCTACACAAGATTTTGAATCCTTTCGCACCAAGGAGACCAAGGGCTTTGGGTTTGATGTTCCTCCACAATGTAGTGGTAAAGTTTTCATTGCTGAAGCAATGTGGATGAAGGAGTTCAAAGATGCATATGAGAGAATGATTGCTCCTTTTGACATGCTTAAATGATTTTGTAAGGAACTAAGGACACCTAAAGTGAAGATGAGACAATTCTTGATTTGTTTCATTGAAGCACAAGTACAAAGCAGAATGAAAGAGTTGGAACAACATAGTACATGCCAGATTAATCAATTAAAGGAGTCCAAGTTGAACAATATTAAAAATTTCCATTCAAGTGGACTTGAATCTTTTTCTTTTCCTTGGGAGTATGGTGCAGGGGAACCCTCATGCATATGAGATCAATTTTTGAATATTTCTCTTGTTTTGTGTTGTTTCATGTTAATAAGGTAATTTTTGAAAAATTTCCATCATTTGGGGTCATTTTGTAAAGTTTTGTGTCATTTGTGTAAAAGTTGCAAAAAAGATGTAAAAGTTGTCATTGTGAAAGTTGTCAAAAAGTGCATTAAAGTTGTAACTTTATTAGGAAGTTATTTGAGGGTGGTTGGTAGTTGTAAAAATATTGGGAAAGCATAAATACATTTTGTAAACATGAATCCCAAGGTTGGGGAGGGTTGGGAAAATATTGGAATGAAAATTGGAATCAAATTAGAGTAAATTTTATGTGTTTTTCTTGTAATAGTCATGTTCTTTCACATGGTAAAGATATGTAAGACCTTTGTATGTCTTTAATATGGTATGGTTGGAAAGATAATTGAGTTACCTTTCATTTGGTTTTGGTTTGGTTAAATTTAATTAAGTTTAGAGAAAGTTATAGCAATTTTACCATTAGCAGCCCTAGAAGACTATTTCTTCTAAAAGTTGTAGGTTGTTGCAGCAACTTGTACAAATTGTACCTTTCATATTTTGATCTGAAACAAATTGGAAAATTTTGGGTATTGAATCTAGTTTTTTCAAGTTTTTTGATCAATTTTCATTGGGATTTGTAGAATTTATAGCATTTTTTGTAATAGTAGGTCTGAATCCACCCTAGGGTTTCTAGTTGGAGAGAAAAATTCATTTCTTGAGTTTTGTGAGGTGAAAAATGCAAAAATTCTCAAATATAATTATGTTTTAGCATGTTCTAATGGATTCCAAAATTTTGGCTTGTTATCTCATGGACACCAAAAGATATGCATGGCATTTTGTTCTATGTTGCGAGGTGACAGTCCTAGAAACCCTTGTGGGTTGAGAGTTTGGAAAAAAAATTCTCATTTTTGGTTCTTAGGTGTATGAAAAATGGTTGGAATGTGTCTTAAAAGGTCTTCCTTTTCCTTTTTACCCATATTCTCATGTTATTTCCATTTTTGAGTGATCTTAGGCTTCATATGGAATATTTCACAAGTTGTGTTGGGTGCACCAAAACATGGTCTTGAGTGATCCGTTATCTTATTTGGTTATTGATGGATGTGAAACCCTTGAAATATGTTGTGTAAGGTTGAATAATGTCACAATCCATACACTTGTGTTTGCTATTTTTTTCAAGCTCTAGTTGATCATGTTGTAAATCCTCATAGGTTAAATTAGGAAGCATCAAGTCATGAATGTTAATTCATCATTGCTTTGAAAGTGTAAAGTGGGTTATATGAGTTCTCTCTCTACATCAGATGTTCATCACATTCCATGGTTAGATTTTGTAAGGTAGCTTCATCACAAGTAGGGGAGGCATCAAGGGAAGGACAACTATGATTTTCATGCTTACCAAATAGATATTTCCAAATGGTAGGAGCATTAGGGAAGGGAGGAACATGACTGTCATGACTCTCAATAGGTGCATCTTCTAGCACCAATCTATCCTCTCTGCATCGAGGAGGGATATTAGGAAAAAGAAAATTTTGATTTTCATGGCTATCTATGATATCATCCTCTTTTGCTAAAAAATTCTCACAAGCAAGGGATGAATGGAGACTAGGTAAGGTGATGTTTATAAATGTTTCTATGATCTCATCTTCGTGTTTTCTAATATCCTCCAAAGGGCGAGGAGAAGAGGGACAATCAATGCTCTCAATGCTTGTATCTTCTTTCACTAAGATACGTTTGTCATTAAGAGGAGAGGTATCGGGAGAAGAACAAGTATAATTTTTATGATTGTCTACACTACCATCCTCACCAATAGGCAATGCAATATAAAGGATTGTGTCAACGGTTTGATTTGCTTGCTCTAGGATTTTCTCATAATTATGAAAGATAGTAGAAGGATAACTTTAAATGTGTTTCTTAATGACCTCATTTTTGTAAATCTAAATTGAACTCATAAGAGGGGATGTTGTACTTATGCAATCCATTTTTAACCATATCAAAGCCACATCTCTTGAAAGAAAACATGTTATCATGGAAAAGTAAAGAAAGTGCAATTATATGACCTAAAGTGAAATGCAATTTTTAGATTTGAAACAAGGTAATTTTTTTATTACACTATACAAAAATATGAAAGTGAAATATTATAAATGCAAATTTTGAATTGAGCAATGCATGAAATGGACTAAATTAAGCTAGATTTAGTGAAATTCATGTAACAGAAACTCAACCAACTTAAATAGATAGTTAATGGCAGCAAATAGAAGTGCAAAAACAAGGTTTTCAGTGTTGTACAAGGCAATTTTAGGGGTGCACTGGGACTAATTCGCCTAGGGTGGCGAATGAGTCTTAGTAGGGATTTTTTCAAAAATTTCAAAGATTTTCAATTGATTTTGATGCTTTTTATGTTGTATGATGTGTATCCTAAGCGCAAATGTAGTTTTTAGATGATTTTCAATGATTTGCGATGCAAAAATGTAAACTATATGCATTTTCACTAATGCAAAATTTTGAAACCCTAGAATGCTAATTAACTAATGCAATGCAAAGTTAATGTAAGCTAGATATAGGATGATGATGGAATCCAAATCAGTAAAGAAGGTATTCTAAATGCATGTTCATCAAAATGATTAGTTAAAAAATGGATGCTTTATGATTTAAGACATAGAACACCACTTTTCTCCAACTAACATTCAAGGATGCCCTAGAGACCTCAACCCAATGAAGAATGAAGGAAAAAATATAACAATAGGGTATCTTAGGATATGATTTCATGTTAGAAGAGGGGTTCACTACCAAGTTAAGACTTGGAAAATACAATGACATACAAGATGTAACACTAAAGCCTATTTTGATGCAATGACCTACAAAATAACCTAGAAAAGTATGTAAAACAAAATAGAAAGTTACAAACCAGAATATGTGCACTTGGAAACTTGTAGGGACCTATATGGAGACTATAAATTTTGCAAATTCTGAAATTTTGGCCTACTGAGTGATGAGCTCAAAATATGCTCATAATTTGAATATTATGATGTATTTTTAATACCCTTACTCTTATTGCTGATGGTTGTTTTAACTCTTTGATTAAAGGCTTTTTATCTAAAATTGGGTAGTATCCTGTAGCAACACATTCCTATATTCCTGCAGCTTAACATCTCTATGTGTTTGTATTAATTGCCCTATTTGTCCTCCTGAATGACTGATATAATGCATGTGGTTTTTGGATAATGAAATGGATTTAATATGTGATTAATGAATGTGTATTGTGATATTTTCCACACGTGCTTTCTTTCACTTATGTCGCCATGTGCATCACAGGTTGTTGAAGGAAGCATGAATGAGTCAAAGTACAATAGATCTCAGCCCTACAATAAAGTCCATTTCCAACACGACATCGAGGAAGTTGTTCCAACAAAGACTCTCTGACTAGGTCATTGGGAGGAAATCTAAATGATCATTAATCTAGGAAGAGTGGAATACTAAATTCTCTCTGAATCGTGTTGAAGAGATATGCCTTCATTTATGAGAAGTCTGTTCCTCGGTTTTAGGATGCATTTATGTCCACATCTTTCTTTGTTAGAGTTAGGTAGTTAGTTGCTTTTCTAATATAAATAAGTGTTCCTCCTGCGTGAGTGGGCAACAAAGTGTGTTAAAGTTACTATTATAGTGAGAAATGATGTTTTGTGTTAGTTTTCTTACAAGAAAAACAATCAATGTATATGATTCCAAGTTTATGAATAAAAGTTGATGAAGTTTTGAGTTCAATTCTTGCATAAACTGGTTGATGCTTGCTAAGGGGGCCTTTCGCCATTCTGGGAAAATCAATCCCAATTCTGAATTTTTACATCATAGCAAGTTTTGGGAAAATAGGTATCCAAATCTGCAAAGATCTTAAAAAAACACCTATAGTGGGACTCATTTTCCACTTGTGATGAATGAGTCCAATTTGGATTTTCTAGAAATTTAAAGTTTTGATTTGCAGTTGTTGGTCTGCTCAATCTATTCCTTTAGGTTTCTAGATCTGAAACTTTGATTTTGGGGCAATATATGACCTTTTAGTGGAAATTATGACCTTTCAAATAGGGGGAAAAATCCAACAAACTTGCAACCTAATCTTCAATGATCTTCCAATTCTTCAAAGCACCTAAATCTGCAATCACACAAAGAGAGAAAAAGTGTTGATTGTTAGGGAGTAGGGGTTTTCCTTGGTCAAACCACATTTAGGTAATTAAACCAAATGATGAAATAAGATAATGAAGCATGAACATGAAATAATATAATTAGAACCTTGCAATGATGATGGATCTTGAATTGCTACAACAATTGATGAAGAATTTTCCCTTCAATGCCTTATAAATGATCTTGAAAGCTATCTTGATGACCTTATGAAGACTTGGAGTGCTTGAATTGATGACATGAATGCTTGATGTTGCTTATGTAAAATGATGATTTGAAAGCTTTCTTATATAGGAAATCCACTAAATGACCGTTTGTTTGATCCCCAAGGCCGAAATAGAAGAAATTTGAATTAAAAACCCACTTTTCCTACTCAAAACCTTAGAAATAGGCCAAATGGGACTCATTTTCCATCTTGGGCGAATGAGTCCCACCTAGATGGGACTCATTCATCCAAGGTGGCGAATGGGTCCCACAGGAGCTATTTTTAGTCCTAAAGTGT
Source organism: Sequoia sempervirens (assembly GCA_007258455.2). Classification (NCBI taxonomy): domain Eukaryota; kingdom Viridiplantae; phylum Streptophyta; class Pinopsida; order Cupressales; family Cupressaceae; genus Sequoia; species Sequoia sempervirens. The sequence goes on from VDFB02193867.1 coordinate 348,373,469, forward strand.
TGGGGAGTGAAGAAATTAAGTTGAGATGTTGATATTGATGGGTTTTTTTTTCAAAATATTCCTTGGGATGCATAATATGGGGTCATAGGGGCCTATTAATGATGTTATTAAGGTTATAAATGAAATGATGCCCAAAGTCCAATGTGAAAGTGTAAATAAATACATTTTACAACACTAAATTAAGGAAAAATTGGGTCTATTTGGATTATAAGGGCCCTAAATCGCATGTGAATATGTAAAACACATTACAACACTAGATTAGGTCCACTTTAGTTTACAATCCTCCTAAATATAATGTGAAAGTGTAAATAAATACATTTTACAATATTAAATTAAGGCAAAGTTAAGTTAATTTAGCTTAAAAAGGGCCAAAGACCTAATGTGGATGTGTAAAACACCTCACAACACTAGATCAAGGCGATATCAAGTCCAATTTATTATTAATTATTCTTGAATTAAGCAAAGGATGCATTTTTATACACTACAAGTATAAGTGTACATCTTGCTAGATCAAGGTTGCGGGTTATATATTAGATCAACATGAAGTGAAATTCAACAATTATCATGGAATTGACTCATAAAGTAATATAGGCTATAAGGAATTGAGAGGCAATTCCCACTTCAAGGTTAATAAATTCCTATATTGAAGTGAGTCAATTTTGCATGCCATTAATTAGTCTTCACAAACCTAAGTGAATATTTTGTTTACATTTAATTTTTGTCAAGTAACATCATTGTTCAATTATTCTTCCTATATGGAATTATTTAAATATAAGTTAATTTATGTTTGATAGCACAAATTTATTTAATTAGACTAGATTAACATTATAAAAGAGTAAATTTATTTGAAAATATTATAAATAAAATAAATTCCTTTAATTGCTTTACATAAATTATTTAGGTAATTATATAAACATAATAAATTAGAGGGTTTAATGCTTCTCATTGTGGATTTTTTGAAAGCTAATTGCATTGTTAGAACTCCTGTTTCCAAAAAGAAGGGGAAAGGTAGTGGGAATTGTAGGATTCAAAAGATTTGGAGTTTGAAGTTGATTTTGAAGGGTGGTCAGATGGCTATGATACTGACCTGGACTATACCCCTTTGATGGGTGATGTGAAGCCATCTTCCTCTAGAACTCTGCATGCTAAGCGTAAGTTGAAGGGTTTTGAGGGTGGTTCTACTGGTAAGAAATCGAAGGCCCATGCCAAGGTGGAGGATGTTAATCAGAAGGTGGCTAGAAATATTCAAGGGGGGAACTCAGGTATTGGTGGGTCCCCTATGGATGGCAAGGAGAATTTAGTGGTTAATTTGGATGTTTCTGCTAGGGAACCTATTTCTAAAGGGAAGGCTAAAATGGTTTTTAAGGATGTGCCATTTGAGGAGCCCCCAGTGGGGTTGCATCAGGGTAGGGGTGTTTTTTGGGGTGCAATGGACTTCTCTCAGGTGTTGGGCCTTGTCAAAGAAGGGGATGATATCTCCTTCAATTTTCTTATGTGGTTGGTTCAAGAAATTCAAGATCTTCATAATAAGCACAATACTATATCTAGGTGCAAAATCTCTACTCTTCGTAGCCTTAATGAGCAAAAAGCAATTTTTGGGCTTTCTAGATCCCTAAATACCAATGTGGGTGGTTTGGTGGATGAGCTTGCTTTGATGAAGAATGACTTGAACCCAAGAGTTGCGGTGCTGGAACATCAAAATAGCCAACTTAGAAGGGACTTGGAAACACTCATTAATATAAGCAAGGAGAAGTTGGAGGCATCTGCTAAGGGTATGGTTTTCCTTAACTAGAAGGCCATGGAGTTGATCAAGAAGGGTTTGTTTGATGCTCATACTAACTTGGTTCATGAGGAGGGTGCTAGTTTGGAGGTGAATTTAGCTGATATGGCTACTAGCTTGAGTGTTGGTACTCAAAGAAAAACTAAGAAAAGTAAGAAGGATCTTACTCAAAATGTTGAAGAAATCATGGACATGCATGGCAGGCTAGCAACCAAGGATATTATGGTTGCTAAAGTGCTCAAGGACTTACTGTAGTGGCCTTTTGACCTTGCTATTTATTTTTATTTTTTGGTTATGTTTGTTGTTTGATAGTTTGCTAATGGCTAGTTAATGAGCTGGTTATTTTTTTGTTGTTGCTTGGGTGGTTAGCCTCTTGTTCTATCTTTGTTTCCACTTTCTTTTTTGTAAAGGGTTTCAGCTTCCCTTCAAAACTTGTTTATCATTAAACAAAAACATAATCAACTAGAAAATAATTAACCTAATATAACTAAAATAAATGTGATAATTAAATAAGAGGATATATGTACTTAGCTCTAGGATTGATGATAAATAATGATGTTGATATCATTATAAATCAAGTCATCACTATTGGAAAATTAATCAACTTGATTTAATGAATAACTTAGAGTTGAAGCAAAAAAATGATGATAATGATGTAGATTGATCTTGATCCTTACGAGTTTGATCCCAACTACCACAAAATTTATCTGAATAATGAGAAACTAATTTGATCTAATTTGATCTAAAGTGTCATAATGTTTTCTTATCTACATCTTCAAAATATCTCAATTTATCAGCAAGTGAAATTATAAAGCCGTATCTCACTTGTGGGCCACTTCCAAAAATATGACTTTTGAATGTCTTCCAAAGTGATCACCTTCAATTGAAAATCCTTCATTTGAAGGCCATGGAAAACCCACACTACTAACTCTTGACCTTCAAATGAAGGACCTTGGATAAAAAAACCTTCAATCCAAGGCCCATGAATATATTCACACATAATGCCACATAAAAAGCATTTTATTATACACAATATCACATGACTTTCAAAGGACCTATGATTGAAGTTAAATCAAAGATTGTAGGTCCTTCAATAAAAGGTGTCTAATTGGAACCTATCTAGAAATCAACCTTCCTCCATTATACATATTAGGATTTTGTCGGATATGTTGATTTGGGCCACATTTTACATGATAAAAAAAGTCATCATAACATGATATTTTGTAGAAACATAGCCTTTTGAGTAAGCTTTTCAAAAAGTACATATTTTAATATATTTATTTAATTATTATATTTATTATCTTTCTAATAAATATAATGTTATTACAAGATATAACTTAGACTTCTATTTAACACGTGGAAAAATAGTAAAAGTAGAAAAAATAGGAAAGTATGACTGTATTTTGTATTGATGTCCTTATTTTAACAAAATAATAATAAAAATAAATTTGGTCATATATGAAAAAATTTATGCATTACGAGGAAATATGCATCCAATTATAATTAATCTAAATTAAAAAAATTAATAATAATAAAATATGCAACAATAAATTAAAAAAATATAAATGTGCACTATACATTAGTGTTAACAATATATGTTTAAGAAACTATGGAAAGATCATATTTCTAACTCAAGTTATGTGTTATGAGGAAATATTAGTCATTAAAGATACTATAAATTATAAGAAATAATTTATCAACAAACATCTTAAAATAAGAAAAAAATTAGAATCTACATAGTAAATCTCACAAATTACTTTACATTATCTTCAAATTATTAAACAATTTTCTTGCGATGATTAATATAAAATAAAATTAGAACTAACTTTTTGATTTGATTGCCTCACCTAGGCCAAAAGGTGACAATGTAAGATTGAAAATTGAATATTCTACAATTTACTTTTGCATGTTTAGCAGTCACTTTAGCTACTATGTCGCATATGCATTTTTCCTTTTGCACCCTTGTTATAATCCCTAGTCTAGTCCTAATTTTCGTGTGTCCTCTTCTACTCTTACACGTGTTTACCTTTTTTTGATTTATTTTTTTGTCTACTTTTGATCTCTAGTCCTAGGTGTCTTCCACCCTTGCATGAACCCTTACCCCTTTACCTTACAACCTTTTTACCCCTTTAATCAAACCTTTACCCCTTTATATTACAACCTTTTTACCCCTTCAATTAAACTATTCAATGAAATCCTAAGTCATAATATTAGTGCAACGACCATCATCACGCTTCTAAAATATTGTTCATCAAATATTTTCACAATTGGAAACCACCAATGTTAATGGAAAACCCTGCCATTGATTTGTCCTAAGAAATCAATTTATCATCTCCTCCATGGTGGGTGAATAGTATTGTATCTATTTCCTTCCATCCATTCAGGCTCAAATTTTATCACCTAACTCATTTAATTACAACCATTAGGGCCTACTAAATTTTTCAATTCAAGTTCCCTTTGAAACTTGTTGAAAAGGCTCACAAACTCTCATTTTAACATACTAGTTGCAAAATTTTAGTTTGAAAGAAGGTTTTGAATAAGAGTCCTTAAAGGAGCACGTTTGTCTTAATGATTAAAGCATTGCTACATAGAGTTAGCTTTCCATGAATTAGTTGTAATTTTTTTTATGGTGTGTCCATAAATTTCTACAACTAAATCATTAAGTAGATGTATAATATTTTGAGTTCTTGCAATATCTAGCTTAGGGTTTAGTTTAGTATAGTTCAATTTTCATTTCATTTTAGTGTATAACCAATAGATTCTCATTTATTGTACATCCCTCATTCATTCCCACTTGAAAATCATCATCTTGAATCTATTGGTTCCTAGTTTTTTTAGGTTCATTTACTCTATGTTTTTTTCCTCTTGTGTGATGTAGGAGAATCACGGGAGTAATATTATATCAAGCAAAAATATTTCCTTTTTATTATTTTTTTGTAAATTTTTGAATCATTAATCGATCACTACAAATCCTACTACATTTCACTATATTTGTACATCCCACTTTTAGTTGGGAGAATATATTTTGAGTGTTGCCACAATAATGTGTCTCACCTTTGGGACATCTTGATTTTTTCCTGAAATCACTGATATAAAAAAACTACTGATGTAAGCTTTAAGAGATTCCATATAAAGGGTTTTAATTGAAGAGAGTTAGATAAGACCCCCTTGGATAGAACCCCTCTAGTATTAAATCATACCCACAATGGAGTCTCCTTTGCATCTATCAAAATGTTGCAAAAAAACAATTTTTTTTTACCTTTTGAGGGATTAAATAAAGTCATTTAGATATTATATTTTGCAAGATCGTAGCCCTTGAAATGATCTTTCCAACAAGTAAAGTTTTGATATGTTTTCATTTTATCATGTATTTAATTTTCAATTTTAACTGAACATAGTTTTTTCACCGAAACATCAAGTTATTTTTTCTACAGAGGTGAAAAAATGGTAAACCATTGTAAAAAAAATCAAAAAATACCTTTTCCCTAGGTATTGACGTCCTTGTTTCATAAAAAAAAGGATTTAGATATATACACATTATGTTTGATGACATACACCTATGTCCAAATTATGGTTATAGTGACTTCAAAAATTAATTAAAAAGTATGTAACAAAAACTTATGAAAAATATCCTTGCTTTAGATATTAATGTTAAGAATCTATATTTTAAAAATTATAATTTTATCCTTTCTAGAAAAAAAGTTATGTTTAATGACATAAATGTTACTTTCTAAAAATGTTGTTTACTATTTAAAACTAGTTATTAAAGGAGATGATGAAAGATTGATGATTTGTTTCAGATTTAAAAAATAAAGTATATTTAGAATCTACACACAAATTTCCACAAATCACTAGTTTGCATCATCTTCAAATTCTTCATAGTTTAACTACTATAGGTCTTAGAAGGTGAAGATTCAGTTAAAAATGTTGATATAAAAATGAGACACAATATTGTAATTTCACCATTCCACATCAATCCTTCAATGAAATATTTACTTTTTGGAAGTTTTTGATCAATATAAGGGAATGGCTTAGCTTTTGGAACTTACTCTAGGATTGGTAAGATTACACCCAGTTTCATTTTTTGTGGCTTGTGACAATAAAGAAGAACATTTCTAGATACAATGGAACTAAGAGTTCTTATGGTGTGCACCATCACCACCATAATTAAGGGTAAGTGCACGAAGTCAATTCCACGAAACATGGAAGTTTTTTCCTTAGGAAAAAAATGAAATCGGCATTGCAAAAATGGGATCCCAATTTTTCTAAATGAGATCTCGATTTTTAAAAATTGGGATCCTGTTTAGCTTCGGGATCCTAAGCCTAAATGAAATATAGGATCCCACTTTTTAAAAATTGGGATCTCGTTTGCTAGAGGGTCCCAAACAAATAGATAGGGAATGGGATCTTGATTAGTATGAAATTGGATCTTGATTTATAAAAACCGGGATCCTGTTTTGTACAAATTAAGATCCCTTTTTCTAATGGTATTTATTTTTTTAAAAACAAACAAAATGCATTTTACCTGCTCACAGGATCCCGAATTTGAGTGACAACAACCTCCACAAACAGTCTCCAAGTACACATCCACCCCCATTTTTTTGCATTTTTCATTTTTTATTGAAATTGTCAATAATAACTGTTTTTAGCATGTTTTTTTTCATTTATTTCATGTTTTAAGCATTTTATTTCCTATTATAGTAGAAATGAGGAATTGTAGAAATAGATGAAAAAATGCAATGAAACCTAAAGATTTCTCAATGGAAATGAAAAAATGAACCTTGAATTGTAATTTAGAAACATAATTTAGCTTTTGAAACCTAAATTGTTTGATCAAACAAAAAAAATTGTATTTGAAAACCCTAATTGAAATGAACCAAAAAGAATTGCATTTCAAAACCCTAGAAATTGAAATGAAATTAAAAAACACATTTAGAAACCCTAATCAATCTTTTTGAAACCCTTAATTCAAATCAAACAAAAAAAATGATTTGAAAACCCCAGTTTGAAATGAAATGAAAAAATTGCATTTAAAATCCTAATTGCTTAGAAATTGAAACTCTAAATTGAATTGAAACAAAAAAATTGTTAAAACCCTAAATTGAAATTGAACAAATCATTTTGATTTTGAAAAACCTAATTTCAAGTTCAAGAAAATACATTTGCATTGCTTAAATGTTTTAAATTTTATTTGCATTGTATGGAGAAAACGATATGTTAAACTTTAGTTTCAATGTTAAATTATAATTAGATTGGAAAACAATATATTAAAAAATAGTTAAAATTCATAAATTTTATCGATGTTTGTTTGCAAATTTAGTTAGCAAATTTGTAAATCCAAGTATACAATTGATTTCCAATTGTCACTTAATTAGATAGTATTCAACATTCATTTCTATTTTATGTTTTGATCTCTCTAGTCATGCCTTGTTTCCATTTCTTGTTAATTACTTGTTAATTAAGCTTTAGTCTAAAATCTCAATTTTTGCACTAATTACCTAGACACTAAAAGAATCTAAATATTTTTCTTTTCTTTCTTTTAGGTTCTTTCAATTACAAACTGTTGGTGTAATTAAATGTGTTGTACCTTGTCCTAGGTCATGATTACACCTTAGTTAAGTTTACTTAGGGACCACATAGGAGGTTGTTGGAGATTTTCCACCTTTGGTGGACTTGACATGTCATTACCACATCACTTCCACCTTTTGTGGACACATCATGTGATTATCTCTCCACCTTTTGTGGTGATTATCACATTATCCTTTTCCACTTTAGGTGGAGTGATAACTTTTCATAGTTGTCTCATGTCATAAGATTACGACACTTGTCATAATCTTATTCCCTTCTATGTTCTCACCTTGGCTATATAACCAAGGGGTCTCCTATGTACTATTGGTCATACATTTTATTCTATTGACATAATACAGTTTATTGTTGTCATCTTGTTGCTATCTCTCTTTTGCTTGTGCTTTCTATTAGGCCTCTAGATCTTGGGTGGCTACCTTCATAGCCAATTCTTACATGGTATCAGAGCATTTGGAGTGCCTTTAGTTAGTCTTTTGGAGAGATTCTTGGAGGGTTCCATTTTTGGACTTGTGTTGCAAGTGCATTTTGGGAGCTTGTTGCATCAGATCCGAGCTTGCCATTGCGTCTGGAGTGTTTGAGATAGTCAAATTTTCCTTTTTTTTCATCTTAGTTGGACATCGGAGGCCAAATCTATAAAGGGTTGAAGATTGGAGGTGGTTGCCAAATCCAGGAGCTAGCTACCACTTCAAAGCATTTTCAGCCAAAAAGGACATCGCCATTGTGCTCAGAATGGCCAAAAAACCTAAGATCAACTGTCAATTCCTCCAAATTAGAGCAAGTATTCCGTCGAGGCAAAAAAAAAATTGCCCAGGAGTCGTACGGCCCCTAGGTTGCCATTATTGCGGCATAAAAAAAATTCATTTTCTGCAAAAAACTTTCAAAAAAAAATCATAAAAATTATATGCATTTCAGAGTTTTATTTAAAATCATTGTAAAAGTTTTATTTAAATTATTGTAAAGTTTTTTATTATAAATAAAAAAAATCAAAACAAAAAAAGATTCTGCGGATTACATCTGTCATATCTACGTTAGCAGGTACCCATGGTACCGCAGACTACGTACCATCCGCCACATGGCTTATAGCCACTGCACGGCAACCAATCGCTGTAGCCCCACTCACACAGTGACTAGCGGTGACCGAAAAACTTAAAATAAATCTGGCGGTCAATTTTTAAAATATGGCAATCAAAAACTTCAGTGGCGATTGACTTAAAATCTGGAAGTTGGCAAAAAGATTCCGTGCTAAAGAATATTCGAGTGATAAGGATATTCTATCTAGATTTCAAGAATCTTCTGAAGATTCCGGTAGGAGGTGACGACACCTGCGACGGTCAAACGACCATCAAATTTAAGCCAGATAATGCTTGCGATGGTCATATGGCAATCAAATTTAATACTGTACTTTTCTGACGTCAGCAATACATCAGCATCTTTTTGGAAAATTTGACCCCCTCTTCATTGAGCTTTTTGATTTTGCAGTTCATCTTTAGAGGCTCATATCTTGGTCGTTTTGAGGCCTTTTTTGGTGCAATTTTTTTTTATTTGGGCTAATTTTTTGTGTACTTCATAGTGGTGTAATTATTTTCTGATTTTGGTGCATGAATTTTCCAAAAAATTTGATTTTTCACAGGTGTTGCTCAATTGTCACTATTTTTGCAACTTCTAAGGCTTCGTTCAGGCTCATACGAACTCCTTTTCAAGTGCCATTTTTTTTGAAAGTGCATGATTTTTTCTAAACTTTATAGTGTTGCTATCAGTTTGTATTGATTATGACCAAAAATTGTACTTTCAACACTTGGTCATTTTTGGCTTGTTTTGGCATTTGTAAAGATAAGATCTCAGTTTGGTCTTTTGTATCAGTCAGTTGAGTCTATTGTAGCCTACTTAAGGATGTTGAAAAATATTGAAAATTAGAAGCCCACTTTGCTTGGCTTGCAAGTGGCCATTGTACACACACTAATTATAAAGTGCTAAATCATCTTTTTGGGGGGAGGTTCTTTGATTAAGTAAATTTTGGGGGGTGTCTTGTGTGATTGTGCATCTCTCTCTATCTTTTTCTATTTCATTTTGTTGCTATGGGTTCTCCTAAGTTTCCCTTGTTAACTCCACATAACTACGCTTCTTGGAAAATTGATGCTTGGAGTAAGTTAATGGAAAAAGGATTAACTCATTATATTTATGGAACTATTGTTGCACCATCTGATCCTAAAGCTGACCCTATTGCTCATATGGATTCGCTCACTAAAAATACTATGGATCTTGGAACATTAAGGAAATATGTATCAAAAGATCTAATCTTTCAAATTGAAAAGTGTAAAACAATTAAAGAAGCTTGGGAAAAGTTTGGTCAATTATATGGCCAAGTTGATGAGATTAGAGGTTATCAGCTTGACAATGATCTCACAATGCTAGATCCCAATAATTTTGATACAATTCAAGACTATTTCACTAAGGAAAATGAGCTAAGAGCACAACTTAAGGATTGTGGCATTGATAAGAAGGATGCATAGTTGGTCTACAATTTGTTAGGAAAGCTTCCATCATAATATACAACATTTTTTTCTAGCTTCCAAACCCATTGCTTGACAGTGGGTAGTTCTTTCACTATGCCTACATTTGATGCATTCATAGAAATGTTGATGTTAGAGCAAGCAAAGTTGGTAAGCATGGGGATTCTCAAATCTTCAAAGTCCAAAGCTTTGGTGGCTAATCAAGGAAATCAAGGGACTCAAGAAAAGGGTTCCAACAAGAAGCAAAAACAATCTAATCCAAAGAAAGAACAAGATAAAGCACAATCGTCCTCTCCAAAAAAAGAGAATTCTTCATCTTCTCCCAAGAAGGGAAATTCAAGCAAGAAGGAGAGACCAACTTGTTCATAGTGCAAGAGGGTTGGTCATGATGAGCATCATTGCCACACTAAGCAAATTGATGAGTTGACAAACATCATCAAGAAGAACAACATCAATTTTCCATCTGCCTACAAGAAGAAGGATTCATCTCCTTCCACTTCCTCACAATCAAAAGGAAAATGGAAAGCATTTGTGGCTACTTTAGGTTCTTCATAGCAATGGATACTTGACTTAGGTGCCACTCATCATATGGGGTCTTCAAGGGAACAATTTTCTTCTTTGGAGTCATCTAAGGTACCTCACATCTTCATAGGAGATGATACTCAAGTGGAAGTTGAAGGTGAAGGTTCGGTTGCCATGGATAATGGAACATTTGAGAATGTTCTCTATGTTCCTAACTTGAGTGCCAATCTTCTTTCAATCTACCAAATCACTCACTTTGGAGATGGCAAGAAATTTGAGTTTCTACCAGATTTAGTTGTGGTCAAAGAACTTAAGGATGATGCCTTGATTGCAGTGGGACAAGCCAATCACAACACACAAATTTATTCATTCTCCCACTTTATACCTAAGTATCCTTCTACAACTTTTCTCACTCATTCAAATTCAGAAAGTAAGTTATGGCATGAGCGGTTTGGACATATCAACTACTACTATCTTCAGCAGCTTAGCTCCAAGGATATGGTTACAGGACTACCTCAAATCAACTTTTCAGAAGGTGTTTTTTTAGGTTGTTCTATGGGTAAGCATCCAAAAGAGAAGTTTGAAAAAGGGAAGTCTTGGAGAGCTTTGGAAGTTCTTCAGTTAGTTCACAGTGATGTAGCAGGTCCATTTCCAGTGCCATCCTTTAGCAAGGCCAGCTATGTCCTCACCTTCATTGATGACTACTCTAACTTCACATGGGTCTACTTTCTTGTTCACAAGAGTGAAGTGTTTGACATATTTCTAGCCTTCAAGGCTCATGTTGAGAAGCAATCAAGGAAGCAAGTCAAGATTCTTCACACAGACAATGGAAGGGAATATGTGAACAATAGAATTGAGGAATTTTGTACTCTTGAGGGGATTGATCTTTAGCATTCAGTTGCATACACTCCACAACAAAATGGTGTAGCTGAAAGAAAGAATAGAACCCTTAAGGAGATGGCTAGCTGCATGATTCATGCTTGATCTTTGGGTCCTCAATTTTGGGCAGAAGCTATCAATTGTGCCACTCACATCCAAAATCGGGTTCCCCATAAAGCTTTGAAGGGTATGACTCCTCTTGAGGCTTGGTGTGGTAGAAAACTAGTTGTGAGACACTTTAGAGTTTTTGGTTGTCCAGCTTGGGCACGCATACCTCCAGAGAAGTGCAAGGCATTGGAACCACATAGTAGGCCTTGCATCTTTGTTGGATATCCTGAAGGTGTTAAGGCATATAGACTTTTGGATCTAGAGACACATGAGTTATTCATTGAGAGGAGTGTTCACTTTGAGGAAAGCTCTCCTAGCTTGGCCTCTAATCCTCCTCTTCCTTCCTCCATAGTGGAAAGTGATGATAGTGACTCAGATGATGATTCTTCCTCAACCTTGACTTGCAGGATCACACCTTTGCAGGGTCCACTTGTAGTTGAGGCACCTCATCCTTCATCTCCTACTAGACCTTGTTGGGCTCGACAGACTCTTGAGTCAACAGGTTCTTTTTTTGGGGATCCTTTAGATACTTGAAGGACTTGGTCACAACATCATAATTTTCCACATGCTTCTATTGCTAGTGATTCAGATCCACAATCCTTTAAGGAGGCTTCAGGAATTCCTGAATGGGATTCAACAATGGAGGAAGAGTATAGTTCCTTGATGAGGAATCACACATGGGATTTGGTTCCTCTTCATAAGGGGAGAAAGATGGTTCGATGTAAGTGGATCTATTGGACTAAGTATGCAGCAGATGGAAGTGTGGATAAATACAAAGCTTGTATTGTGGCAAAAGGTTTCTCACAGGTTCTAGGTGTTGACTATACTGAGACCTTTGCACCCCTTGCTAAGATGAACTCCATTCGCTTGACACTTGCTATTGTTGCAGCTCATGGTTGGGTTGTACATCAGATGGATGTGAAGAGTGCATTTCTTCACAGGGATCTTCATGAGGATATTTGCATGGAGCATCCACAGGGATTCATACATGATTCTTCTTTGGTTTATAGATTGAGGAAGTCTATCTATGGCCTCTAACAGGCCCCTAGGGCTTGATATGCCAAGATGGATTCCTTTCTTCTCTTAGTAGAATTCACAAGGTGTCATTTAGATCCGAATGTCTACATTTTGTGACAGGATGATTCTCACTTGCTACTTGTGCTCTATGTTGATGATTTGATCATTACAGGGAGTACCTCATCCATCATTGGCAGTGTCAAATCTACTTTGCAAGGTAGATTTGCTATGACTGACTTGGGCCTTTTGCACTATTTTCTCGAGGTTGAGATCACACAGTCATCTTTTGGGATTTCTCTTTCTCGGCCCAAGTATGCTCTTGATCTTTTAGCGTCTCATCTACTTGACTCAGACACACCCTGATATCTCCTTTGCAGTTGGAATGGTTTCATGCTTTATGTAGGAACCGCATGAGCTTCATTGGAAAGAAGCCAAACACATCTTGCATTACATCTAGGGTACATATCATCATGGGATTCACTAAGCAACAAGTACAGGACTTACCATGGTGGGATATACAGATTCTGATTGGGCTGGTGATATTGCTAATCATAAATGCACTTTTGGCTACAACTTTCATATTGGTTCAAGCCCCATTTGTTGGTAGAGTAAGAAGCAGCATGCTATTGCTCTTTGTTTGACTGAGGCTGAGTATCGAGGGGCTATTAATGCCGCTACTAAGGCTATTTGGCTTCAAACCATTCTCACTGAGTTTGGCTTCACTATTCCTCATCCTATAGTCATTCATTGTGACAATCAGAGTGCCATCCAAATCTTGAAGAATCTAGTTCACCATCAGAGGACCAAACACATCAAGATTCATATTCACTACATTCGGGAGCTGATACAGGAGCAAGTCATTGATTTGTAGTATTGTCCTACAACAAAGCAGGTTGTAGATATCTTCACCAAACCCTTCACTGAGAGTATCTACCATCATTTGTGAGCTCTCTCGGGGGTGCAGGATGTTTCTTCTGAGGAGGTCACTTGACTTCTTCATTCTCTCTTTTTGGGGGAGGCTTTTTCCTCACTCAAGGTTTTGCCTTCTCATCTTTTTGAGTTCAGTTTTTGTTTCATCTCTCTTTTGGGGGGGAGTTTTTTACCACGTGGTTTTCTCCCTTTCTTTGCTTTATGAGAGATTGCATTGCATTTGTACATGGGTACCTAACATGGCTTAGTAGCTGAGACCCATCTTGCATTGTTTGTATTTGTGTACATTCTCCCTAATTTGCACTTAAGGGGGGGTGTTGGTGTAATTAAATGTGTTGTACCCTATCCTAGGTCATGATTACACCTTAGTTAAGTTTACTTAGGTAACACATAGGAGGTTGTTGGATATTTTCCACCTTTGGTGGACTTGACATGTCATTACCACATCACTTCCACCTTTTGTGGTGATTATCACATTATCCTTTTCCACTTTAGGTGGAGTGATAACTTTTCATAGTTGTCTCATATCATAATATTATGACGCTTGTCATAATATTATTCCCTTCTATTTTCTCACCTTGGCTATATAACCAAGGGGTCTCCTATGTACTATTGCTCATTACATTTTATTCTAATGACAAAATACAGTTTATTCTTGTCATCTTGTTGCTATCTCTCTTTTGCTTGTGCTTTCTATTAGGCCTCTAGATCTTGGGTGGCTACCTTCATAGCCAATTCTTACACAAACAATCAAAAATAAAATACTTGATTCAACATTAACTAATTTTATACTATACATTTTATATCATAAAATTCATTTAAGTGGGAAATTTTAATGAAAAAAATGTTAAATAAAATAGTCTTCTATTCAATTTAAAAAATATCCAGTTAAAATATACATCAAACTCAATCTTAATAATACATAATTATGTGTTTCAATTACACAAATAGTCAATCTATTCATAAACCGGGCACTAACTTGCAAGTCCATTATTCCAAGTGCCACCCAAACTTCACCCTAAGTTTGCTAAACCCTAAACCCTTAACACTAAAGAATTCATTTTGTCCTAGGACCTTAAAATGAAATTTGGCGCACCTTAGGAAAATCCACCAAATTTTATTCCCTTAAGCCATGTCATTTTTTCGTATGACCTTACTACAAAGATCCCGTTCAACCATCCTAAATTACCCTACACCCTAAACTCTAAACTCTAAATCCTAAACCATAAAGACATCATTTTTTTCCTAGGTCCTTAATTAAATTTGGTTGCCTTGGGAAACGTCACCAAATTTTATTCACTTGAGGCATGCCATTTTTTCCAAGGACCTCACTAGACATAGATCCCCTTACTTGCCATCCTATCACCCTAAATCGTAAATTGATGTCTTAAGGGGTTCTAATATTACATTTCTTAAGAGGGTTAAAGAAGTTCTCAAAATTTGGTGAAGTTTCCCAAGGCAACCAAATTTAACAATAATAAGATTGTGCAAGATTATAATATGAATGAGATTTCATGATCTAGGTTGGTCAGTTGGAACAAGAGCTATCTCAATCAACTGTTCCACGAAAAAATGTTCTTCACTAACTTGCAAGTTAATTATATTCCAAGGGCCACCCAAACTTCACCCTAAGTTCCCTAAATCCTAAACCCTGAACTCTAAAATCTAAACCCTAAACACTAAAGTATTCATTTTGTCCTAGGACCTTAAAATGAAAATTGGTTGCCTTAGGCAACTCCACTAAATTTTATTCCCTTAAGCCATTTCATTTTGTCGTATCATCTTACTACACAAATCCCATTAAGCTATCCTATTACCCTAAACCCTAAATTCTAAACTCTAAACTGTAAACCCTAAAGCCATAATTTTTTCTTAGGCTCTTAATGAAATTTGGTTGCCTTGGGCAACTTCACCAAATTTTATTCAATTGAGCCATGTCATTTTGTTCTAGGACCTCACTAGACATAGATCCCCTTAAGCCATCCCATCACCCTAAACCATAAATCAATTTCTTAAGGGGTCCTAATATGACATTTCTTAAGGGGATCGAATAAGCTCTCAAAATTTGGTGAAGTTGCCCAAGGTAACCAAATTTAACAATAATAAGATCGTGCAATATTATAATATGAATGGGATAATTCATAATCTAGCTTGATTGATTTATGGTTTAGGGTGATAACATGGCTTAAGGGGATCTATGCCTACTAATTTCTTAGGAAAAAATGACATGGTTCAACTGAATAAGATTTGGTGAAGTTGCCTTGGACCTTAATAAAATTTGGTTTCCTTGGGAATCTTCACCAATTTTTATTCACTTGAAAGCCATGTCATTTTGTACTAGGACCTTACTACATAGATCCCCTTAAAGCATCCTATTACCCTAAAACATAAATCCTAAACTCTAAATCGTAAACCCTATAGCATTCATAAATTGTCCTCTATTAATAGTTAATTGTATTTTCATTCAAGTAACATGCCTTAGACATAAATGAGGCTTGCATATTTTATCATTTGTATTCGATTAGTCCATTTATATTGAATGGTTTTAGGGTATTTCCTAAACATGTATCTTACATTTTGAAATTACAAATCTAATGCAGGTTCACTCATATCTTAGAGATCACATGGATCGACTCAATAATAATCGCAATCCACCTCTGTGCCATCCATCTCCACCACCATCACCTCCACCTCCACCCACTCCACCTCATAACTCCCCACCTCCACCACCTAAAATCGATGGTGTTGTTTTGCAAGCATGAATCAATTCCAATGTTAGAACCATGCAAGATCAAATCAACATTATTCAAAATGAATAATGTGTCACACCACCTGTGAGGATGATTGTGTCTAGGATGCAGACCATTGTTGATTCTATTAGGGCTATGGATGGGATCTTAGATGAGCATCGACAATAGCTAGAGGAGACGAGAACTTTCAATTCTCAAAAGGAAAACACAAAGAAATGAAGAGATGTAGTAGAGAGCCACAATAGTTTCTAAATTAAGACAATCATCTTAAATAGTTATGAATTTATGAATTTGGTGAATGATGGATATTTTGTGTGATGAATTTATAAAATTGGTTGGATGGATATTTTTAGTGATGTGAATTTATGATGTTGGTTATACATGGATATTTTTAGTGACGTGAATTTATGATTTTGGTTCTAGATGGATATTTTTAGTGACATTAATTTATGAATTTGGTGGAATTTATGAACTTAAAATGAGGAACTTATAATAGTATATATTTTATGACTATCTACTAGATTGAATGATTTCTCATGTTGGAAAATTGTAATAGATATATATGCGTTAGACATAAAATTAGTTTTTTTGTGAATGTTTCAAGTTTATTTTTTATAGTATGTACACATGTATTTAAATTGCATATAGTTCTTAAATTTTGAAATTTGTATGTACATAGTTTAGTTTAATGATGTATGCATGCAAATTATGCATCGTGTTTTTATTTTAAATGTATGTACATGTTAAATTTTGAATTTTGTACACACATGCTCAAGTTCAATCAATGTATATTTGTTTCAATTTTATATGATCTTAATATATGTATGCACATCCTATTTAAAAAAGATTGCATGTGTGTTTCAAATTTAACTATTTAAATTGTCATTTTTTATGTTTGTATGTTAATTTTGTATAATTTAATGTATAGGTGCACACTTATATCTCATATCATGGATGATTTTAACATTGATGACATCATCAATCCACCACCTCAGCCACCTCCCCCTCCACCTCCCCCTCCACCTCCCCCTAATATGTCACCTCCAACACCTATTGCATCTAATGAGGCTCACTTGTGAGCACACATAAACAATTAGTTTGCATCCATCCAAAGTCAAATCAATTCTATGCAGAGTCAAGCATTGATCCCACCCATGTGAGACATTTTGCATTGCATGGATGCCATTAGGACCATTGATTATGATCTAGATAGGCATCGACGAGACAAAGATTAGATGAGACAATTTTATGTTGATAGTCTCTCTTACAAATAAATTTTGGACCTTAAAATAATGAAAGCCCACCTAGCTCCCTACTTTCTTGACCCCGTTACTCGACAACCCATTTCTCCCAACAAATATAGAATATCCATGAGGTGGTTCATACGTCCACATATGAGTACACATTTTTGGGATCAATGGTATATGGTTTTTGATAGTCCCCCACACGCTAATTGGGAGTGCCCATTATATTTTTTGAGGAAACTATATGTAGAGTTTGTTTTGGGGAAAAAGTCCTATTATTTTGATTTTAAATCATTTTAGGGTGTTGATGGCAGCATGCCACAACAAAGGTTATGGGCAAGGGTTGATTCCTAATGCCCCATGCATACACAACCCCTTGTTGTTGCTCCTAGTCCTCCCATTCTTGCACCTGTGCATCATCGAGCTGTGGTCTCGACATTAGGTTCTCTTAGTACACTAGTAGGAGACCTTTATCAACATGCTTCCGTGATAGTGGGTGGGGAGCATAGAGACGATGATTTTGGAGGAGTGTTTTATGGAGCTGGTCTGAGTACCACTCTAGGAGTATCGAGGCCCATCACACATGTCTGTACTAGTTGTCAGCAAGTATTCTATGGACCTGATCAAGGCACACCTAGTTCAGGTGGACGTGGAGATTCTGGTGGTTCATCTAGTCACATCATTTAATTTGTAGAGTTTCTTATAGTAGACCATCACCTTGAGGACACTACAACACAGGTATAAATATCCATCTACACGTTCATTTTATAAGAATTTTGATGAATGCATCTATCAAAGAAAAGTTTGCAACCCATTTTAAAAATCAAATTGTTTGGTGTATAGATGACACTAACGATGGGGCAATATCAGTTTCACGAGTACATACATCGATACTAGTCCTACTCGGAAACCCTTATGGGGTATTTTGATTTCAATTTTTTAAATTATATATGAAATAATTTTTAACTTGAGTTTTAAATTTATAATTGAATCACATATATGATTGAAATATTTATGTTGGTTTAGGTGAGTCGACGGCTTACACGTTGATTCCACCCAAGGGGTTGTCGAACACTCCTCCACTATCAATCGTCATAGATCAAGGGAAGGTACATTTATATTGTAAATTGTTTAAATTACATTAGTATAGTTACTTGATTATGAATTTTGAATTCACTATATATGAAATGTGCATGTAGACTTGTAAATTTATGATAAGTGTTAAATGTATACATGTATGTCTAGGTTGATACCACAATGAGAATGGGCATCAAGCAAACATTAGATGTTGCGGCTACTCGTGAGGCCTCTGATTTTTAGGTTGTTTAAAATATTTTCCACACAAAATTTGTAAACTTGAATATATATATATATATAAACCTAATTCAAGTATACATGCTTTAATTTTGATCTTGTAGGACTTTGTTAGTGCGACTTTCAGTCCTAACCTAGACATAGTTACACCTCTAGGAGGACATGCAGAGCAGGCTTCAGATCAAATGGTAAATTAAATTTTTTATTATAGCTAAAGTCAATTATAAATTATATATTTTGAATATTACTTTACTTTTAAATTTCAAATTGAATATATATATTTAATATGAGCTAATACATGTTTTAATTTTTTTCTTTTATAGCACGAGACACATCTTGTAGTTGAGCATGTACAAACAGGTCCTGGAGAAGAGGGTGCACAACATCAGAATATGGTAAAATTAAAATATGATAAATTATAAATTAAATTAAATTAAATCATTTTTAATTGTAGACTTGTACATCTAATTTCAACTTTCTTTGTCTTGTTTATGTAGATTGATTCAAAGAATTTAGAGGTTGCTTCAGGTGCACCCCAACATCCAGACCCAGATATGATGGTAATTTAATTTTATGATAAATTATAAATTAAATTTTCATTAAATCATTTTTCATTGTCTTACATTTGATTTCATCTTTCTCTTCTACAAAGTGTTTCAGGTCATCCATAGAGTCCATATGGCGTGAAGAGGTCTCTTGATTATAGAGACAATACATGACCTAGAAACATGATTTTATGGGTTGTATTTGTTTATTTCTTGGACTATATTTCTGGTTTCTCATGTACTTTGTTGGAATTTATATTTCATGGCTCAAATACTTAGTTGTACTTTAGTTCATATGTTGTACTTTGATGGACTTTATTTCATGTGCTTAATATATTAGTTTCATGCACTTAATATATTTACATAAATTATGGACTTTATTATTTTTTGTAAATTTTAATTTACACATGTACATTTATGCATTTTATGTTCATAGTCAAGACATTAATATAGGACATTAATGTGAAATTAAATAATTAGTTAATAAATCATAATTTACAAACAATAATTAGTCAATTCACTTCATGTCAATCAATAATTAGTCAATAAATCATAATTTACAAACAAAAGTAATTTGTTTCTATACCACAAAGGATAAAAATTTAAGAAATAAATAATACCATACATGATTAGAGAAAAAAAGCATTAATAAATTCTATAAATAATAGCATCCAACACTAATTTATAAGTTGTCAAAACAAATAATGGCATCCAACAATATTTATAAGTTGTCAAAACAAATAATGACATCCAATACTAATTTATAAGCTGTCACAACAAATAATGGCATCCAATAATATTTATAAGTTGTCAAAACAAATAATGACATCCAACAATATTTATAAGTTGTCAAAAAAAATAATGACATCCAATACTAATTTATAAGTTGTCAAAACAAATAATAGCATCCAACACTAATTATAGCTTGTCTTAAGGGGATGTCTTAAGGGTTCCTAATATGATGTCTTAAGGGGATGTCTTAAGGGGTTCTAATACAACGTCTTAAGGGGATGTCTTAAGGGGTTGTAATACAACGTATTAAGAGGATGTCTTAAGGGGTCTTAAGGGGATGTCTTTAGGGGTTTAGGGTTTAGGGTTTAGGGGGTTTAACAATAATGTATGGATGATATTTAGTGATTATATAATCAAATATAAAGTTTCAAAGTAGGAAAACATGCACATTTAAGAAACAAAATATCTAGAATATCGATTTTGATACATAGAAGTACACAAAGTACATAATTGTGTATGTACATGTATTTGTAATTTGTATAAAATGTTTAATTCTGTAAGTATGCATGTACATGTATGTTAGCTCAAAACAATGTTTGCAAAATTTGGATATGCCATCTCAAGAACATCTCAAACTCATGCCTAGAATGTAGTAGGTCTTCACACCATTTGATTTAAAAAAGGTACAAGCAATATCAATGAAATCATCAAAACATACATATTTTAATTTATATAAAACTATCTATATGTACACAACTCAAGTAATTGCATTTAAAAGTATTCCACACATGTGTGTAGGTTGAATCCAGTCACCCTCTCCTTTTTGTTTCAAAGTATGAGATCATTGCAATGATGGCTTAAGGATACAAAATTTTCTTAAGGGGATGTCTTAAGGGGATCACCGTACCTATTGGATAATGAAAGCCATCATCATATTCTTGAGGTGTTATTAACTTATGTTTAGTTTCCACACAACAAGAAAACCAATATTTTGTTTTCTCTTCATTCCCCTCAGGTGCAACAACAACATACACATGTCCTACAAACAAAATTTGATTTAATAACTTGCGCATATCCATATATAAATAATTTAGTAATAAAGTGAAATAAATTGAATTAAAATTACCTTCTTGAACAAGGTCTAAAACACAGTCATAATCTTCAGATGCAAACACTTGGATCATTTTCTTCAATACTTCTTTCATATTGATCATATGCTTGTGCAAGTGTCAACGATATTTGCTCCCACAATTCAACCCATTATGTATTTTCACATGCTTCATAATCTCCTGAGATATAAACAAAAACATGCAAGCTCCCTTGTCTAAATAGTCCATGTGCTTGTTGTCACACTCCTAAATGAATGCCATTTAGTAGATTCATTGATTGTCTCACAATCAACTCTAGGTACAATGTTGTCTTCTTCAACCAACCAAAAGAATCGATGAACTGTAGAGTAATCACTTGAACCAGGTGTAGATAATCTTGCATTACACCAATCCACAATCCCACGTGCATCTTTAAATTTTACTGAATCCTCAAATTTTAATTGTTCTCTAGCAAGAATTCTTTTGACACATGCACAAGCTCCATCATGTTCTCCTTTACCATGCCTATCTTCAAAAAAACTCCATATATGTTGGACATTAAGTTCCTTGTGAACCCTACTTAACCAAGAGAACATTCGAGCCTTCTTGAACTACCTTGTACAATTATCTGACCATATGAGGTGTTCTTTCATCTGGATTCCTTTTTCTCTTAAATTTCAAAAAAATATACTGAAACAATATTGAAAAAACTCTAACGAGTGTAACCGATTGTCACTCAAATAAAAATGATACTCCCTCAAAAATTTTCTATCATCCTTAGTGCTATCATTTGCATGTCTATAAACAATATGGACAAACATAGCTAATGCACTGAATTATAATACTGTGATTGAATTTCCTCTTGTGAAGCAAGAGTATAATTCTCTACAAAATCAACTGCTGAAAGTATAAAACTAATTGGAAATGTGTTTCTACATGTGGGAAATTGGCCATCAATCCATCAAGCATGTTAAGAGTGCATGACATATTTTGGTACAATTTTATTCTTAAATTCACTCATGAATGTATACACACTAACTTTTTCTGTAACTAAATCACAATGCATTCCTATTTTTCCATCTTTTAAAGAATAGCGAACATTCTTTAATATTTTAACATCTACTAATTTTTTTCCAAAATCATTATCAACACTTTCATGCATACAAATTCTTAAAAATGAAAGATTTCCATAGTTAATGCATTGTCTAGAAATACAACTTAAATAAAACAATTTATCATTAGATCTTTCACTAAAAAAATATGAAATAAACTCTCTTATTGCCTCAGGTGGCATATCAATACCACACTCTTGTATAATCATGTTAGTATGCAAGGTACAACGTATATATAAAAAACATCATAAAAATAACAAAATTGAACATGCATTTTACAACAAGATATTCATTGCTTGTTAATTTTTACATACCAGGGTTTACATTTTTTAAAATACCTTTGAATTATTTTAATATTACCAGGTAACATTGAATCACTACAAAAATTTCTATAAAATTGAATTTGCGTTGTATCTAATAGGTGTTTTGGGTGAGGATCATGAACTTTGGACCCCACCCTTAATTTTTAAGCATCTCTAGCATTAGATGAAACCCTAGTATTATCATGCCAATATTTTTTGATCAAAGATTTAATTTCAACATTCATTTTCATATTAGACCTCAGGAGTTGACCACTGAAACTCCAACATTGGTTGATAGGATCATTTTTTATACTTTCTATTCTTTTTGCTGCTCTTAGCAATGTTTTAAGATGCATTTTTAAAACTTCACTAATATTGCTTACCATTCTTTTATTCAAAGTTTCTTTATTAACAATAGTAGTTATTATAGCTCTTCTTGTTACATTTTTATCTTTAAATCAACTATTTTTCCCAATAGATTGAATGACACTAGCAACAATAGACATAACATGTTTTAATGATTGATCTTTTCTTTTTGGTTTAACAAAAACTCCTAACCTTTTCATTATTTTCCTCATTTTTTGCATGCTCATCAATTGCATCATTAGTTGACACTGAATTGCAAATATTTTATGATAAAAGAATTTTTTGTATATTTTATTCACATGTGTTCTTATTTTCCTCCAAGAAATTTGACCAGGAAGATTATTGAAAACACCACTTTCACTTTTTTAAAAAGTATTTTCGTTAAATTCAACATCACATTCTAGATTTTCATCTTCATCTTCAATATCATTTTCATTTTCAACTTCAAAACGATTTACATTTTCATCAACAAAACGGTTTTCATTTTCATCAACAAAATGGTTTTCATTTTCATTTTCATCAACAAACTGGTTTTTTTTTTCATTTTCAACAAAAGGATCATTCTCATTTTCATTTTTAACAAATTCTATAAAATTTTCATCTCTTAATATTATCAATTTCAACATCGTTAAGTCCAACATCTTGTAAAACTTCTACATAAAAATTTTCCATTTCACTAACATGTGGATTTGACGATGTACCTGGATTTGTGCATATTGAAATATTCTCCATAGAATTGAAAGAGGGATTTGAAGGCATAGTAGGACTTGCTTGTATAATCATATTCTTCTCCAAATTGACTTCTTGCAAATTAGCTTCATCTACAACCATGGTCTCCTCAATGTTTTTATCTTCAATAGTTGTGGAATTGGATGCTCCCCCATAATTCATTAATTTAATTCTCATTCTTCTTTCTCTTTGTCTTTGTCTCTCCTCTTTTCTTGCTTCAATTTCTTTAGGAGTCAATGTCTTCCTCCTCTTATTACAAGCTTTATCTCCCGTGAGTATAAAATTCTCAAGCACAAATGAATGTCAATAGTGAAATTGTTCAAAAAATTCAATCCAAATTGGAAGTTGAAGACCTGTAAGGACAAAATTATTCCTCTTGTGTTCCTCAAAACAAGTAGAAAACTAGCACAATTCCACTTTAAAAACTAGTTTCTTCATGCCCCATTTGAAAAAATCAATCCATAGTGCAATTTGAAGACCTTTTGTTCCTCAAAACAAGTACAAAACTAACAAAATTCCACTTCAAAAATAGTTCACATGATGCCTCCTTTGAAAAAATTAATCAAAAATCCAAATTCACGACCTATAAAAACAATAGTTGATAAAAAATAACACACTTTTACTGCTCTCGGTCGTACATGTGAAGTTGTAGACTTCACAGTAATTTTTGACAGTAAATTTAAATAAAATGATTAAAAAATAAATGAGATCCTGTCTTATAATTGGGATCCGGTTCCTAATATTTAATGTGGGGACCATTGACAAAGGAACGGGATCATGTTTCCTTGTCAATGGTCACACTATTTAATATCGGGAAACAAGATCCTGTTTATTAATAAATAGGATCTCATTTTATAATTGGGATCCCATTTTATAATCGGGATCCTGTTTCTAAAAAAATGAATATGAGTTTGCTTTGTGGTTAGGTTTTAGCTTTGTATTTTGGCTCGAGAAAAGCATTGGGAATCCAAACCTAGGCCTTCAACCTAGTTTGACCTATAAGTTGAAGGACCTGACAATGTCAGAGAAAAATATCGAGTTTGGACATATGGATAATTTTTTTTGCAAATTTTTTTGATGAAATTAAAACCCATTTTAGATGAGACAATGTAGATTCCAAATATGTAATTTTTTTTACAATTGGATTATTTTTTTGTATTTTTCAATTAATTTCTGATGAAATAAGTCCATAAACTTTAAATATCAGGGTTTTTTAATATTTTAATAACTTTTGATCAACATAACATTTTGACAAACTAATTGCATGAGAAAAAAATTCATACAATTCTTTTCAATTTAAAAAAAAAAGATAAGGTCATCTTATGAGTGTTGTACACGATGATTTTTTAGAACAACAAATATGCCTAATAAAAAATTAACAAAAAAAAAATCAATAAAAAATTACAAAAAAATATCGAGAACAAGCTTCAGTGAGTCACAAATATTTTCCCAAAAGGATTTAGAAAAATAAGATAATTTAGGTCAAAATACGGATGTTGTACACGTGCATGGTATGGTATAAAAAAAGTCTTTTAAACAGTGGTTTTTAGAAACACCTATTGAAATTCAATTTGTACAATCTGGGTATTGAAATAAATTACATATTTGGAAACTAGACTCTGAGTACTACATTTTATGAGCAGTAACTTTTTTGAAGATTCCATCTCTAAGTGCTTCAAATTTTAAGGTCAAATGTGTCGAATGTTGAAAATCAAGGAAAACACTTCCACTTTTTGGCCAAAAAGTGGACTCAATTTCTTGATAGCACCCTTAATTTGGAAGATTCTATCTACATGTTTGGCTAACTACACATTTCATCAACTAAGATAAAAAGATAGGATTGTGAAGGAATATACCAAATAATTTTACAAGATGACCATTAGGATTACACATAATAAATCAAGTAAAACAAAGATTGCAAGTTATATCAATGGATCAAGAGTAAGTATTTAGGAATATTTATTTTGGGTGATATTAATGACAATAGAGGAAGAATGTAAATTTTCAATCAAGGTGGAAGAGAAGTAGAAAAATATTTTGAGTAGACAAAATTGACAAATACGTAGAGGAATATTCTAGAGATATATGACAATGTAATGATAGGAAACCATAGGTAGAAAGGAAGAATAATAGTACATTCCATAGTGAAATTAATAAATACCATAGTAAAAGAGGAAGGAATAATACCTACCATATAGAAATGAATGATGGTAGTTCTCATTGTAATAGTAGAGAAAGTGGTAATTAATATTGTAATGATCTAGAGCTGATGGACATCAAGGAGGTAGAGGAAAATATGGGAGAAGCGATGGAAGATCTTTAAAAGGTACTTATTTCAAATATTGAGAAGGTCACAAAGAATTTGAAAGTTTCCAAAGTCATGGGAGCATGAGAGAGATACTTGAAGGTAGTGCAAGGACTACATATGTAGATGAAGAACCTGAGAGATCACATAATTCAAAAGATAGACGAGAGAAAATACATAATCACTTATGAGGAGAGCCTTATTGAGATCTAAGATGGTGAAGATGTGCTAATACAAATGAATAACTTGTTCAAGACAAGATGAAAAGGAGGTAAGTGTTGTGAAGTTGCTACTGATAATATTAGTACATATAATCTAGTATCTAAATAAATTGCTGATAAAATAAAGATGATGTTATAACATCCAAATCCATAAAATATTGCTTGGTTACAATAGAAATATAAGGTGATGGTAAATGAACAATGTTGGAAATGTATTATTATGAAGTCTTGTGTAATATCATGTTAATGGATGCATGCAATTTTTTTTTGGGAAGACCATGGAAATTTAATACAAGCACAAATATGAAAAAATACAAGAGAAAATACTTAGATTGTTACAACCTTAATCCTATAGTGTGATAGAAATTCCAAGAAAAGCGTGATTTGACAAATGGCGAAGGCGAGAACATTTTTCTATTGCACAGGCTAGGGCTATGGCCCTAGCCATCATTTTTTCTTGATTGGTGTTGGGAAAATAACAATATGTCATTAGATTGTTTCAAAGACACGCACTACTATGCCATAAAGTGGAATCAAACATAGTTCATTTCCCACATTAATCCTTTTGAGAGAAACTCATGCTTAACCAATTTCAACAACACCATTAAATAGATTCAATCATGCAGAACCATTAAACATGAAAGATGAAGCAGAAGACATGAACACACAAATATACCTAGGGAAAACCCTTTCAGGTAAAAAATCCCACACTCCAAAAGCTCAGATCGCCATTGTATTATTCAACAACAAAATATAGTTACAATATAATATCAAGAACACAAGCTTTACAAAGTTTTCTTGTTTCATTTTGAAGAATATTTGGCAGCATAACCCATCGCAACCAACTCCCTCAGTGAGAGACATATCATTCAGCTACATAGCCTCATTGCTTGATCACTAGCCTCTCAGCCTCTCTATCACACAACTGCTTGACCTTCACCTGCTACGTGATCATCTCTCAACATCGAGATCGCCTTCTTCTCTCTTTCTCTTGGCTACCCAACTTCTCGGCTAATCCAGCATCCTGACTTATACCCAACGTCTCGACTTGTACGACTCATCACTTAGGTAACCTCTGCTATGAGAGAGTCTTTCCCTCTCACAAACTGACTATTCAACTACTGTACCCTTTTAGGGTTACACCTCGAGCCATATGCTATCATCCAACATTCAACTTTAGCCATCAGATAAGCACTCAAACAAATCTCTAGTGTTGAACTTAGGGTTATCCACCTAACACCATGCCGCCTAGTTGAAGAAACATTCATTTTCATCTGACCAAAGTTCACTGAGCACATGGGCCCACATGCCATCTTTCCTCCACATCATCACCACTTGTCAACCTTCATTCAATCCACCATTGTCACCATCCTATTGGGTCCCACCAAGATGTCCATCACATGCTACTGGGTCACCCATCGCCATATTGGGGGGACACTAATTCATCTCCCACCGATATAAGGAAGTCATGCCAAAATAGTCACATTAGTGCATCAGGGAGACAACATAGAGATTCCCGCCAAAGTGACCAACTCTTGCCGATAAAACACACCACACAAAATGTTATTGGACCATTGATGGGACAAAGGACAAGGTTCCACCAATAAAGAATTGTCCGACCAAAGTTCACATTACCACTCTAAGTGGTCCCAACATCCGTCGGCTTCCAAGTCGCTATATCATTAAAAAACCAAACTTCAAAACCTCCTGTCAGAGGTTGTGAAGTTCCCTAAACTGATGACTCGCTGACATCAAAGGGATCATTCTATGACTCAAAACCCGAACTTTCAAACCTCATGTTGGAGGTTACGAAGTTCACAAAACCCATGATATGTCGTTAACAGAGAGGCGTAGCCTTCGCTTCAAAGTCGTTAAATTGGAAGGTTATGGAACTTTAGAACCCCACAACTTCAGTTATACAAACTTGAAAACCAACAACTTAACTCAGGTCGATGAAGGAGGAAAAACACATTGCTCTAGGAAGTCAATCAAGCTAGTAAATTTGAGTCACATTTCTCAACATTCTCCCACTTGACGAAGAACTTACTAGTTCCTTCAAAATAAAACTCAAGAATTTTAAACAATGCTTCCACACTCCAACCAAGACACCTAAAATGACATCCAAGATGTCCAACAACTTAGGCAATAGTTCCAACCATCCATAACAGGAAAAAGGAATGAGCCAAGGCATATATGCACCAATCTCAAGAACACAAGCATCAGATCCTACAAATGGAAAGGGCTACAACATTGACACCACTCCACTATGATCACAAACTATATAGAAGCAACACAACATCAACTTCAAATCCCTCAATCATGAACATAATCATGAATTCATTCTCCAGAAACAAGATAGAACACTAGCTAGAACAACAACTAGAAAATTGATTGCTCCCATCCAACTGATCAACCCACACGATTGAAAAATAGCACACACAACAAGTGCTAATACATCTAATCAAACATACCTCGAAGGTATCCACATCAACAAACTCATGCCACCTTCATAGCCAACCCATCAACTACAAAAAAAGTTGCATGTACCAACTAGTCAAAGAAGACAAAGCACAACTAGAAAATCCCACTGCATGGGTAATGCCAAATCCAAAAGATCAAGGGCATAGAAAGTCTACCAATGAAAAAATATAGAAAGTGTAACCATGTAGTACCAAGGAAACATCCACAATGATATGCACAACCTGTACAACCCTCACCATAAGTCTCCATAACCAAAACCACATAGAGAAAAGCCTGCACATCATATACCTGTAGAAAATCCTTCTACATAGACCTCTAAAAGCCAACTATGTCAAGTATGATCTCCTTCACAACCCCAAGAGAAAAGCTATAACAACATCCAAACCCGTTCAACCTCAATAGATCAAACACAACATATAGATGTAAGCCTCTCAAAGAAGATCAAACTACTTCATTTTCCATCTCAAGAAAACACACCCATAAAGCATCTCCTAATTGTTATTATCAACTCAAATTAACAAGGAGACAAGCATGTTGTCCATCTTCCACTATGAATCCTCTAGAGCCATTAAACAACAGTTCAAGATCCCTATCATGAAAGAAAGCATAAAACACACCTAGAAGATACAATGGGAAAATACCTCTCAGATAGACTTCACTGCCAAGTAGACTAAGAGTGGGGAATGAGAATTCTCCTCCAAGATATACAAGCCACCATGACTCATCCAAGAGAAAACTCCTCATTGGCCTTTGTTGAACTCATGTCCAACCAAGGTGTAGGCTCCTTGGACTTTTTGCTGAAATCTCACCAAGAGTAACCATCAACAATACTTCTCTCATAAGAGAAATATAGCCTCACCTTATTCTCCATGTATCCATGAGCACCTAAAACTGATCATCTCATGATAAACTCCAAATGCATCACTACACTATCATGAAGTTCTCAAGCATAGGACCAACACACCCAAAACACCAAGAACTACCAGACCACTGTCAAAGCTCTAATCGTCTAAATCAATAACTTATCATGACATCATGATCTTACCATCCCCCTTAGGAGATCCCATGCTTCAAGTGAACATACCATGGTCTCAAGAGCAATGCATCATGCCAAAATCTAACACACAATCAAGAGTATACCATGACATGAAACAAGCATGCTCTAAACCACATCACCTTTCAAGCATCACCAACACCTCAACCAAATACTTCAAGAATCCTTCATGGCTATGATATGTTACATATCTTCAAATAGTGTCCATGTAAATGCAGAAGAACCCTTTTGCAGCAACAAGATCTAAGAATTCATCCTAGTAACATCTACAACACTAGAGAAGACCATTCATCACCAAGTGATAAATCCACAGTCACTGTTTTAAAGCTCCCACTGAACTGTGACACTTGTGCTTTCCAAGCATCATGACCAAACATCTACTAATCTGAAAAACCCCCTAGATCTGATCAACAACATGTCCATCTAACAACAATGCCAAGCAACACCAAGATCTCCAAACCAAGAAAACAACACCATCACTATCAAAAGCTTACACAAAAACATGTATCAAGCTCTTCATGACATCATGATACACACGCTATAGGTCCCCGTAGTTAACTATTCAAGTACTTAATGCCATCCTTACTCTCATTTAGAAGGAACCTCACCAATGCACAAGTGACCAGAGACAAGGCCAGCTAACAGATCTACACCAACACAAAATCAGACCTCTTGGATATTGATAGTCCACTTTCGAGTTGTCCCACAACAAAAATGTAGGTAAAGATAGCCCACAAAATTTCTCAACCCATAGATTCAATCAATGAAGCATGCAAATCGATCATCGCATTGGAAACTGCAAAACTGAGATCTCAAAGAGAATAGCAATGTAAACAACATGACTCAAACACCAGATCAAGCTCAAATCTGATTCATCAATCATGTCCACAAGGAGCACCATAGTCTAGGAACCTGGCTAGCAACACCACAAGAATGTTGAGTGAAAAATAATGTACCAATACTCCCATGCAGAGAAGACATCACAACTCCTCCAACCATGAAAAACTACAACTATCTCATCTAGTCACACCCCAAAAGCTAGGGTCTAGAAAATAGCTTAATAGTTCCATGTAACCACAAGTTTTTCTTGACTATGTAAAACCTACAAAATAATAGAGCCATGCAGGTACAAACCATCCTTAAAAGGGAACAATAGTTTAGGAACTCTAGGCCCATTTTAGGCCAACTCCAAAACCACTAGCATGCACATGCATATGAGAGAGGAAGGCTATTCAGATGTTTCCAGACCACCCAAAGATCAACTTCATATCCTGCATGCAATCAGGGTAACAAAGAATAATGCCTTCAATACTAGGTTAAAGTACCCAACACAAGCATAGTACTCCATGGTTGAATAATAACCCAAGCATCTCCATACCATCAAGGAGCCTCTCACACGGACACCCAATATGAACTACACTCTATTGCAACACAACCATAAGCATAAACTCACACCCCTTGCATCAGGATCATTCACTACCAACTAGGAGCCTCAAGCCACATCATTACAATATGATCAACTCCAGTTTCTCCATCTTTAATGTATTTCATGTCATGTGTTGTATCAAAAAAGCAAGGAATACCCAGAACTAGTAAACTAGGAAGAAACACATCCTAGAAGATGGCTTTAATACCACTTTTTGGAAAACTAACGGTCATCTCAGAAAGAACATCTAAGATCAATAGTGCCTTCGGTGACCTTATGCCATTAGATTGCCTTAAAGACATGCACTACTATGCCATAAAGAAAAATTAGACATAGTTCATTTCCCACATTAATCCTTTTGAGAGAAAATCATGCTTAACTAGTTTCAACAACACCATTAAGCATGAAAGATGAAACTAAAGACATGAACACACAAATATAAGTGGGGAAAACCCTTTTGGGTTAAAAACCCCATACTCCAAAATCCCAAATTGCCATTGTATTATTCAACAACAAAATACAATTACAATACACTATTAGACTCATGAACTTTACATAGTTTACATCTTGTTTCATTCTGAAGAATATGTAGTAGCGTAACCCATCACAACCACCTCCCTCAGTGAGAGACATCTCATTTGGCTACACAGCCTCACGGCTCAACCATTGGCCTCTCAACCTCTTTGTCACACAACCGCTCGACCTTCACCTTCTGCGAGACCCATCTCTTAGCATCGAGATTTCCTTCTTCTCTCTCTCTCATCTACCTAACCTCTCGGCCAATACGACAACATGGCCTACACCTAGCCTCTTAGCCTACATGGCTCATCACTTACATAACATTTTCTCTAAGAGAGTATTTCCATCTCACAAATTGACTATTCAATTATTGCACCCTTTTAGGGTTACACTTTGAGCCACACACCATCATCTAGCTCATTCAACCCTGGTCATTAGATAAGCATTTGAGAAAATCTCCAGTGTCAAACTTAGGTTATCCACTTAACACCATGCCACCCAATCGAAGAGACATACATTTTTGTCTCATTGAAGTTCACCGAGCACATGGGATCACATGCCATTTCTCCTCCATGTCATCATCACTTGTCAGTCTTCACACGATCCACCATTGTCACCATCCTATTGGGTCCCACCAAGACACCCATCATAGGCTACCGAGTCACCCATCGCCATCTCAAGGGGACACCAATTTGTCTCCCATTGATATAAGGAAGTCCCACTAAAATAGTCACATTGGAGCATCAAGGAGACAACATAGAGAGTCTTGTTGAAGTGACCAACTCCCACTGATAGAATACACCATACTAAATGTCATCGAACCATCGATGGGACAAAGAACAAGATGGTCTTGCTGATAAAGAACTGTCTAAACCATGTTCACATTACCACTCCAAGTGGTCCCCAAATCCATTGGCTTCCAAGTCGCTATTTTGCCGAAAAACACTAAACTTCAAAATCTCATGTCAGAGGTTGTGAAGTTCCCAAAACCCCTCATTGACAAAAATGGGATCACTCTGTTGCACAAAAACCAAACTTTTGAACCTCATGTCAGAGGTTGTGAAGTCCACAAAACCCGCGACATGCCATCAACAGAGAGACATAGCCTTCACTTTAAATTCGCTAAGTTGGGAGGTTATGAAACTTTAGAACCTCACAACTTCCGTTATACAAACTTGAAAACAAACAACTTAACTCAAGCTGATGAAGGAGGAAACACACATTGCTCCAGGAAGTCGATCAAGCCAATAAATTTGAGTCACATTTCTCAACAATTGGGCTACCTATGTTCGTGGTTTGGGGGGAATATTGGGGAGTGGTTTCCATGGGGGGTTGGCATATGAGCCTAGTGTGGGCCTTTTTGACCTTTTTTTAATTCTCTTTAGTCATTGTTTTTTGCACTTGTTTTGTTTCCTGCTTGGTTGGATGGGGTTTTTGGTTGCTTTTCTCTTGCTTGGATAGTGCTATATTGTTTCGTGGGGTTTTTGAAACCATGGATCATGTAGATCCTTTTTCTTCCATGCATACAAAGTGCATGGAGTCTGTGCATAAATATTTGATGGGCAAGGGTTCTGCTTTGGAGAATGGGTTTCCTCGAATCAAGAAAGTGAATGGATGTTTGGAATGATGTAGTGAGCACCTAGTTTTGGTAATCTAGTCTAAATCTGTTGTGGAGGATGTGGCTTATTGGTGCAATCATGCTTTGATTTAAAAATTCATGGGGATTCATCTTTCATTTCCAGTCTTGGAGTCTTGGGCTTAAAAGGTTTGGAATCTCAAGGGGGATATGGAGATAAAGCTAGCGGAAAAAAATTACTTTATTGTTGTGTTCATGTGCATGTTAGATCGCATTAGGGATTTTGAAGGAAGGTCATACATTTTCAATCAAGTTGGTGTCTTCATGAAACCCTAACATTTGGGGTTTAATTTAGTTGAGGAGCTTCCTATGTGGGTCCCCTTTTGGGTTCATCTTCTATGTCTTTAGTTGGAGTTCTGGAGGAGTGATACCCT
Source organism: Sequoia sempervirens (assembly GCA_007258455.2). Classification (NCBI taxonomy): domain Eukaryota; kingdom Viridiplantae; phylum Streptophyta; class Pinopsida; order Cupressales; family Cupressaceae; genus Sequoia; species Sequoia sempervirens. The sequence goes on from VDFB02193867.1 coordinate 348,406,999, forward strand.
ACACATGATAACTTTGCTTCTTGGAAAGCCGGTAGGATCAGATCCATAGACCTTGGATAAAAAGGTAATTATTTATTCTCGTGCTTGTGTTGAGATAGATTTAAATAGCTCTCTACTAGACTGTTTGGATTTATTCCTTGGATCAGTTTCTTGGATTCAACAGTTAGTTTACAAAACTCTTCCATTCAAATGTCATTTTTCCATGAGTATGGGAACTTGCAAAGGTAATGTCCTCACTTCAGTTGGGTGGCAAGGGGTGGCTATCTCATCTCCCAAATCAGATTCTAAGAATGTCAAAGGGAAGGATCTTATGGCTACTAAGGGGGTAGATAAGGAGGGCTTCATCCCAATTAAACCCCATAATAACATGAGATATTTAAAGAGAACTCTAAAGGATAGGCAATATGATGAGGGATACAACTAGTTTGATGTTTTGGAGGACTTATTCCAAGATTAGGGGTGTTCTATTGCATTTCCTATTAGTAGGGGGCCTTGGGAGAGGATTTTTCCAAAGAAAAAGTGAATGGTTTTCAGAACTTTCCCATGGGAGAAGCACAAGCTGAGCTGGTGGCCACATATACAATTCCTCAGATTCTTGTGGGTCCAGATCTTGGTGGTCCAATGGTCTTGAATGGGGTTGATGCCTTGAAAGATCCTATTTCTTCTCATCCTAAGTATGCTTTGGATACTAGGAAGGGTAGTGGAATGGTGCATGCCTTGGGCTTGCAACAGAAGAAATTGAAAAAGGGGTCTTCAATTTCAGACTGGGTCCCTCCCTTTTTCTTATCTAGGGATTCCCATTTCAGTGGATTCTCAACTCATGGATTTATGGAAAGATGTGTTGGATAAGTTTTTTCAGGGGGTGAGTCATTAGAATTTTTGATGGCTCTCATCGGTTAGGCACATGACTCTTTTTAAATTTTTTGTTCAAGCCCTTCCTATTTATAGATGCTTTGTGCATGTTGCCCCTAGTGCTTTCTTTAGAAGTTTGATTCCCTTGCCTGTCAATTTTTGTGGGATAGTAATTTGTCTTCTTCAAAATAAAGCCTTGTCAAATGGGATTCTATTTACAAGCTAAAGTAGGAGGGTGGACTTGGGATCAAGCCTACAAGATTGATTAGCTAGGTTTTAGCTGCTAAGTTATATTGGCAATGGTGTACTAGTCAGGATTAGGACTAGGTTAGGATTCTCACTATTAAGTATCTTTGAGGAGTTTGTGCAGTGGATGTGACTCAATTTTTCCTTTTGAGGAAGGGGTCCATGATTTGGGATACTCTCAAAAGAAGGGTGAAGCTCATTAAGTAGAGACTCTTTTGGATTTGCAATAGTGGTCTAAATGCCCTCTTTTGGCATGATTCATTGGATGGGCACACTATCGTTTCTTTATATCCTCATCTTTTTCCCCTTTATAATATTTTTTTGGGTGCTAGTTGGAGTGAGGTAAAATATTTGAAAGTGGTACAAGCTCTGAGTCATGTGGAGGTGGTGCAGTGGAAGAATCCATAGGAGTGACCGTTGGGGGAACTAAAGAGGCTCGTCTTGAGCTTGCTAGGATTTTAGTTGATAGAATGTGCAATTCCTTTCCTAAGAGGAATACTCTAGCTTGGGGGCTTGATCCAAAGGGTAAATTTTCTATGGTTGAGGGTTACCTAGAGCTGGACAGACAAGTGTTTGGGAGGTTGGAGGTGCCTTGGTAGAAGCAGGCTTGGAAAAAAATTTCCTACCCTAAATGTAATTTTTTCTTATGGCTGGTTGTTCATAATAGGTGTCTTACCTAGAAAAATCTTAGAAGTAGTTTTCATGGTCCTTATATCTGTGTTCTTTGTAATAATAGTGAGGAATACTTCTTTCACCTTCTTTTTTTTTTCCCTTTTGCTCGAGCTATTTGGCACCTCTAGTGGGGGGATTGGAATCATACTTGTGTTCATGCCACTTCTTTGGTTGATTTTTGGGAAAGTATGGGTAGACCTCCTACTCGGATCTCTTTTCTTAAGGTTTCTTGGATCATTGGCCATTACTTAATTATCTGGTAGTTGTGGCTAGAAAGGAATAGAAATATTTTTCGGGGTGTGCAACTGGCAATGGCTCAGCTATGTCAGGAGATCCTTTGTCGGGTTCATGAAACAATCTTTACAAAATGTGACTTTTTTGAAATGATAGATCATCATGATGTGGTTATCATAAATAATTTGAATCTAGTTTTTGGTGGCCCTAGTTACTCTGGTGGTCATGGTCCTTGAAAGACCAAACAAAAAATTTAGTGAGAGGGAAAATGGTCCCCTCCTCTTCAGGTGGTTTTGAAGGTGAATACCGATGGTTCTTCTCAAGGGAATACTAGACATGTTGGGATAGGTGGTATTAGAAAAATAGTATTGGTGATAGTGTGTTTTTCTTCTCTATTTATAAAGGGAATCATTCTAATAATCTTATCGAGGCCCTTGCTATTCTTGATATTGTGGAAAGAGGCTACTCCCTTAGTTGGAGGAAAATTATCTGTGAATCTGATTCACATATAGTTGTTGATTTGCTAAATAATCAAAGGGTGGAGGTAGTGAGTTGGTAACTAGCTTTATTGGTTAAACAAATTTTAAGGATCAATAGCTCTTTGGAGTATATCTCCTATAGTCGTATTCCTAGGGAGTGGAATAGAATGGTTGATTATTTAGCCTAGTGGGCTTTTGAGCATGAGGATAGGTAGGATGTGAGATTGGAGGCTTTTTCCTCCTAAGTATGTTTTGGCTTTCGAAAAACTTATTTTGGTGGATAAGAATATGCAATTTGGCCCTTTTGGGATTCTTGTGGGGAATCCTCACCATCTTTTGTCAGTTTTTTGTATTGTTTCCTGATTTTCTAATAAAGTTTTTACCCTTCTTTTAAAAAAAAAAATCCTATAATGTGCACAGGGTTATGAATAGTTTTCCAAGTGTCTATCTTAACTCTTAGTTAATTTATTTATGATTACTATTATATTTTTATTTAAATATTTATCCAACTCAATCTAGGTGACATCGAAGTTATAAGCAAGGTATATACAAAAACTAGTGGTTAGTTTATTATCATCATATTGCAATTTGTGTTCTTCTTGGAGGCTTTTGGAGATTTTCCCCATTGAAGAAAATTATTATTAATACCAAGATACATTCTACAATGGAAACAATGGAGTGTAATGGCATGAGTGTGTTAACAAAAAACTCTTATGTTTTTATCTTAAATTTGACAATCATTTACAAGTCAAAATATTAATATTCAATGATAAACATAATATTTTCGAAATAGGTAACATGTAAAACACACAAAAATACACCCACACACACACATATATAATGAAAGGCCTATAATTTTTTGAAATTTAAATTTAAAGGTTAATCACTTTTTATTTTATTTTTTAGTCAAGACAAAGTATTTTGATTTGTTAATTTGGAAGATTTTTTAATTCATTAATTATAGTTGAAATTTTGATGGGCACAAGTTGAATGAAGATATAGACTTTAAATAATTAAATAATTAACCAAACTAAAAATAGAAAACACAAATAAAATTATAAACAATGTAACTACAATAAAATTTGTGTCCATGTATGTGTTAAATAAATCATTCCAAGGTAAATCATAAGTAAATAAAATAACTTCAGATTGATACCTCTCAGCATTTTTTAATAGATGCATTTAAGATATCTATACTAGTGCTAAATTATTATAAATTATTTTCATCATATTTTCTCCTTTATGCAATTTTTTCAATACAAGCAGTATTAGAGCATGAACTTGCCACTATTGAGCCAAGAGGTTCTTGAGATTTTTTTTGAAATTTTGGAGGTCATTTTGGGAAGCACATATCTCTTTGTTCTTGGTGAATTTTTTTCTAATTTTTAAAAGTGTTTCCAAGGATATATTGAATCTACTACAATATATATTGAGGACACTTGAAGTATAATTCAAGGAGTTATTGTAGAATTGTAGTTTCTACAAAATTTCTCCCAAGGTTGCAAATCATTGATTTTTTTCTTAAATTCTAAAGGGTTGAACTATCACACATTGATCCACTTATAGTTCTAATTTGATTTTAATTGAAGTTATTTTCAATAAGTTATTATAAAATTAGGGTTTTCACCAATTTTACTTCCAAGGCTATAAATCATTCAAATTCTTAGGGGCTAAAGTACAAACCTATGTCACACTTTTGTCCAATTTATCAAAACTAGTGAATTTTAAAATTTTCAATTAAAAATCAATTTTGGTCAAACATATGGATCTAGTTAAGTAAGATATGGGCCACGACTTTTCCAACTGAAAGTATCCCCTAAATACATATTTTGTACCACTTTGGAGCCAATTTATCTAAAAATTAAATCATTCAAAAAAATTGATGTTTCAACAACCCCTACTCTTATAAATAACATTTTAAAAATAAAATAAAATAACTTTTTGAAGATCTAAAAGTATATTTTTAAAAAATATAAAATTTTGGTAATTTAATTATTTTTAATAATTTATTTTTTATTTAAATACTTAAAATAGGTTATCGACACTAAAATGTAAGATTGATTATCTTGTTAAGAAAAAATATTCAAATTTATTTTTAAAAAGTGAAAAATATGAATCATTAGAGAAAAGATTCCATGCCATGATAATATAATTTTTATTCTATTTTAGTTAAATAGTTAAAACAAAAGGTGATGTCTAATGGATACCATCATGTTTTTATTGCATGTAAATTTTAATATTTACTTAATATTTTAATCAAAATGTGAAAAAAAAAATCAAGATTTTTATTTGGGAAGTTAGATCTAATTCCTTGTAAGGTAGAATAATTTTTAAAAATTTATTGTTATTTATTTTACAATTTATTACAAAATTATTGTTTCTACCAAATTTGTTCCTAAGGCTACAAATCAATATTTTTTTTGGATATTTATTCTTGGAAATGAGATCTAGGCTTTGATAATTTGCACCAAAATTTCAAACTAATTGAATTTGTTTTATGTGATCTTTTGTAAAATTATTTTTCCCTTTCATGAGGGCACCTATCACATCATCTTTATTTAGCCTAAGTTATTTAATTATTATGTTTTAATTGTTAAATAACAAACAATTAGGCAAGACAATTTGATTCTGAACTAGGTTCCTTCTAAAGAATAATTAAGAATGATTATGATGTGATTACTAATTAAGCTAGTTTGATAGGAACTAGTGACACTCTCTTAGGCCGGAGAGAGAGTATCATTGAGGAAAAGGTTCTAGCTAGTGGAGGTAACATGTCATGACAAAATCAATACACTCTCACTTAGACTCATTAGTTAGGTTGCATGTGTGTGATTAAGATTACAAATTTTGAATTCTCATATTTGAATAATTGCATTACCTTGTGAGTGGTGTGTGTGTGTATATATTCCTTATTTATAAATTTTTCTGAGAATAAAATCTCTTTATATAAATTTAGGTTAACTAACTAATCTAGAGATCTTGTGTTATTATTCTAGGTCATGAGAAAGACTTAGCACAAGAGTGTGCTACTAGTTAATATATAGTTGTACTTTGAAATTCTATCAAAATATACCCAAACTAAATGGGAATTGACATGATAATGTAAAATTCATCATTATAATCATATATGTACATACTGTTTAAAGTAACTCAAATTTGTTGTTGAACATATTAAATGGAGTGACATATTCACTCTAGATAATTTTAATGGAATGTTCACCCCATACTCTATGGAACAAACGTGCACCCTTCTATTTTGGAAACAAAATCGCATTTTATATGTGTTTATATTGATAAATTTTTGTGTAGGTTCCTTAAAATATGTGCATATTGACATAGGGGAATTTTTGAAGCTATGGTTTGTGTAGTGCATATGTGGCATAACCATTTCCATTGAATATGTTTATCTGAACAAAAGAAATAAAACCAAAATAAAAATAAAATATAACTTCCTCCGTGTGCCTTGTCAATGCTTACACAATTTGCATGGAAAGCTATCATGGAGGATACTGACAAAGGATATGTAAGTTGGCCTTACACTTGCCAAATATATTTTTACTAGAAGTCCTAAATTTTCAACAAGATATTTGGAGCATACCTTTTTTGTTCTCTCCCTCTCTTTCTATCTATTTTGGTGTGTGTAACTTGGCTCAAGAATTTTACTAGAAAATTATTATCTTGGAGTTTTTGATGACATATGTTTCCACCCATTAGGAGAATCTTTTCTCAGTAAAGAAGCCTCTATAGCTTGACTCTGTGATCTAACTATTTCCCAAATAGATAAATTTAAATACATCTCTAATTTACTCAATAAATAAAGATATATTATTTATTAAAACAATAAGAATTAACATGTGTAGTGTAAATAAATATATCTATTAAACATTAAATAAAGAATACAAATGAATTCTATTAACACATATTTGTAAATCATGGAAAGGTTACTATCCAACAATCAAAGGAATAGCTATGGGTCCTAGCTCTCCATGACAAGGAAGAACCCTCAGAGGAAGCCATTTCTTACATAAAACCCAACTTTCCTTCACAACATAAATAACACATGCTTGGCCAAGACACTCTCGAGTGTACAAGTTGTATGCCAAGTTGGACACACACTGTGTGCCTCTTCTCCAAAATGCCTCAATGCCAACTGATGACCCTAAACTTCACTCCTCTATTCCCTTTGAAGTTCTCTTTCCTTTTTCTCTTCTCTCCTTGAATGTTTTCCATTAAATATCCACCTTTGAGTGAAGGTACATTTTGATATACCTTCACTTGAAGGTACCTTCATTCAAACATAAAGCTTTGAACATTTGAGGGTAGTTAAAAAAACTGTAACTCCCTTCTAAAATTTTCTTGTCCAAAAAGTGTAACCCATTATTGTGAGATGACCCCATGATGTATTAAGTTTTCCATGAGGCTATAAATTGCATAGACAGTCTACACCTTCATAGTCTCCTTGGTCCTAATGGTATCTTCACATGATGTATATATTTTTTAATTAGTGGTCTGCATTGAAGGTTTGCTATTTGAAAATATCCTATTCTATCTTGGGTAAAGCCTCCACCTCTTCCCTCAAACTCCTTTATATCAAAATAATTATGAATTTCATGATGGAAAAGCTCACAATAATTTTTTCTCAAAAAGTACAATGGCACCTCATATTTATTCTATTAAGATTGGTCAGCAACCATCCACCACCTATTCTATTTTTTTACTATTAATATTGATCACATAATGAATTGGAATTCTCTTCAAATTCATTGGAAGGAATGCATAGTTCTGGGATCAATTAAAAGAACAAATTTTGACTTTTATTATGTCTTTTTTCTTTACTTTATTATAAGAGAAATTTGTCACCTAAAATTGGTGACATAAATATTTATGAGGTTTTTATTGATTAATTTTATTTGTGATCAAACTTTAACTTGGTTCATCATCACTTCCAATGGTGGAGCAAGTCATGTATGGTGTAGGTTTCCTATAGATGCATTTAATGCTAAAAGTAACTCTACAAGTTAATTTTTTTTTTTTTTCAAATTATCTCATATTTTCTCTTGATTTCCCTAGGGTTTTTTGGAAGTGGAGGAGATCGGGGTGATGCAAGGATATCTTCATATATTTCGTCATCTACATTATTTTTGGGGTTAGGATTTATAACCTGACTAGTATTTGAAAATAACATATAAGAAATGTATTCCAAAATAGTCAAATTTTAAAAAATGCAAGCACGGTTTTGATTAATAAAGATGAAAAATATTTCCTAATCACCTCTCCTTTGACATGGAATTACTAAAAAACTTGGGACATGATTGAATTTTTCAAATCACATTCTTCTTCTCTCTTAGTTATGACTATGTATGAAAGGTAGGATATTTTTTTATTTAAGCTTTACAAAAATGCTCTTATTTTATAGAACATAAAATATGATTGCAATTTGTGCTCTATAAAATGTAATTGCATTATTTTTAATTTTTCAATAATGCAATTGTGTTACAACCAAAATCACTAATTTGTCTATTTGTTGTCCCCTAATTCAGTGAACATACCATCCTATGTGACAACATAATGGAAGTTAGCAAAATACCCCAAAAGCACTAGAACTAAAAATTTAGTGAGTTAATGACCCAATAAAAATCTTAAAATTGAGAGATTAGTCTTAGTTCTAAGATAAGAAAACTTATCTTAAATTGGTCAATATTCTAGTTTGAAGGTCACTTAAAATTGACTAGTCTCCATGTAGGATGACAAGTCCACTAAAACTATAAAAAATCCATATTTTATATAGTCCATGTTTTTTCACTATAACCACTTTAGCATATATTCCTCTAGCATATTTATAGGACTCATTTCATACCATCCTTAATAGTTTTCTTATTCTAGATGTCAAGTGTGGTGTTTGTTTGTTAGGATTAGGTATGTCATACACATTACAAGTCCTAACATTTACATTATTTAATTATTATTATTATTATTATTATTATTAATATTATTATTACATGTGTCCTAATGAATGGGACATTCCGCTTGATACCATGGCCATTATGTCATGTGCGTGATTTATTTTTATTTTGGAATTTGTATATGTAAATATATTTGTAATCTATATTTTGAAATAAATATTTCTCATGGCTATATGTATTTAAAAATATGTTAATAAATATTTCCATCTCTAATATGGACACATGCTTGCTATATTTTTTGAATTTTTTATTCACAATACCCACTCAAAACAACCTAGTTTCCAAGGTTGATATGCCAAATAAAAAGAAACTGAGATAGAAGAAATGCTTACTACACTAGTCTATGAGGAGAGAATATATATATATATATATATATATATATATATATATATATATATATATAAAAGCCAAAAAACCAATGATAGGTAAAAATGTTGTATAAGATAGGATAAAAAATTACACATTTCTAAATGTTTAAAATTACAAAATATTTCATTTTCTTTATGGATTCTACATTATATTGAGAAATTGGAGTGACATGAATTTTTCTTGTTACATTGAAAGAGGATCACTAAAGAGATGCTCTTGTGACTAGGACAATAAGATTGCAACAATCCATACTAAATCAATGATAATTATATATCTAATAAGGATCACACATAAGTAATATATAAAAAATATATTATTTCACTATTAGTGTGTGATGCAAGAGGAGGTCCTCCCCTCTGCAATTTCACATAACATAAACACAAACTGCAATGGAAAATTCTTTACCCCAAATTAAAACTTTACTCAAAAACATAGATTGAAAACACACCATTCAATTTATAATTTTACTGCCAACACTCACTTGAATATTCTATTTGTCTATTGCTTAACCCGATTCAACATTACAAGAATTCAAATTCAAGTTTCAAATCCAAAACTATAACCACCATACATGTAACACCCCTTCGTTTTGGATTTTTGGATCGGCACTGCTCTCTTGGTAATGTTTCATTATGCTTGATGTGACTGTGAACTTAGTGATTGTTTGATTATGAACTGTTTGGTGATACGCATGTTATATCATGAGGTGATGATTGTGTCTAAACATGCTTTCACTTTGGAGTTTGATTACTTGTGATCGTGATTGATTAAATGATGTGGAAGCTACATGTTGATGTGATGTTCTTTTATTCTGATGTTATCCTTATGACATGATTTAGAATAACTTAGAATGGATCTGATTAAATGATGTTTTATGCTATCGATCATATCATTGATGTTAGATGCCTCAGTTAGAGATATTGTATTGGTGAAGGGGACGGATTGTATCACTCGCTTGCGAGCGCCCTACAATTCTGAGATTTCCTCTTCACGGTGTGTTTGATCATAACATACATATATGTTGCACGTTCGACATGTTCTTTGTTGCAGGTTTGCAGGTACATGACATCGACTCCACCTGGTTTCATAGGTGTGAGCGTGTCCATTTACCAACGGAAACTGATTGGGAGATAGTAGCTAGGTTTTCCGAACCAAGTCGTCACCCTAGTCATAGCGTGTTGTCGGGTTGTTGTAGGGGTCAGTTATTTTAACTTGGTCAGTTTCCCCTTGAATGTTTATTTAATTTCAAGTTTAAAGTTTATTAAGTGACTTGCATGGTTTAATTGATGACTAAATGCGTTTAGTTGCAATGTTGAAATGTGATTTATTTATTGATTTATTTGATGAAATTAATAAAATAATGATTGGGTTATTGATTGATTTGATTAATTAATAAACTAGATTTAGTTTATTAATTAATTAGATTGATAGTGGATATAGTCTAAAAGATGGTTTAATCTATTTAGTTTCGATAATTAAATGCAATTTATCTCGTTTATTAATTGGGTTTAAATTAATTAAATAATTCTTTAGTTACTAAGGAATTGAATTATTTAATTAATTAGATTGAGTTATAAATTGATTTGTTTATTAATGAATAAATTTGAATAAAGGAATTATATTATTTTTATTGAATATTTGATTTAAATTATAAAGGTAATTGAAAATCATAATAAAGTTTTGATTTAAATGCAATTATGTATTTACATGAAATTGTAATTGAAATTAAAAGTATTTTTGTGAATTTAAAAATGGAATAGTTTTAAAATTAAAAATAAATAAATAAAAAATTAGATAGTGGGAATTTTAGGGTTTTCTTTGACCAAATTGAATAAAACCCTATTTTTTGAAAGAAAATGGCTCATGAATTTTTATGCTTGCAACTTGGGGAAAATTTGGTGGGCTATGGTTTTGCTTGGAATTTTGGAAGGAGATGGAGATTTTGGTTGGAGTTGGATGCAATGGAAGGATGGGAGAACACCATGCTTGGAGGTTCAAATTTGTGGAGGAAAATCAGGTTCTCATTTAATCTTTCTTGGGAATTTTGAAATAGATTAAACCCTCTTTATGTTTTGTTTTAGAAATCCTTGATATGCTATTGGAAATCCAATAAAACCTTGAAACAATTAGTTTAAAACTAGCAATTCAAAACCTTGAGAAGAATTCAAATGAAAAGAATTGATTTTTTTTGCAATATGGGAAAACCCAGAAAATTTACCATATTATTATAGTTTAAACTTTGTATTTTCAGTTTGTTTTTCTTCAAGAAAACTTGCCCTATAACTGTGTTAATGGAAATAGGTATATATGTATATATATATACTAATATATACACATATATACATACATATATTATGTATATCTTTGCTTGTGTTTTAAAACAGATCAAATCCGTCAAAATTCTGAGGAGGCATTTTTTTTTCTGTTAAAAAAATGAAATTTATATATATAATTTTTTTTGGGCTTTGTTGGGTGGCCGTTGCCCACGGCCGCCCCAAAGGGAGGCGTGGCCTGTGGTGGCTGCGTCCCCCATGAGGGGAGGCCATTGAGCAGCAGCCCGCAGCAACCCCTGTGGGCTTCGTAGCCCACGCAGGGGTTTCGACCCCTGTTTGGGCCGCGCGACCCATAAAAGATTTAGGGCTTCGGCCCATTTAAAAAAATAAAAAAAAGAAATTCATTTTTTTTAAAAAAGTTTAGTTTTATTTTTATTTATTATGTTTTTTGTAAAAGTTTATATTATATTTTGTATATAATATTTAATATTATATATTTAATATTAAATATTAATATTATATATTTAATATTAAATATTAATATTATATATTTAATATTAAATATTAATATTATATATTTAATATTAAATATTAATATTATATATATTTAATATGATATATTAAATATATAATAAATAATATTATATATAAAAGATTTAATATAATATAAGTGATGTGTAATATTATTAATTGGGCTTTAAATAATTTATTATCATGCAAATAAAATTATATTTGATTTGACATATTAAATGAAGTTAAATGTTAAATCAGAATTTTAAATTGATTATGAGATAAATGTAGTTAAAGAAAGTTGATATTTTAGTAAAATTTAATATAGTTTATGACAAGATATTTTAGTTGAAATGAGTTTTAATATAATTAATTGATCTATCTATGTTGAAACAAGATTTAAATTATTTTAAATAAATGTTTATTTATTAAATGTTTCAAATTTGAGGATATAGTAACCTAGAGCAAATTAACCGATTTACTTGCTAAACAAATGACTGCGTTTCGTTACATATCTGATTATGTTTTCGATTATGATATAAGATTTAATAAATGACTTAATTCAATCAAATGACCTTATTTATTAAAATCGTTGAATATGGAATTTAATTGTGAAATTAAGAGATAATGGAAGATTTATCTTACTCAGATGTTTAATAATTAAATTGTTTGATCATGGAACATAATGGTGGAACTTAGAGTTAATGCATGATTATTTTTAGTCAGATGTCTTTACTTATCAAATGTTTGACTTATTTATAATTCGATTTTGATTATCTTATAATGACTTTTGGTCACGTAATCGAAGCCAAAGTAGAGGTTATATTCAAATGAATTATTTTGAATGTTGAATCTTAATAGTCAAATGATTTATTTTAGAAAGGTAGATTTTATATGATCAAGTGTTTTCATTTTCAAAGGTTGATTTTATTAATAAATGTAATTGGGAAAACGAAATATACTATAGGTTTGAAACCCCTTAAAGCTTTCAACAGGCTTGAGTTACCATTGAGTTGTGTAGATAAGGTTAAGTACTTACTTAATTTCTTGTGGGACGTAATTGATTGACTTCTTATTTAATCTAAATGTTTGGTTAAAAAAATGGTTTCATTTATGGTATATGATCGTGAAACTAGAGAAATGATTGATTATCCTAGTTGGATGACTTTATTCCTTAGAATGCTTTGAATTGAGAGGTTAATTGTAAATTTAGAGTAAATGATTGGGTTGTAAATAATTCAATGTTGAGAAGTGAATTTGATGTATTTTCTTGAGTAAATGCATGAATGAAAACTATGATTGACTGGGTTTAGGAAACCCTAGTTCATTAGGTATGGAATTGCCTGGAATGTTTTTGTATCATATTTCTTTCATTCTCCATGTCGGGCAAATGAGGTTAAGGGTCTATGTAAGTCTTCCAGAAAGGAGTTCATTTATTGGTATGGGTGGTTGTTCATGAGCCAAATTTTGCTGTGTTGTGGAAAAGTGCATAGTTACACCTTGTTGTTTCACCCAGTTTTTACGAACGGGGATGGTGTGTCTCCTTTGGATTAGGAGAGCGTTATGTAATTTGTGCCTCCTTGGAAATAGGAGAAGGTTTTGTAATAGGTGCCTTCTGGGATGGAGTGGTTTTGTTTTCTTGCTTTCCTCCAGTGTGTGGAGAGGGTTTTAACCTTGTTTTCCTCTAGTGTTTGGAGTGAGTTTTCTTGTTTTGTTACCTCCTTGAATGGAGAGGTTGTGTTTATCTAGTTACCTATTCTAGTTAGTACCGTGTGTGTTGTCTTAGGAGAGTGGCTTGCAATGGGCGCCAGCGCACAAAGTGGTGCCAGGATAACCCTTTGCAAGTTGTTAATTCAGTGGTAACTAAATTAAACTTTTAGAAGCTTAGGTGGTATCAAACATTAAACAAGATAATTGTGCCTCGCTCATGGACCCAAGGGCTAGTACGAGACTTGGGATGAGACGGGAAGGCCTGGAATGGCAAGATCATCTATCTCATCTTCACGAGAGGTATTTGATTCTGCATGAGTGAGCATGGGTGCCAGGATTTCGGTAGAGGCCACCAGGATAACCCAAGGTGGGGGCCAGAGCCTAGGAAGATTCCCAGAGGATATCCCTTGACAAGCTATGCGATGACACTCTTCCTAAGTCAGCAGTTTGTACTTGTTATTTGTGACATTCTTGATCTATTCTATGTCTGGAAGTAATGTAATGTATGATAGTTTTGTGTGAGTTGTACTTAGAGTTGTACGTATGACCGTTCAGTCTTGTGATGGGGTCTTGTATTTATTTTGTTTCAGCTTTGTATGACCTGTGTCTAGTGGTAGATGGTCTTGGGTAGGAATTCTTGGTTACTATCTCCTAGCACGGAGGGAGTGGGGCCTTTGGGTTCCACGTGGTCGGGTGGCGTGCTTCCTATCCGTTGGTTCTTCATCATGTTCATTTGTTCGTGATTTCCAGCTGGAGAGCTCGTGAGAATCAGTTTCTTCTCATGCCTTGTTCTCTCAGTACTTATTGTATTTTATTACCCCTCATTTGTTATCGAGGTGGAAATTGTAAAGTGTAATCATGATTTTTGGATTTACCTCATTCGGGGAATGAGTGTTGTAATCTTATTTTTTAAATATTATCAATTGAAATCTTTTGGTATTTCTTTCCTTCGTTGCAAGTTTTCTTATATGGAATGTATGTTGTCTCATTTCCTTAAGTGATTAATGTTTCCGTTATAGTAATGTTTGTTGTTGTTTGGGTTTTGAGGTAATCTTTGTCTCGTGGCCTTAGAGGATGTTGGCAATGTCTATTCATTTTACATGTTATTTGTATTAAAAAAAAAAGAAAAAAAAATTGGTGCATTTAAGTAGTGGATTGCAACTTCCTCTAGGGTTGTGTGGCGGGGCATTACACCTTTATTTTTTTTTTCACAATTAAAAGATCTCACAAATGGATTTGCCATTTTCTGGCTTGAAACTACACATTTTCATACTTAATACCAATTCTTAGCTACTTTGGTTTTTCCTATACGGGCACCTCATTTTCTCTTCTCTTTGTCTTCATACATTATACTTTTATTGAACTCCCAAATTGTCTTGCTCCCAATCATGTTCCCTCTATTGGCAATTCCAATCTGCAATTTTATCTATCTTCAAACTAATGGTGCACTCTCTCCTTTTCTCACATGTTGCCCCAATTTGCATTTTAAAATTGTAAATATGCCATTTCATTGGCATAACACCATTTCACCCTTTCGTAGCCCCTTCAACCTTTGTTCTTTTCTTTTGAAATCTGCATTTTTTAAAACTTAAGTTCATGGTCGTTCAATACTCCAGTTGTCCCATCAAATCCCCTCCTAAAATTGTTTTCCTTTTCTGTATATTTTAGCCACGATCCTTCATTCACCACTTTTATTCTTCTTCTTATTGGAAATGAATAAATTTCCTTTAGTTAATGTGTTCTCCATTTAAAATTTTCTTTTTAAAATTTCCTCTTAATTGTTGACACCCTATTTTTATTTGCATTCATAAACATATTCAAATGAAGCATTTTTTAATCTCATAATTCACCAAAGTCAATGATATCTTCTGAGTGATCAAATAATAAGGAGAACAATGCAAGATGGAGTTCACATTGCTACAAATTGGAGAGAATGAAATCATATGCAAATAATTCATCAATAAATTTTTAAGAACATTGCCAGTGTATGTCAAAGCTATCCATGAGGTGAAAATCGAGTTCTTGAATTTTGATCATGAAATGGCTACCAAAAATGAGAATTACCAAAATAAAATTCAAACAAACCAAAATAAAAAATGCGATTTAAACAAATCAACATTTTTTTTTGGTTGGTGTTGATTGCTCATTCACTTGTGTGCTCCTACACCAGACATGACAGGTAGAAAGATTGTAAGCATAGGCTCACAATGGTGGAGTCGAGTAGTCAAATTACTCTTCCAAGTCACAACCAACTTGCAATGAACTCCCTCACTAAAACTTGTGCTCAAAATTAACTCTTCTTCCTCTTTTTCTAGCATTGTGCCAGAACACACATCATCTCCCTGCAACAACACAACATCTTCCTCCTTTCCCCCCTTGTTGTGGAATTATTCGCACCAAAGCCTGACCTCCTCCACCAAATACTTTCCACACTTCTCTCCTCCTTCATGGGTTAAAAACTACCTCTAACCATCCACCTCTACCAAAAAAAACTTGCAACATCCTCAATAATCTCTACTAACAAATATGTAGTATCTACAACATGCTTGTGTCCTTTATCCATCTCACTACCATCTCATTTGAAACCAAAATAACATCACAAAATTGATTTACCTCATCTTTTTTCACAGCTTCAACTTTTTTCCTTCTCCTTTTGCTACTCCAACGAGCTTCAACATCCATTCTTCTTTAATTTCCAACAATTGAGCAAACAAAACTGATTCACCTTTGCCATTTGTTGTGATCTCTTCGCTATTCACCTTAGTCCTTTCTTTATGGCATGTCTTTGCTACAAATTCTTCATTTGTTTTGATAGGGGTTACCTCTTCCTCTTTCCATTTCTGGCTGCTATTCTTGCTCTTCTTCTCACTCATCTTTATCACTTTCCTCTCACTTTTCCCAACATTCTTTTCCAACTTTTCAAGCCTCGCCTTGATCTTCCCTACTTATTCAAAAACTATCCGTCCCATTTTTTCAAACATCTCATCCTCCACTTTATCCCAAAACTACTACCAAAATAGTATCTGCACAGGCCTCCTCATGACCCAATCCATATCTCCTATTGCAATCTCACCTCGTGCAATTTGCAATCACACTCATTCTACAAAAAAAATTCCTTCGCGACATCAAGCTCCCTCATTGCTCAAGACTCCTCTTACCTACAAAAACCCCATGAGCTTCCTCTCTACCACTTCACACACTTTCCTCTAAGTGCAAAGTGCCTCACAGTCAAAAATCTATTCACACAACACCAACAGGTCCTAGTAGATCCTCTCCACTCTCAGGACAACCCGCTCCGATACCAATTGATGCAAGAGGGGTTCCTCCCCTCTAGAATTTCACATAACATAAACACAAACTAGACTGGAAAATTCTTTACCCCAAATTAAAAATTTATTCAAAGACATAGATTGCAAACACATGATTCAATTGATAATTTTACTATCGAAACTCACTTTCAAAAATTCTATTTGTCTCTTGTTTAACCCAATTCAACATTACAAGGATGCAAATTCAATTTTCAAATCCAAAACTATAAGCAGCATACACCTATATTTTTTTTCACAATTAAAATCTCACAAATTGATTTACCATTTTCTAGCTTGAAATTACACATTTTCAAACTTAATACCAATTCCCAGCTACTTTATTTTTTCCTACACCCACCTTATTTTCTTTTTTCTTTGTCTTCATGCATTATATTTTTATTGAACTCCCAAATTTCCTTGCTCCTAATTGCACCCCCTCCACTAGCAATTTCAATCTGCAATTTTATTTGTCTTCAAACTAATGGTGCACTCTCTTCTTTTCTCATGTGTTTCCCCAATCTGCACTATAAAATAGTAAATATGCCATTTCATTGGCACAACGCCAATTCACCCTTGTGCAACCGCTTCAACCTCTATTCTTTTCTTTTGAAATCTGCAAATTTTTAAAACTTAAACATGGTTGTTCAATACTACAGTTGTCCCATCAAATCCTCTCCAATTTTTTTTTAATTAAAATTGTTTTCCTTTTCTGTAGATTTTAGCTGCGACCCTTCATTCACCACTTTTTTTGTCTTCTTACTGGATATGAATAGATTTCCTTCAGTTAACATTTTCTCCATTTAAAAATTTCTTTTGAAATTTTTCAATTAACTGTTGGTGCCCTATTTTTATTTGCATTCATAAACTTATTCAAATGAAGCATTTGTATTTTAATCTCATAATTCACCAAAGTCAACAATATCTTTCAAGTGATAAAATAATAAGTAGAACAATGCAAGATGGAGTTCACATCCCTACAAATAAGAGAGAATGAAATCATATGCAAATAATTCATCAAGAAATTTTTAAGAACATTGCTAGTGTATGTTGAAGCTATCCACGAGGTGAAAATTGAATTCCTAAATTTTGATCATGAAATGACTACCAAAATTGGGAATTACCAAAACAAAATTCAAACAAACCAAAATAAAAAATACAATAAACAGATCAATTTTTTTTGGTTTGTGTTGATTGCTCATTCACCTATGAGCTCCTGCACTAGTGTGTTTGTGTATAAAAGTGATAGAAATGAGGGGTGGTTTCTAGGAGTGGAGACATTGAATTAGAAGAAAAAAATGTTATATGAAAGTAGATGCATTGCTTAGGAGTAATCATGTTGAGTGTGGAGTTTTTGATTGGTGAAGTGGGTATGGATCAAGAAAATGGAAGAAATTATTTAGGCAGTGAATGTGATGAAGGAGCATCCAGGGTGTAAGAGCAATCTTGCATCACCCAAAAAAAATGTTATTTATTTTTAAAAAGGGCTAAATTTGGAAGGGTTACTATTTTAGTAAGTTTGCATTTATGCACAGTTGGACACAAGACCTTACACAGACCTGCAAAATGGTAAATTGAAGCCAATGGTGAAGAAATCAATTCAATACCATTTGTCATTTGAGAGATATTAAAATTTTAATTTTTGAAAATACTAGTAAAATCTTCAAGGTTAATTTTGAGGCAATTAGAGGCTCCATATGGGCCTAAAAATTGGTGGAAATGAAGGTGAAATATTTCTCAAGAGCTTTCCTAAAAGGTATTATAATAGAAAATTCGACAGTTAGATCAAAAGTTATGACCCAACAAAGTTGTACTACCAAAATTAATAAAATTTCAAAATATCTTCTTGAGGAAGTTACACTTTCCAGAAGATTCTAGGGTGGTTACACCTTCCAAATAAAGGATGTAAACATGGACTACAGAAGGGAGGCCAGAGTAGCATAGACGATGGCTCCGATTTGCAGATTTGTAGATTTATGTAATCAAAAAGCCCATGTGATGGAAAATATAATGTTGTAATTCATTTTCATTTTAGTGATAATAGAAAATATTTACTTTCCTTCTTGCATTTTTTTTGTGCCATTACCTATTATTTTTTGTGAGTTTTAGATTGTAAGGGGAGTACCCTTCATTAAGTGGTATCAGAGCAGGTTTTCCTGAGTGTGTAAACAAATCACCGAATGTGAGGCAATTTGCACCAGGACTTGTGGTTGTGGGTCTGTGAGAAAAGATTCCTCCATGAAGAAACCATGGTGGAAGAAATGTTGGGATAATAGAAGAGGGTTTTAGAGCCCTCCAGAGACAAGTTCAAGCACTGCAAGAGGAGCTACGTAAGGGAGTTGATGTCAAAAGAAGAGATGAAAGTGAGGATGAGGTTGAAGATGAGGAGCCATTTGAAGAGGAAGCACAAGATGTAATGGATCCTAGAGAAGCTAGACTGATTAGTGCCATTTCCAAGATTAGAAAGAGGCTAAAGATAAAATTTTCTAAGTTTTTTGGAAACCTAAATCCAGAGGAGCTGATTGATTGGATCAATGACATGGAAGAGTATTTTGAGTATGAGGAAATAGAAGACCTAGATAGGGTCGAATTTGCAAAGGCCAAATTGAAAGGCCATGCAAGCATATGGCGGAAAGAAGTCTAGTTGGAAAGAAATAGAAGAGGAAAAGAGAAAATAACAAGAGGAGATTGGGTGGTGGAAAAATTGAAAAGATAGTTCATTCCTAGGGACTATGAGTTGGATTTGTTGAAGAAGATGCAAGGGTTGAAACAAGTAGGAAAATTTGTTAAGGAGTATATAGAAGAATTCTACCGAATTCTAATCAAAATAGGTCATTCTAAGGCCAACAAGGCGAAAGTTTTTTGTTACATAAATGGGTTGAAGTCGAGCATTCAAGAAGAGCTAAGCCTGGTAAGAATGTCTACCATTGAAGATGAATATCACTTTTCTTTGAAGGTAGAAAAGAAGTTGAATAGAAGGTTTGGAAGTAAGCAAAGAGGTGGAGGTCGTAGTGAAAGGACTAGTGGATGGTCATATGGAGGTTGAAATGAAGATCAAAAGAAGGGTGAAGGATCTAGTAGTAGCCAAAACCAAAAAGGAGATAACACCTATCATCCTCGTGATCAAAATAATGGAGACCAAAGAGGAAGACAAAGATCTGGGCGAGGACCAGGGAGAGGAGGCTTTCATGGAACCTATTTTCAATATGGAGAAGAAGGGCATATGCCATATTATGAGTATCCTTAACATCAAGGAAGGACAAATAGAAGACTTGAGGGTAATGCACAAGTTGTACATATAGACAAAGATGCTAAGTCTTCACATTCTGAGGATGCAAAAACATGAGAGGTTCTTGTTAATAGAAGAGCTTTGTTGAACGAGGAGAAAGAGCTAACTCAAAGGAAGAATTTGTTTCACACTAGATGTAAGTGTGAAGGTAAAGTTTTCAATGTTATTATTGATGGAGGTAGTATTGATAACCTTGTTTAAGAAGAGATGGTTAGTAAGTTGCAGTTGGAGAGAAGAAGGCATCCAAATCCATAACAAATTGCTTGGTTGCAAAACGACCATAAAGCTTTGGTAAATGAATTTTTTTTTGGTAAAGTTCAAGATTGGAAATTAACATGATGAGGTATTTTGTGATATTATGTCTATGGATGTTTGTCATATGTTGTTAGGTAGACCATGGCAGTTTGATCGACGAGTAGTGTGACACGCCTCCATTTTGTTATGTTTTTCTTAATAGCTCAAATACTTTTTTAGACCTTATTTTATGTTATGGTTGTTCTATCACTGACAATGGAGTGATGATAGACTATATGGATGTGATAATACATTATATGCATGGTGATTATGTTTAATATGCTTTATGATTGCATAGATGCATAGTTGTGATGACATTACTATATATGCTTATTGTAGTTTAATTGATATATTATCTCGTCAGTTGATGTGACATTGTATTGGTGAAGAGAATGGTATTGCATCACTCGCTTGCGAGTGCCTTGTGATTTCCGTGATTCTCTCTTCACGATGTGTTCGAATTACTATTTGTATACATGTACGACTCTTGCTTGTGTTGTAGGTTTGCAGGTACAAGACAATGGCTTCACTTGGTTTCATAGGTCTGAGCATGTCCACTACTCAACAGTAATGATTGGGAGATAGTAATGGGCTACCTTGTCATACCTTTACCCTAGTACAGTGTGTAGTCAGTTTGAGTCTTGGTTGTATTCCTTACCCTTGTTGTTCTAGGTATTTTATTATTGTGTAAGTTTAATTTTGTAGATTAAAATGTGTGTTTGATTAAGTATTTAATTTATGGTATTATTGATGTGAAAAATTTAGAATAAATAAATTTAATTTAGTTATGTTATTAAGTGATTTTAATTATTTAATTAATGGGAATTGAATAAATAAGATTATTTAAATTTGTTGAAATATATAAATTGTTAATTTTTAAATGCATGTGGTTGGAAAATATCTGTGGTGGTTGAGGGAAAAGATATTTTGTGGTGTTAACTGTAAGTTAGAAGTTGGTTATCTAATTGTTACAATTTTATTCTTGGAGGAAAATTTGAGAAAAGGAAAGGAAGTTGTTTTCACGGAAAGGTTCTGGTTTTGGGGAAAAATTGTGAGGAAATTGTGTATCTGTCTAAGTTTTATTTTAGAATCTTGTTGTAGAATTCTTGGCTGTGGGTTATTGTGTGTGCTGGAAAGTGGCAATTTTACTGGAGGAAGCTTTGGCAACATTGGCAATTTGAAGTTACAGAGAGCTCGACAACAATTCTCGAGGCAACAATTCTTCTGGAACAAGTTCCTTTATTGTTTTTGTGAATTTTGAATGTAATGAGTTGTTTATATTATTGTAATGCAAATTGGAAAAGTTTAGAAAGAAATTTTCATTACTATAGAAGCTTTTGGTTTTTCTTCAAAATGATTGCTGTGAAAATTAAACCTCTATAGAAAACAATTTAAGTCCTCTGTTTTAATTTGATCATTTGAAATAGATTGAAACAAAAGGAAATTATAGATCTTTGTAGAAAGAACTTTATTTTGTTTTGGGTTCTCAATTTCTTTTAATTGTTTGGGAAAACAAAATCTTTGAGTTTTCCTATTGAAAAATTCTTCTGTGTAATTTGTTTGCCAAATTTGAATCAATGTTTGAATTTGTTTTTATATATATGTACATATGTATTGAAATGTATATGTACACATACATATATATATTATATATAAATGTGTTAAATTTATTTTAAACAACTGTAATTTCAATTGTAAGAAATTATCGTATGGCGAATTTCGTAAATACTGGTGAAATTGTTCATAAAAATATATATATGTGTTTGTTTTTAAAACACAGTGAATGCATGTATATGGGAGGTTGGGGGTTGCTCCCACAACTGCCCATATGGGAGGTACACTATGGGAGGCAGCGCTCAGCGCTGCTCACCCACAACACACCCCACATGTGTGTGCAGTTGTGGCCAACGCACCCAGTGCAACCTCATACAACTATAGATGCCACATGGATATCGTATTGTGTGTTTTTTTATTTTTTGAGTTGGGCTTTTAATTAGTATTGTTAGGAAATAAAATATTTATATATATATGCTATAAATATATATATATATATTATATAAGATATATATTGTTGGAAATTGTATTGTAATTATTTTAAAATGGAATTTGGGAAAATTATAATTAATTTTATAATTGAATAATATATTAATATGTAGATATATATAATTATATATATACATATTAAATATATTTATTTAATGTGTGAGTAATACAATGATTATTTGAAAAGCATATGAGTAGTTGTGAACTAAAAGTAATCATTTAGTTTAAATTCATTGTTGACCTATAAATAGGAATTATGTTTAAATGGTGTATTTTAGATATGCAATATTAATTGTTTTGGATTTAGGAAATCCAAATAATAGTGCTTTTAATTACCTAAGATTGTTTATTTTAATTTCTAGTGTTATGTAATTGGGCACGGTGGGGAATATTTCTTGTAGAGAAAATATAAGTCTTCTAGATTATAATTGTGATAGGGTTGTTATTTCTATTAGTTGCCTTGAAATTTCCTTGGGTAGTGCATGTAGTTGGATTCAATATTGGACATCCGTAGGGATGTGTTATCTCTTGTGTTGTGTTATTATCAGTTTGTGCACTGTCTACCCTTGGGTGTAGAATGAGTTATTGTGTTGTCGATAGGGGAGTGGCTTTCAACGAGGGTTGGGACACAAAGTGGTCCTAGGGTAACTCGTGTGGAAGTCAGTGTAATCAGTGGAAATTAAATAACCTACTTTAGGGGAATGGGTAGTTAACATATTTAACTTGATAATTAGCTTCGCTCATTGGCTAAAGGGCTTGTGTTAGACTTGAGATGAGTCGGGAAGGCCTAGAATGGAAAGATCGTTATCTTGTCTTCTCGAAAGATAATTGATTCTGCATTGGTGTGCATGTGGGGTCGGAGTTCGTAAGAGGTTACCAGGATAACCCAAGATGGGGGCTGGGACCTAGGAAGATCTCCTTAGGATAACCAATGCAACCTTTGTGATGACACTCCTCCTATGACAATAGTCATTTGTTTTGTATAGTGGTTGTTCTTGATTCTATGATTCTGGAAGCAATGTAACCCTATGTTTGTATTTATTGGTACAGTGTAGTTTTATACTTTTCCTATGTTAGAGGTAGTCGATTTTCTTGGTTACTTGTTACTATCTCCTAGCACAGGGGTTGGGCCTATGGGTACCATATGGTTGGGTGGCGTGCACCTTACACTGTTGAGTTCTCATCCTGTTCGTGATGGCAGGATCTTCTTGTTTGAGATCGTGTGGTTCTATGGATTTGTACTTCTCTTTCTCATTGTAACTATGGACACTATGTAATTGTAATCCTCATTTGTATCAAGGAGAACCCTTGTGATGTAATTGTAACTTTAAGTATGATTTATTTATTGTTGGATTAAATGGGTTATATTTGGTTTATATGGTGTTGTATCTATGGAAATATACATATTATATTTCTATGTGTTAGACTTAATTTGCAATGGATTAATGCTTTGTTGTATGTTGTTATCATGAGTTATTTATGTGTACTATGTTTTAGCATAATTTGTAAGTTTGGAATTTCACATGTAGACACGTTGCGTGGCCTAGAGGATGTATGTGTTAGAGTAGTTTAATTCACTCATCATTGTTACTCTTTTTAAGAAAAAAAATAGTTGTGCTTCTGCAGTGTTGCATCATCCTCTAGGTTGCGAGATGGGGTTTTACAAGTAGTACATGATGGAAATGCCAACACCTATTCTTTTACAAAGGATGGAGTTCATCATAAGTTGAATCCCTTGAAAGAGGCTGAGAAAAAGGTATGTAGTAATGCAAAAATTTGTTTGGTTGATGAAAGAAAGTTCCTAGAAGGTATGAGGTGTGAGCATAAGTGTTTTGCATTGATCCCTAGAGTTGACAAAGAAGATACTACTAAGGTACCTATAAAGGTTTTAGATTTGTTGAATGAGTTTCAAGCTATTATTTCTAATAATGTACCTGAAGGTTTTCCTCCAGTAAGAAAGATTATCCATTAGATGGACCAGATTCTTGGAGCTAGTTTTCCAAATAAGGCATCTCATCGTATGACTCCAATAGAGAGTGAAGAGTTGAACAAACAAGTGCAAGAGTTATTGCGGAAGGGACTGATCAGAGAGAGTTTGAGTCCATGTGCAATACCTATAGTACGAGCACCAAGGAAGGATGGGGAATGGCAGATGTGTACAGATTCCAGAGCCATCAATAAGATCACCATCAAGTATAGATTTCCCTTGCCAAGGATGGATGACATCATGAATTTTTTGAGTGGAGCCGAGTACTTCACGAAGATAGATTTGATGAGTGGTTATCACCAAATTCAAATTAGAGAAAGAGATGAATGGAAGAAAACATTCAAGACCAAAGAGGGCTTGTACGAGTGGTTAGTCATGCCCTTTGGGCTAACTAATGCACTGAGAACCTTCATGCGGCTCATGAATGAGGTACTGAAAGAGTTTTTGGGTAAATTTTCCATTGTTTATTTGGATGACATTTTATTTTTTAGCAAGACATTGGAGGAGCATTTGATGCATATCAGAAAGGTTTTTGAGAAGCACGGAGGAGAAGTTGCTGATTAATTTGAAGAAATGTAGCTTTGTGAAGAGATAATTGGTGTATCTGGGATTTGTTGTCTCAATAGAGGGTCTTAAAATGGACCCAAATAAGTTGAGAGATATCATTGAATGACCTACCCAGAAGAGTGTTACAAAGGTAAGATCATTTCATGGTTTAGAAAGTTTCTATAGAAAGTTTATTAAGAATTTTAGTAGTATTTGTGCACCTCTAACTAAAGCAATGAGAGGAGATAGAAAAGAGTTTAAGTGGACTACAAGAGAATCCAAAATTTTTGATATGTTGAAGAAGAAAGTTACAAAGTAACCTGTTTTGACACTTCTAGATTTCAATAAGGTCTTTTAAGTAGATTGTGATGCAAGTGGCATTGCCATAGGAGTTGTTTTGAGTTAAGAAGGTAAGCCTGTTGCCTATTTTAGTGAGAAGTTGAATCATGCTAAGAAGAAATATTCTATCTATGATCAAGAGTTTTAAGCTATAGTTTAGGCTTTGAAGAAATGGAGACACTATTTGTTTCCAAAAGAATTTTTTTTATATACTAATCACCAAGCTTTGCAGTATCTCAATAGTCTAGGAAATTTAAATCAAAGGCACTTAAAATGGGTTGATTTTTTGCAAATTTATACTTTTGTTTTGAAGCATAGGAGTGGAAGGTCAAACAGAGTTGCAAATGCATTAAGTAGAAGGAAAAATTTGTTGATAGAGATGAATATAGAGGTTGTTGGGTTCAATGAGCTCAAGAGTTTGTATTCATAAGATTTAGGCTTTGTAGAAGCTTTGAAGGCTTGTTTGGAACCTAGTACATTGGATAAGACAAGATGGTTGGATTTATTAATCCAAGATGGAATGTTGTTTAGAGGAAGCCAATTGTGCATTCTAAGGAGTTCTATGAGAGATAATTTAATCAAGGAGAAGCATAGTGGAGGATTGGTTGGGAATTTCGGTCAAGATAAGACCATTGCTCTTGTTAGTGAGAATTATTATTGGCCATAGTTACAACAAGATGTGAAGAAGTTTGTACAAAGTTGCAGAGTATGTCAGATGACAAAAGGAACAAGTCAGAATACTGGATTGTATCAACCATAACTTGTACTTGATCAATAGGCCATGGGAGGACATTAGTATGGATTTTTTCCTTGGATTACCGAGGATGTAGAGAGGGCATGATTCCATATTTGTGGTGGTGGATAGATTTTCAAAGATGACACATTTCATTTTGTGTCATAAGACTAGTGATGTTGTTCATATTGCAAAGTTATTTTTTAGAGAGGTGGTGAGACTACATGGTCTACCGAAGAGTATAGTTTTAAATAGAGATACCAAATTTGTTGGTTATTTCTGGAGAACATTATGGAAGAAGTTGAAGAAATATTTTAAGTTCAATTCTGCTCACCATCCATAGACTGATGGAAAAACAGAGGTGGTGAATATAAGTTTGAGTAACTTGCTAAGATGCTTAGTAGAAGATAAACCAAATGGACGAGATTTGATTTTACCACCAAAAAAAATTGCATACAACAATTATGTCAATAGGAGCACTAGTAAATCACCATTCTAGATTGTATATGGGAGTAGCCCAAGGAATGCTTCTGAACTGAGAAAGATGGATAAAGGACAAAAAAGTAGTGCTGAGGCTAAAGATTTTGCTAAGCACCTGAAGAACTTACATGATGAGGTGAAGAAGCATATCAATAAGATGAACTCTCAGTATAAGGCCAAGGAAGATTAGAAAAGGAGGTATAAGGAATTCCAAGTAGGATATGAAGTAATGGTTCATTTGCAAAAGGAAAGGTTGCTAGTTGGTACATATAAAAATTTGAAGATGAAAAAGTTTGGACAATGCAAGATCATGAAGAAGCATGATTTAGGAAATGCATATGAGGTAGAGTTGCTTGATGGAATTCATATTTCATGTGTGTTTAACATCTCAAATTTAACACAATATCATGAGGAAGGAATTAATGAAGAAATAATAGAGGCACAATGGAACATTCCAACACCTACTTAAGAAAATGAGTAGATAGAAGACATTTTGGATAGCCGTGTGGGAAGAAGCACAAGAAATAGGCAATATGCAGAGCACTTGGTGAAATGGAGAGGAAGGACCATTGAAGATTCATCATGGTTATCTGGGTTGGAGGTTAACCATCTTGGTTTCCCTCTAACTCCTAAGAAGTGATAGGGTCACTTTTCAAATTACTTCAGGTGTCAGATGTAGGGGCATCCCGAGTTTAAGAGAAATCTTGCATCACCCAAAAAAATGTTGTTTATTTTCAATAAGGGCTAAATTTGGAAGGGTTACTATTTTAGTAATTTTACATTTATGCACAGTTGGACACGAGACCTTACACAGACCTCCAAAATGGTAAATTGAAGCCAATGGAAAAGAAATCACTTTAATACCATTTGTCATTTAAGAGATTAAAATTTTAATTTTTGAAAATCCTAGTAAAATCTTTGGGGTCAATTTTGAGGCACTTAGAGGCTTTAGATGGGTATGAAAATTGGTGGAAAATGATGGAAAAATATTTCTCAAGAGCTTTCCGAAAAAGGTCTTATAATAGAAAATCTGATGGTCGGTTCAAAAGTTATGACCCCACAAAGTTGTACTACCAAAATTAATAAAAATTCAAAATATCTTCTTGAGGAAGTTACACTTTCTAGAATATTCTAGGGTGGTTACACTTCCAAATAAAGGACGTAAAGAGAGACTACAGAAGGGAGGCTAGAGTAGCATAGACGATGACTCCAATTTGCAGAATTGTAAATTTATGTAATTAAAAAGCCCATGTGATGGAAAATATAATGTTGTAATTTCATTTTCATTTTAATGATAATAGAAAATATTTGCTTTCCTTGCATTTTTTTTGTGCCATTATCTGTTGTTTTTGTGAGTTTTAGATTGTAAGGGGAGTACCTTTCATTAGAATGTGCCAAGCTGGCATGTGACTAAAAGTTGGTGTGACTTATATAAAATAAATGAGTTAATTTCTACCAAATTAGTTAGAAGATAAGAAATCTCTACACAAAAAACTAAAATACATTAGAAAATAATAATGAAATACCAAAAATGAGATGAGGGTGCATGTCCAAGTCACCCCTAAGCTGCAAATAGAGGTTTGCATAATTTCAAAGTGTGTCAATCAAGATGAAAAAATATCAAAAAGATGTCAAACCAAAACTTGCAACTTTAAAATCTTTAAAAAACTCAAATGATGATTAGATTTGGGATGTGGGTTCTCACATGGGTGCCAAAATATATACAATAAACATGTTGAAGATAAAATAAGGAATTAAAAAAATAAAATCAACTCCTATTTTACACCTAAATGTACCTTCAATTAGGTTAATGAGGTAGTGCACCCATAGTGGAGAAGTCTTGCAAAATACCTCTTAATTAACATTATAAAAAAAGTAATGATCAATATATTAAACATTTTAATTAACATTATTAAATAATAATAATAATAATTTAAAACATTTTATAAAAAAAAAAATATTATCAAATTATTTTCAAATTTCAAATATAAAACAACAATCAATTTTAATAATGATAAATGTAAAGTAATTATTTATTTATTTATTAATAGCTTGCCAATGTCTATTTCATGATAATCATTTTAATATATAATATAATCCTATATTTCATTGAATACTAGCTAAAGAGATTCTAATGCATATTTACGCTGAATGCATGTCCCTATTTGAGTTCTACATACTTATTTTGTCCCTGGATGAACTAAAAGTCGTGAGAAGCCCGACAAGGGGGTTAAAATAATCTCAGCCGTTCATAAATTTTCACCAAATTTTTGGCTGTTTTTGTCGCCTTTTACTACTTTCCCTGCCGCTTTTGGTTTCTGCTCCACCAAACTCATCCTCACTACACACACTTTTGCCACACTGTATTTGGGCTTCCAACCATTAGATGGTAAACAGATAAGCCGATCTGAGCCCTCCATTCGGAAAATAGACACTTTAAGTCATCTCCACCCCTGTTGCCACTGCTTGTGGCTTGGCCTTCTCATCCACCACAACATGGTTTCTACCCATTCTCTGCCATGTGATTTAAGAATAGCCATGGAAAACAATCACGAGGATGGCCAAAGATTACAAAAGCTCTACATATAGAGATACATCAGTCTTAATTAGAAGGATTAAGATGAATCCCACAAAGTATGCATTCTTCAGAAATAGCAACCAGGATAGAAACAGATCCCCGTAAATCTCTCTTCTCCAACACTCCCCCTCAAGTTGGTGCGAAAATGTCAATCGAGCCCAACTTGGACAATATTTCGTGAAACTTGAGAGCTGGAAGACCTTTTGTAAATATATCCGCCAATTGCTGATTTGTAGGAACAAAGGTTGTGCGGATGACATTGGCTTGCACATTCTCTCTAACAAAATGACAGTCGACTTCAATGTGTTTGGTTCGCTCATGAAACACTGGATTGGAAGCAATATGCATAGCAGCCTGATTATCACAGAATAATTGAGTTGGTAGGGATGAACCATATCCAAGGTCCTTCAACAGAGCGCGAAGCCATATAATTTCACTGGTAGTTGATGCCATTGCTCTATATTCTGCTTCAGCACTTGAACGAGCAACAACACTCTGTTTTTTACTTTTCCATGTGACCAAGTTACCTCCAACAAAAGTACAATAGCCAGTTGTAGACCTTCGATCAATGGGAGATCCTGCCCAATCAGCATCAGTATAGGCAGTAATAGAATTATGGCCAGTCTTACGCATCCATATACCTCTGCCTGGAGACCCTTTCAGATACTGTAAAATTCTGGTAACAGCATGCATATGTTGAGCCTTGGGAGCATGCATGAAACGACTTACTAGACTAACTACATAAGAAAGGTCAGGTCGAGTAATGGTTAAATAGATTAACCTACCAACCAGCCTTTGAAACTGACCAATATCAGACAACAATGCACCAGTATCATCCAATTTTCCCCCGCTATCTGTTGGCGTATCTGATGGTTTGATTCCAAATTTACCGGTTTCTTGTAACAAATCCAGCACATACTTTCGTTGATTAAGAAAGATGTCGTTTTTTGAATAGGCAACTTCTAATCCTAGAAAGTACTTCAAAGTGCCCAAATCTTTAATGGAAAATCTATTGTGTAGCAGAAGTTTTAGCTTAGAAATTGCATCTTGATCATCACCAGTAATGACTATATCATCAACATAAATCAGCACAACGACAATACCTGAGTTACTTCTTTTAACAAACAGAGAAGGATCTGCATTACTTCGTTTCAGCCCATTCAGCATAAGGACAGAGCTAAGCTTAGCATACCAGGCCCGTGGAGACTGTTTAAGCCCATAGATTGCCTTTTTTAACTTACATACTAAACCAAACGTGGCCTCTTGTGGATGCCCCGGTGGTATGCTCATGTAAACTTCTTCTTTAAGATCACCATGCAAGAAAGCATTTTTGACATCCATTTGAAACAATTTCCAATCTTGATTGACGGCAAGGGAAATGAGGACCTGGAATGTGTTCATCTTTGCAACTGGCGCAAAAGTTTCCTAGTAATCTATGCCATATGTTTGTGTGAATCCTCTAGCAACAAGTCTGGCCTTATGTCGTTCTAAGGAACCATCACTGTTGTATTTATTTTTGTACACCCAACGACATCCGACAGTTTTCCTTCCTGGAGGTAGCTTAATAATCTCCCATGTGTTATTGTCATCTAGAGCTTGTAGCTCGTCTTGCATAGACTTCCTCCAGACTGCAATGGAGTTAGCTTCTCTAAAAGTTTTAGGTTCTTGATTATGATCAACTGTACTCAAGAAGGCTAGGTGAGACTGAGAAATATTATTGTAAGACAGGTGTTCCTGTATAGGATAAGATGTGGCATGATAAGTAAAGAAATCTTTCATTCGCTCTGGAGGACGAGTTGCTCTACTCAATCTTCGAGTAGCTTGAGGAGATGTGGGGATTGGTGTAGCTTCAGGAACTTCGGCATCATGATCAGGAACAACATCCTCATTGGTAACGGTAGGAAGCGGAACCGAGTGAGACACAGACTCCCCCTGTGACCGACTCCCAGATTCAACACAAGCCTTAAAAAAGGATTCAGACTCCACAAAACGGACATCACGTGAAACAACAATTTTATGAGTGACTGGATCATAGCATATGTACCCTTTCTTAGTGGAAGAATACCCAAAAAAAACACACCGGGTAGAGCGAGCTTCTAACTTATCTCTGTGTATTGCTTGCTGGTGCACATAACAGACACATCCGAATACCCTCAAGTGTGAGATGTCAGGTGTCCTATTTTTGAGTATCTCCAATGGAGACTTGAACTGAATAACACGGCTGGGAAGTCGGTTGATCAAATATGCAGCAGTTAATACACCATGAGACCAATATTGTTTTGGGACCTTTGTTTGAAACATAAGGGCCCGTGCGGTTTCCAGGATGTGTCGATTCTTTCTTTCGGCCACCCCATTCTGTTGTGGAGTTCCGACACAACTTGTTTGATGTATAATGCCTTGGCTTTGAAGATATTCTGAAAAAGATCCTTTAACATATTCGGTACCATTATCAGACCTAAAAGTTTTAATTTTAGCACCAAACTGATTAAATACCATAGTATGAAAATCTTTGAAGACAGAAGTCACTTCAGTTTTTGATTTTAACAAGTATAACCAGGTAGCACGAGAAAAATCATCAATGAACAACACAAAATATTTATATCCATCATAAGAATCAATTGGCGCAGGTCCCCATAAGTCAGAGTGAACTAATTCAAACAACTCAGTAGACATAGAAGACGAGTTGACAAAAGGTAAACGTGTTTGTTTAGAAAATTGACAAACATCACAGACATCAGAATCAACAGAAACAGAGGGACAAAGTTTTGACAAGATACGGTTGGATGGATGTCCAAGCCGTTTATGTAAAGTGTGACTTTCAATTACACCATTGGCATGATATGCCTTATTGAGGGAGTTCAGAAAATAAAGTCCATGTGAGTATGTTCCTTTACCAATCGTCTTCTTCGACTT
The DNA here is from genome assembly GCA_007258455.2 of Sequoia sempervirens. NCBI lineage: Eukaryota > Viridiplantae > Streptophyta > Pinopsida > Cupressales > Cupressaceae > Sequoia > Sequoia sempervirens. The sequence continues at coordinate 348,438,814 of VDFB02193867.1, forward strand.
TCGATCCTGAAAGATGACAGATGTTGGAGAAAATATGACATCACAATTTAAAGAATTAGTAATTTTTCCAACAGACATAAGTTGAACAGGAAATGATGGAACAACCAGAGCATCAGATGGAGCATTATGAGAAAAGAAACTAATTTTACCACTTCCTAAGGCTGAAACAGTAGTTCCATTTGCAACAGAGATATCATGCTTATCAGTTTTTGGAATAAAATTGGTTACTGAAGAAGGACTGTTGGCCATATGATCTGTAGCTCCGGAATCAATAATCCAGGAATTAATTTTGGAATTTGAAGTAAGATAAGCATGAAGATTACCTGACACGAGAGAGGAAGTGGATGGACTGTTGCCAGAAGAGACAGTCTTACTGAGTTGTTGAAGAAGATGACCCAACTGATTGATTGAAAAAGAAGTCTCGGCTACAGCAGCATAATCCTTCCGACCCTTATATTCAGATTTGAGATGAGGATGTAATTCCCAGCAGCGATCCTTGGTGTGCCCAGTTTTCTTGCAGTGATCACATTGATAGAGTTCCTTCTTACCCTTGTAGCGAGAAACATTCTTGTTTTTGTCAGAAAAGTGAGGCTTTCTTTTATCATCCTTTTTAGCCAAAAGAACATTAGATTCAATCTTCTCTGTTGAAGTTTTGGATTCTGAGCTCATAGTCTTTCTTCGAGTTTCCTCTCGCTGAATAATAGCACAAACACCAGCAAGAGAGGGTAATGTGGCATCCATCAGAAGATTGCGCCTTATGTATTCATACTCAGGTTTTAGGCTACGAAGTAGTGAGAAAATTTTATCCTCCTTAGCTCGTTTCAAAAGAGTTTGGGCATCAGTGGTATGTGGACGATACAGGTTCAATTCGTCCCACAGTTTTTTAAGATTACCAAGGTGTTCACTAAAGGTTTTCTCACCTTGTTGGGCTGCAGCAATTTCAAGAGTGAGTTCAAAAATACGTGCAACATTATTTTGGTTCCCATATAATTCAGCGACTGAATCCCATAATTCTTTTGCTGAATTAGAAAAAGTGAAAATTTCGGCAATATGAGTTTCCATCAAATTGAGTAACCATGATCGAACAAGCTGATCATTGGATATCCAATCCTCATATCCCGATTCAGTAGTTTGAGGACATTGTTTATCACCATTAACGAAACCAAATTTTTTCTTGCCACCAAGCGACAGAGTGACAGCTCTAGACCATGCTACATAATTGATACCATTTAACGGAACTGATGAAAGTCTCCAACTAGGATTTGAATCAAACTCAGCCATGAAGAAGCAAGAAAGAAGACGCTAAAAAGCACTTACAAAAAATTCTGCAGCAAATTCAGAATATTCCAGATTTCTGAGGCAGATCACAGGGCGGAAGAGACGGCGCCTAGATATCATAAAAGAGAACCCGAAATCACGCCGCACAGAACAGGATCGTGGATTTTAGAGATCAGAAAATGATTAAATTCGCACATACAAATCTGCTCATACAAATCTGCCAAAAAAACCCTAGTCGTGCAGGGAAAATCGCGCAGTTTTAGAGGCCAGAGAATGATGAGAATCGCGCCAAAAACCGCGCCCAGATGAAGCATACCAGAAGCAGCGCACAGATCTGCCAGAGAAGATGAAAATCGCGCCAAAAACGCGCCCAGATGAAGCGCACCAGTGTCAACAAATACTGATGATCTGGAATGCAATGTTATTGTATTTCATTTGGCCTGCAAAAACAACAAAATCGGGCCTCTTGTTGACAGATTCGCCATTTTGCACATCAATATTGAGCTTCAAATGCCTTGCGCCAATGTCCAGATGGATTTGAAGTGGGGACAAAGACTTCAGGGGCAGGACAAAAAATTAAAACTACCGTATCTTCTCAGCAATACACAGCTTACATTTCAGATCTGAAACTGACCGAGGAGATCTTCTTACGTTGACTTCATGCTGACCGAGGAGATCTTACATTTCAGATCTGAAACTGACCGAGGAGATCTTCTTACGTTTCAGATCTGAAGAAAAAACAATGAAGAAACAATGCATGGAATCACCTTTCAGATCTGAAGAAATCCTAACCTTGCTCTGATACCATAAAGAAACAAATAAAATAATGCACAGAACACAGATGTACGTGGTTCGGCCTTAGCCTACGTCCACTAGAGAAGGGAGAGAGGATATTGCATTCATAATAGTTTCGAGAGATTACAAAAGCTCTACATATAGAGATACATCAGTCTTAATTAGAAGGATTAAGACGAATCCCACAAAGTATGCATTCTCCAGAAATAGCAACCAGGATAGAAACAGATCCCCGTAAATCTCTCTTCTCCAACACTTTAGAAACTTTCAAGCAAATGCAATTGGTAGGTGTAAAGCCACAGTCCTCAACCTTTGAGGGCATCCTCCCCAGTTGTGCCCAAATGGGAGCTTTGGAACAGGCTACGCACACCCATAACGGGATAAGGATAGAGGAATTTTGTCAGCTGTTGTAGTTGTAACTGCCCTGTTTGACATGTATCCAAAATCTGGAAGTATAGACAAAGCACACGAACCGTTTGAAAAAATGCCTCAAAGAAATGTATTATCATAAAATGCCCTGATTGCAAGATATTCACAAATGGATTAGTTGAAAAGGCTTTACAAACTTTCAAGCAATTACAATTGGCAAGTGTAAAGCCAGACTTTACAACCTTTGCCATAAACTTCGCAGTCTATGCCGAATACATGGTTGAAAGCCGCATATGTGGACAAATATTATTTACTAGACATTCCAAGACCACTTGAATTGTAACGTACATGGCATGACTTATCACCAACTCAAAAATCCTAATTTTGAGTTCGATCAGATTGTGATAGTAGATGTCTGACGTGCCAAGTCCATAATTGTGCGGATTATATCAAACATGTCTTGTCTATAATCTGCATCACACGACTAAATAGTGAAGAAAACCAAGAATTCTGAGCATTGCCCATGTCTCAGATTGAGAATAGGGAAATGAAAAATTCAAAAAAATTCGCACAGGTAACAACAACAACAAAATACAGATTAGGGCAAGAATACGAATGCAATTTCACAACCAATCAACATGACCAAAAAAAATAGTGAAACAAAAAGTCAAGACTATCTTGGAATTCATATCCAAAGATTACTCTTCAATATTATAGAACTTTTCACAAAGCTAGACTTACACCCTGGATTAATCTGATCCGTGTTCTTGAGCTATCCTAAACAAATGAACTAATCTGATGCATCTTCTTGCTATATTTTGGAACACAACTTTTCAATTGTATGCCAATGAACATTGTTCCTGTGCAAAGGGCGTTCTCTTAAGAGTTTCTAAAGTGAAAAATACAGTATGAATGAAGAAATGATATTGCATTTTTTAAGAGATACAAAAGCTTTGCATCAAAAAAACCTTATAGGTTTGTGAATGTGTCTTCTTTGATCAACCAGAGCATGTCACATAAGAGAAATTTCTCTAAGGAGATTCTTGTAGGTAAAAGGTCAGACAACAGATTTTACCAAAAAACTAGAGAGGTCTAAGTTTTCCTCGTCGTCTTTATCTTCACAATTTGCACATTTTCAACAGATTTTTCTTTTCTGGTCAAATACAGATGAGAGCCGAACTTTCATTTTCCAACATTTGATCGAGAACTGGCAGGGCAGGGTCCTCTCTGAAGTCAATTTTGTGGGCAACTTCTGCTTTTTGAATTACAGGCAACCCCAGCTCATAGTTCTCCCTATTTATGTCCATTGCAATGATCTGCCATATTAAAAGGATCAAAACACTGTATATAGAGGGATGCCCTTAACATCTTTTCTCGACCATTAAACAATAGAAGAATGCATGTTTGTATACCTTTCCATCATCAGGCAGGGCAAGAGCAGTGGCGAGAAGCGAGTAACCAGTATACGCACCAATCTCCATAGTTTTCTTGGCAATTATGAGCTTCAACAACAGATTTAAAAATTGGCCTTCGTCAGCTGAAGTAGTCATCAAATTCTTGTCAAGAAAACATAGGCGAATTTGAGAAAGAGAAACAAAATGCTTCAGACTATGAAAACTTGGAGTTAGATTAATAGTAGCATAAAACATAAATTATTCATAAATTGCATTCTACACAAAAACTGCATTCTGATAGCTAACATGGAGCATGCTATTGAACAAAACGTGGATTCATGCACCTAAAACGTGTCTCCTCCCTGTGGATACCCGTGGAAGCCTTTACAACGATTTCTTTAAAATATTTTCGTTTGTGGTAGTTAAAGTTGCTCACTTCAAGAGGGATAATATTCTAGATGTGAATCACGCGAGTCTAAAAGACAATAAAAACAGACCCACCCTATAAGAAGTTTAATTATTATTATTTTGTTGTCTTTAGAGATAGGTAGGGTAGATACTCTTGTTTAGGATTGGTATTGTTTTTTAATTGTTAATATTTTTATATTATCATATTGTGCCGTAGAAAAAAATGACCCTTTTTCTTGACATGAGATTAATTCATGATAAATTGGACTTAATAAGGTCTTAATCTACTGTTGTGAAGCATTTTATGTATCCACATTAGGTCTTAGACCCTTATAAATTGAATAACATGTTTTTAACGACATCTTGTAAAGGTGTTGTAAAGTATTGTAAAGGACTTTCACACTTTTCTTGACTTAAGTAACCTATTTCTCCATAATTCAATATTATAAAATGTGTTCAATAAAATTATTACATCAATCTAGAAGGTTCTTAATGTAAAATTAATGATAAACTAGTGTTGTAATGTGTCTTGCACATTCACATTGGTTTTTGTGACCTTCTAGGTTATGTGGACCTAATTTTAGTATTGTAAAGTGTATTTAATCACACTTTCACATTGATTTATGTATCCCAATCCCTATCTAACATTTATATCATCACTAATAGGTCCTTAATAACCCATATTGTGCATCCCAAAGCTTTAATTGATCAAATACCTAATAAAATTGCAATTTCAACCTTATTTCCTCATTTCCTAGCTTCTGAGTTGTTGGAATGGCCTTTGTGGGACCCATTTGTCATGCATGGCGAATCGGTCCCACCTAGGTGGGACCCATTCACCATGTGTGGCGAATGAGTCCTATCTAGCCCCATTTTGACCCTTAAGTGGGAAAAAGTGAAATTTAAAGTTTAATTTCACTGCATGTTGGCCTGTAATGAGGTATAATCAGGATACTAAGGCACAATTGTCTATAAATAAGTGTTTCTATCCTCATTTTACATCTTTTATCATTAATTCATCTTCTATCTTCTCATCCAAGTCAAGCAAGTTAGGGTTTCTTCATTAGAAGTCTTCAAGTTAGCTTTCTAAAGTATTCAAGGGTTGAATCTTTCTACATTGTTGCAGAATTTCAAGATCAAATCATCATGAAAAGGTAAACATCTCCATTGTTGCATGATTTATTACTTTATTTCATCACTTTGGTTTAATTACCTAAAAGGGGTTTGACCAAGGCAAACCCCCATTCCCTAACATTCAAGATCTATCTCTTGTCTTGTATGTTTGCAGATTTAGGTCTCTTGGAGGTTTGGAAATAATTGAAGATTAAGTTACAAGGTTTCTAAAGTCTTCTCCTCATTCATCAAGTCAAAATATTAACAAAAAATAATTTTCAGACTTGTAAATCAAAGTTTCGGAAGCAAACACCTATAGGACATCAAAGTGCAGATCGGAAGCTTCAGAATCCACTTTTGAAAACTAAAAAAATCAAAAGTGGACTCATTCACCATGGGTGGTGAATGAGTCCCACCATAGGGTCAATATTGAGTTTTCTGCATTTTTTAGTACCCTTTTGTTAGAAACGGGTTCTGACACAATTTACCAGAATTGGGATTGATTCACCCAAAATGGCGAATGTGTCCCACCAAGCCTAAATTTCAGCATCAGTAGCATTTCAAGAGCAATTTCTAGTCCTCATCAAGATTCCAGGTGCACACTTTTAGTCTGATTCATTTCTATTGCATTTTTCCATTCATCTGTAGGTGATTTTGCAATACACAACGTGTTTTCAAAAAAGTCATATTTCTTAGGTTTTGCATGTTTAATCAATCAATTAGTTCATATAACTGCATTTAGATATTCTTATTTAGCTTATACAACATCACACACATCTTAATTTGAATGAACCTCTTGGATTTTGGGTGTGGGATCTATCTCTTTCCATTAGGTGAAAGATCCTAATTGAGTAAAAAAGACAAAGCATTCCTAGTCCCTAAAATATACGGTTTACATATTTATATATACAAGGTATATATCAAGTTTTCATCATATATTATAATTTAAATATATATATATATATATATATATATATTTATCTAAGAATTAAGTAAATTGATATAATTGAATGTAAATTAATTTATAAAATTTGAGAATGATAAATTAGATAACTGTAACAATTATTTTAAGAAAAGTGAGTGTCAAAGAAGGATGTTTAGTTTTGTGACTCAAAAATAATTGTCTTTGTTGAAAGGTCTAGAATTCTAGGTTGGTACTTGTTTAAGAAATGTGGTTTCTCTATCATTGAAATGTTTTGAAATCTATAGTGGATGTGTGCCTTGTCTAAGATCAAGTCCATAGGCATGGGTAGAGTCTACAATTGTGGATCCATCTTGACCATTATCCTCCTTGCACATGTCAAAATGGGAGCTTTCGAACAAGGTACTAATATATATATATAATGTTTATACTTATTAATTAATAATTACTATAGTTTTATAAAGCACCAAAAATTAACATATAAATATAATACAAAATTTAAAATTAATGTAAAATTAAAATTGTAAATAATACAAATTAAAGTATATTTAATAAAATTGTCTCTCTCCCTCTCTCCATCTTTATGTATCTATATATAACTCTCTATCTTTGTCTCACTTTCCCTCTCCTCCTATCTTTATATCTCCTTATATATATATATATATCATTTTATCTCACCATCTATATATCTCTATCTCTCCCTCTCCCTCTTCCTTTTATATCTCTTTATCTCATCTTCTCTATCTCTTTGGCCTATCTCTCCCTCTCACCCTCTCTACATATCTCTCTCCTCTCTCCCTCTTCCCTCTCTTCCTCTTCAACCCGTTTCTCTCCCTCTCTCCCCCTCTTCTATAGCTCTCCCTTATCTACATATCTCCCTCCCTTTCTATCTGTCCCTCTCTCTATCTCCCCCCTCTCTCTATCTCTCCCCATCTCTCCCTTCCTCGCTCCCTCCCTATCCCCTATCTATCTCTCTATCTCTACCTTATTCTCCCTTTCTCTTCCCATATATCTTTATCTCTCCCTACTTATCTCCCTCTCTCTATTTGCCCTATTTCTCTTTCCCTCTCTATTTATCTATCTTTGATTCTCTATGTTTGTCTCTCTCTCCCTCTCCTCCTCTCTCTATATCTCCTTATATCTCTATCTTTGTATCACTCTATCTCACCATCTATATCTCTTTGTATCTCCCTCTCCCTCTATATATCTCTATCTCTCCCTCTCTATCTCTCCTCTCCCCATCTTCTCTCTCCCTCTCTACGTATTTCTCTCCCTCTCTCCCCCCTCTTCTTTTTCTCCCTCTTCCACCTATCTCTCTCCCTCTCTCCTCTTCTCTCTCTTCATCCTCATCCTGTCTCTCTCCCTCTTTCCCCCTCTTCTCTATCTCTCCCTCCTCTACTTATCTCTATCCCTTTCTCTCGCTCTCCCCTCTCTCTATCTCCCCCTTGCTATCTCTCTCCTTCTCTCCCTCCCTCGCTCTCTCCCTATCTCCCTATATATATCTCTATCTCTACCTCTCTCTCCCTTTCTCTTTCGATATATCTTTATCTCTCTTTCTCTTCCCATATATCTCTATCTCTCTCTACTCTCTCCTTCTCTCCATCTCTATAATTTATGTATTCATCACCAATTCCCTTAAGTTTCCAGTTACACTGAGAGAAACAAGCAACCCAATTATGTATTAAATTGCTAATTTAGCTTCAACACCTACTACAAATAATACTGAGAAAATAACTGCATAGACAAGAATTCCTTTTGTATAATACTGAAACAAAAGAAAGACATTTGAACTTTACAAAATGAAGAAAATTTGGTGGACAATCAACAAATAGTGAAATGGGATCAAGCAATGCCTCGATTGCCTACAGTCAAGTAAGCCTTCATGAAAGGTGAAGAAACCAACAGTCATAGAGATATAAATCAAGCATAGTGAACACACCAAAAAATTTATACAATTAGCATGTTTATTAGACAATCAGGGGTCTCCTTATAAAGGAGAAATATTCAAGTAGGAGGTGTTGAGGTGTTTCAACACCTCTTCATTCTATAAACTAGCTAAGCAAAATATCAGGAAAATATCAACCTGCACAATAAATACCTAAGTAGGCTTAGGTCAACTTATGTGTATGTAAGTATTAATATATACACTGACACCCCCTCTTAAGCATAATTTAGGTGGGAATGGATAAAATGGGTCTTGGCTACTAGTCTAGTGAGGCACCCATGTATAATGCAATCTCTCTAAAAAATAGAGTAAGATAGAAAACCTAGTGGGAAAAAAACTATCCTCCAAAATGAGAGTTGTGGAGAAGACTAGAAAGACCCCCCAAGTATGAAGATGAAGCTGATATAGACTGGACGCCAAGAAGAGCTCGTAGATGAATAAACTTGCTCTCAGTGAAGGGTTTGGTGAAGATGTCAGCAACCTACTCTGAAGACTAGAAAAATACTAAGTCGATGATCTAACCATGAATCAACTCTCGAATGTAATGCATATGAATCTCTATGTGTTTAGTTCATTGATGCTGAACCAAATTCCTGCATATCTAAATAGTACTTTGGTTATCACAATAGATGACTATAGGCTGCCTAAAAGGAGTACTGAACTCATAAAGAATGCCTTGAAGCCATATAGCCTCAGTAGCTGAGTTAATAGCCCCCCTGAACTCTGCCTATGTGGATGATATATAGCAATATAATTTTGCTTCTTTCTATACCAATTGATAGGGTCTGAACCAAGTGAAAAGCTGTAACTTGAAGTGGACTTACGATGCTCAATGTCACCAACCCAATCTGAATCTGTATAACCAACCAATTCAAGTGATGAACCAATTCTGTAGTGAATCCCAAACCCAAGATCACCATGAAGATAGTAAAGAATCCTCTTAGCTGTTTTCCAATGCAACTCATGAGGTTTTTGCATGAATCTTGAAACCATGCCGACAACATAGGAAATGTTTGGCCTGGTATGAGTCAAGTATATAAGACTATTGGCAAGTTGTCAATACAATATAGCATCAACCAATGGTGTAGTACAAGAAGTCTCAAGCTTGACTCAAGAAAGAAAGGGAGTCAGAGGTGGTATGCAAGTAGTCATATGAAACCATGCAAGTAGATCAAGAGTATACTTGGGTTGTGCAAGAGTAATCCCTGAAGTTGAATGTAAAATCTTGATTTCAAGGAAGTAGTGCAATAAACCCAAGTCTAGCATGCCAAATCTATCCTAAAGTGATGTCTTCACTACTATAATGGTAGACGAAGTACTCCTAGTAATCAAAAGATCAACATATAAAACCAGTATCAAAAGTGAATCATCTTACTAGAGTAGATACACATTAGAATCATAATGACATCTAGTAAAACCTAAAGATATGAGGTAGGAGTCCATCTTGGCATACCAAGCTCTAGGAGCTTGTTTAAGGCCATAGAGAGATTTCTTAACTCTACAAACTAAGGATGAATCCTAAACAAAACCTGGTGGTTGTTCCATGTAAATCTCCTCCTTAAGGTCTCTGTGAAGAAAAGCACTCTTCACATCCATTTGATGTACATTCCATCTAGGTGATGTGGCTATAGCAAGTGTGAGTCTGATGGAAGTCATTTTAGCAACTGGTGTAAAGGTTTCTGTATAGTTAATTCCAACAACTTGTGAAAAACCCTTGGCTACCAATCATGCTTTGTACTTATCAACTGACCCATTTGCTACAAATTTAGTTTGATATATCTACCTACATTGAACTATCTTCCTTCCCTTAGGAAGTGAAGTCAAATCTCAAGTGTGATTTCTAATCAAGGAATCATATTCCTCATCCATAGCAATATCCCACTTTGCTATGCTTGATGCCTCTTTGAATGTCCGTGGATAAAAAACTAAAGGAAACAAGGCATGTGGCCCCCCTGAAAATCTATTTGAATTAGTCTATCATCTGCTGAATCCTGTACTCCTGTATCTATCCTATGTATAGTGTAAGATGTGGGTGACTCTAGTGCAGATATATCAACTTCTAATGCAATCCCTAAACTAGATGAAGATAAACCCTCATCACTATGAGAACTGGAAGAATAAGATACTACACTAGGAATCTGCTGAGAATGATCTAAATCATCAGTAAGTACTATAATTAGGATCTGAAGAGTCCACAATATGTTGAGAAGTATCAAGTATAGTTTTAGGAGATGTTTCTTGAAACTTAACACTTCTCTTAAAAAAAAACTCATGTGTGGTAGGGTGGAGTAGGCAATAGCCTTTTACATCATTTGGATATCCCACAAAGATGCAAGGTTTTGGTTGAGGATCCATAGCCTTGTGTTGCTCTTTTGGAATGCGAGCCAAAAACTCTAAAATGATAAACTGTTGGTTTCCATCCTTTCCAAGCTTCAAAGGGAGTGATACCATTTAAGGCTTTATGTGGAACTCTATTCTGTATGTAACATGCATAGTTGATTGCTTTTGCCCAATATGATGGTGTGAGGCTCTTAGAGTGCCATCTCTTTTAAAGATCTATTTTTACATTCTACAACACCATTTTGTTGTGGGGTATACAGAATTGTTCATTGTAGATCTATCCCCTCTAATATACAAAATTGCTCAAAACTATTGTTGAAATATTCTCTCCCATTATTTGTTCGAAAAACCTTGATGACTTTCCCTAATTGTTTTTCGACAAGAGCTTTGAAATATTGAAAAGACTCAAGCACTTCTGATTTTTGTCTAAGAAATTAGACCCATGTAAAACGTGAGAAATCATCAATGAAGGTGAGAACATATCTAGCCTTTGTAAAAGATGGATGGGGAAAAGCCCCTGAAAATCACTATGAACAAGTTCTAAAACTTGTGTTGCCCGAGCCTTGATTTACCTTTGTCAAATTTTACTTCTAGATGCTTGCCAAGTGCACAACCTTCACAAAGACCTTTAGAAAATTTAACCTTAGGTAATCCCTTAACTGTATTCTATTGACATAGTTGTTAAAGATAGCGGTAGTTAAGATGGCCAAACTGCTCATGCCATAGTTTACTGACTTCATCTGAATGAGTTAGTATTTCTTTTGGATAAATATTTGTGGTAAAATTGGAGAAGGCATATAATCTGGATTGGTGATTTTCCTCTCTTATTGCTACCAAATTGTTTCTTTGTAATTCTCCTATCTCAACTGATTCTGAAGAGAACTATACTCTCATGCCCTTCCCTAAATGAGTTATTTGATACACTAAAAGGAGATTAGTTGAGAGTGAAGATACATTTAGAAAGTTCCTCCTTCAACTTCAACAGACCCTCTCTCTTTGACCAATGCTGGAGTATCATCACCTAAGGTGATTGTGGACATAATTGATGGTTCTAAGGATGAAAAGACAACCTATGAAGAACCCATATGTTGTGAAGCACCAGAGTCTAGAATCCATGATGGAGATAAATATGCTTTAGCAACTAAGGCTTTTCCCTTTTATTTTTCTTTGTCCTTAGTATTATCTTGATTTGATGAAGATGCCTTGATAGAATCAGGTAGCCCTATATTATTCTTTTTGAGAATTTGTTGTAGAACTTCATTTTTTTTCTTCATGTAGTCCTGTTCATCATGTCCAATATTTTTACAAAAGGTGCATGAAACTCTGTTTTTACCTTGAGAGTCCTTTTTGGAGTTGTCAATTTTTCTTTCTTTCTTAACTTGTCATTTTTAGTGTTCTTCTTCTCCCCCTTTGAAGTTTGATGTGTTTCATTCCCTGCAAGTAGGGCTTGAGGTTTCGTAGACTTCAAAGTACCCATTTGAATTATCTTTTTTTTCTCTCTTATGAGGTCAAAAATGAAGTTACCGAGTGTGGGAATTGACCATGAGGCTCCAAGAGCCCTTTTATTAGAGTAGAAATTTGATACACAAAGAAAATTCTAGACCTAGCTTGGAAAGTACAAAAAAGATTAATTGATCCTCTTTCTTGTCAATTCCACAATCTTTTAAGTGCAACTTCAAGTATTTAAACTTAGTAAAAAAGTCTTATAAAGTTGAAAAATTCCTAGGAATAAGACCTAAGAGTTGATTTTCCAACTCATGGCTTTTAAGTTCATCTATTTTCCCAAATAGTTTTTCAAGACCTTCCCAAACTTGGTTGGGTGTTTTCAAGTTCTCAACATGGAACAACAAATTAGGAGATAAATTTAGGCATAGAAATCCAATTGCTTGATCACACTTATTGAAAAAAATTTCTTTGTCTTTAGCTACATTCGGTTCTTTCTTTGTTCCCATAGTTACCCTATATAAGCCTTTGTTCTTAAGTATAAGAACTACTTTCATCTTCCAACCATGATAATTGAAAGGTGTTAATGGCACTATAATAACATTAGATTCCATACTGCTTTGACTAAGATAGTTGTTGTAGAAATGTGGAAAAGAAAAGATATAAATGTGTGCAAAAGTGAAATTAAAACACAATACACACAAGCACTTCTTGAGGAAGTGTGAAAATGAGCCACACAACACCCCCCTTGATTATTTGTTTCCACCCCAATTTGGTACTTTATAGGAGTGCATGAATTTTTAATAAACCCCCCTTGATTTTTGACATTTTATCATTGTGCATAAACAAATATTGGTTACAGTGATTAGAAACTTCTTATAAAGGAGGAGAAAACCATTACATACAAAAGCCAAAGTGTAGATCTCCACACCAAATTTTCACACAAATTTGTTAGTAGTGGAAATTGGGAGTAGTTAAAACACCTCTTTACCAAATTTACGCCCTTCCCCAAACCGTTGCGCCTGCAAATTAGATATCCAAATTCAAATGAGAGACTCCAAATTCAACACAAAAATCCAAATTTTCACATTCAACACAGGTCAAATGGATGTCATGCAAACTAGACGACGGTGATCTATGGGCCAGATGATCTGTAGATACAAATTGCCTATTTGTTGAATTTATTGTGCCTATCTGCTACCCTTCTTCACACTGGATAATAGCTATATGATCTTCAAATTCAATTGATGTAAAATGTGCCTCTATGAGTGCGTGGGGGGCGTGGATTGTGTGGAATCCCCTTCTGCAAATGACAAGGAGCCCACATTGAAGGTGTGCAGGACTCAGGTCAAATGCTAACTGAGGCTGCAAATCTATGATAGGATGCATCTAGATCAATCATTGCTTTGGTCACAAAATCGCATACCCATTCCATGCCACAAATTCCTCTTTCCTATTGTGTGTAGGTGTTAGTTTGATGAAGAAAATAGCCACAAACTCTGAAGATCTGCAACAAAGTGTGCCTTTGTGAGCAGAGGTGTCACAAATTTTTTGAGTAGAGATACGCCATGGGGGTGGATCGATTCTTTCTTGCTATGTGTAGGTTGACTCCAAACAAACTCTCAAATTATTTTACAAATGCTTAACCATCTTCCTACGAATTTTAAACAACACAAACGAAAGAAACTAGCCAAATACAATAAAAATCGTTCAACTTAAAGGCTTGCAATTACCTCCTATGGATTTGATACCATGAAGAAACCAACAATCACAGAGATATAAATCAATCATAGTGAACAAACCAAAAACTATATGCAATCAACCTGTTTATTAGATATTCAGGGGTCTCCTTATAAAGGAGAAATATCCAAGTAGGAGGTGTTGAGGTGTTTCAACACCTCAACAGTCTATAAACTAGCTAAGCAAAATATCAGGAAAATATCAGAAAAATATCAACTTGCACAATAAATGCTATGTAGGCTTAGGTCAACTTATGTGTATGCAAGTATTAATGTATACACTGACAAAAGGAATGTTAATAAAGCTACATATGTATGTCCAGATTAGTCTGGAAGCAACATTTTGCAGTGGTGCATTCATCCACAACCATTTATTTGTATTTATAAGTTTCTCCAGGCTCATGAGTTGTCTACTTTGGAAAATACTAGTTGAAAAAACATGTGTTTGAAAACATCGCAAGTGACTTACCTCAAAATTCTGCACAAACACAAACCAATTTCCCTACATCTGTTGCTTCATTATATTCATAATACAGAAAAATATTGGTAGACAGTTAAAATTTATTTTCCAAGTGGCAAGGATGGTTTCTATGCCTGGAATTTGGTTTTGTAAAATCAGGCAAACCAAAACCACTCTTCCTATGGCCATGACATATATTAAAAATCCAATTAAATCTATTTTTAAGCTTAAAAACATGCCTTCAAAATTGCGCTTACAAATGTTTAGACAAGTGTAAAATCATCCTTACAAGTTTTTAGACAAGTGTAGGCAATAGTGACAGTTGGATGCACACAAATAGGGAACGAAATAGTGTTGGAATGGGTGATATTGCTTGTGGCAATGCTATGACTAATAATATATAAAATATACATTATATGGTGAGTGCAGGATCATGGGGGTCCAAATAGTGGCGATATGAAAAAAATGGCTAACGACTTTTTTTTATTTGAATTTGATGAAACGAAAATGGTTTATTGAGAAAATTGTCAAATTTCCACCAATCTAAGATATGCCTTGCTTTGAATTAAATAGATAATTATTATTGGTTTTCAACATGCATTCTAACTAAAGTATAGATTAATAAGCTCATTGAAAAAATCTCTAATTCTTAAACGATTTGACATTTTTTTGAATCCGAAAGATGTGACACATTCTATGCTTCCCATTATATAGGATTAAAAAAAAAAACTAAATTTCATATTTTTTTGACCAAGTTATGGTGGTTAGACAAACACATTTTAATATTTTTAAAAAGTTCTAATAAAAAAATCATAACTAATTATTTACTTGCAAAAGAATTGCAAAAAAAAAAGTGGCACATCTACGCATGTGTCCTCTACTTATATTGAATGTTTCAAAAAATATATTACTATTTTCTTGTACTTAGCTTGGTTAGACATACACCTGCTTTTTATTTTTTTCCTAAAAATTTACTGTACTACTACATTGAAATTTTAAATTTTTACCAAATAGGTTTTTTTTTTTCCAAAACAAGGCTAGTATCTTATATACTACATTCACTTTACTACGAATTATGTTCTTACATATTTTTAAAATTATGTTAATAAATTATTGAAATTTTTATGTCAAATTTCCTAGCTCTATTTTTCTGAATTTTCATTGCCACTTAAGGGTCTAGTTTGGACCCCCATGATCTTGCATTGTCCCTATATTTGTTTCATTATTATATACTATAAATTATTAAATATATTTTAAAATAATATTTTATTACAATATTACATATTAAATATTTTTATATATGTTATTTAATTGTGTATTTATTTTATATCTAAAATTATATTATAATTATATTGTATAAACTATAAATTAAATATAATATTTAATATGTAATGAATTTATTTTATTATTGTATTTTATATTTTGATTAACTTTATATATGTTATTTATTTTTTATATAAAATTATATTTATTATCTTATATAAACTACTAAATATAATATAATATGTAATGAATTTATTTTCTTATTATATTTTATATAATCTAAATAACTTTTAAATAATATTTTATTTATTATAAAACTATTTTTTTATTAAAATACTATAAGTATTTATAGATTATTTAATTGCGTATTTATTTTATACATAAAATTATATTATAATTATACTTATTATCTTATATTTCATAAACTAATATATATATATAATATAATATGTAAATGTAAAAAATAAGAGAGTGGAAGGAAGCAAGGGGTAGATGGAGAAAGAAAGAGACAAATATGAAGACAAAGTATAAAGGAGAGAATAAGAGAGGGAGGGACATTCATGTCTCTATCTCTATCTCTACACCCTCCCTCTCTCTTTATTATTGATCTCTGTCACCTCCTTTATCTCTCTTGCCCCCTCTCTCTATATATCACTTCCTATATTGTGATCTTTCTCTCTCCATCTCCCCATCTCTCATTGTCTCCCTCTTTTTATCTCTCCATCTCCCCATCTCTCATTGTCCCCATCTCTCCATCTCTCCTACTCTCCTATTTTTTCTTATTCACTCCATATCGCCTACTCTCCTACTCTCCTACTCTTTCTCCTTTATATCTCTTTATATCCATATCTTTCTCTACCTCTATCTCTCTATCTTTCTCCCTATTTATGTATCTCTTTCCATATCCCTCTCTATCTCTCTATATCACCCTCTATCTATGTCTCTCCCTCTCTCCCCTTCTCTCTCTCTCTCTTTCCCTCTCCCTCTCTACCTATCTCTCCCCCTTCTTCTCTCTCCCTCTTCTACCTATCCCTCTCCCTCTCTCTCCCCTCTTCTCTCTATCTCTCCCTCTACCTATATCTCTCCCTTTCTAGATTCTCACTTCTCTATCCCCCCTCTCTATCTCTACCTCCCTACTCCCCTATCTATGTCTCTATCTCTACCTCCCTTTTCATTCCCCATATTCCTTTATCTCTCTCTTCCTATATTTCTCTATCTCTCCCTATTTTTTGCTCCCTCTCTCTATCTCCCTTATTTCTCTCTTCCTCTCTCTATCTCTCACTCTCTCCTTTTCTATTTGTTTATCTCTACTTCTCTTTGTTTGTCTCTCTATATTTCCCTTTCTTTCTATCCCTCTCTCTATATTTCCTTATATCTCTATATCTCTATCACTCTATCTCACCATCTATATATCTATCTATCTCCCCTTCTCCCCCTCCATCTCCATCTCTCTATCTTTCTATCTCCCTATCTTTGGCTACCCTTTCTTCCTCTCTCCATTGTCTTCCTCTCTTCCCCTCTATCTCTAAACATGTCTCCCTCTATATATCCATCCATCTCTCCCCCTCTCCCTCTTCGTAGACCTCAATATCTAATTATTTGTCTCTTGATCTTTATCTCTCTCTATCCTTTCTCCCTCTCTCTCACTCTCTCTCTAAATATCTTGCTATCTCTATCCTTATCTTTTTGTTTCTCCCTCTCCCATCCTCTCTCTGTCTCTCCCTCTATATATTTATTTCTTATATCTCTATCTATCCCTCTCACTCCTCTCTCTTTATTTATCTCTCTCCTCTCCATATACCTCTCCTTCTCCTTCTTCATCTCTATGTCTATCTTCCTCTCTATCTCTATCCCATATATTTACCTCCTTACCCCTCTCTCTTGCTCTCCTCCCTCTATCTCTCTTGCTTTTTATCCCTATCTCTTCCTCTATCTCCCTCTTTCCCTATTGCAAGCATACTATGAGTGTTTGGATCCTTCTAAGTGGATGCATAGATGCATTGATTTTTTATTCAATCATTTCTTGATCCTTCTAAGTGGATGCATAGTTGCTTTGAAGCTATCAGTTCTCTAGTGAGACCTTTGTTGCACGAACAACATCATTTGCTAATTGGCCTACCAATTGAACTTATGTAATACACAAATGAATGCAAAAAATAGACCAATATTTTTCCTAATTTACCTTGCACATCTCTTTGGGGTACCCATTGCACACCAAGGTGCGATTGCTAGTTATTATTATAATTATTTATGTATTATAATTATTTATGTAGCATATGATATTGTCATTTTGTAATGATCCCACCCTCCCTTGTGTTCTTTAAAGGCTCTTCTTTCTTGTACGAATAATCCCATTCTCCACTGCGAAGTTGTCTTCCACCCCTCGCATTATTCTGCCTTTCTTTCACATCTGTCAGTCCTTTATTCGTGTTGTCTTCATCGCCGATTCCCTCTTTTTCCTTCCCTCCTCTCTCCTTTATGCAATGCTTCCACCTCTCAAACGATTCCGTTTTTCTCCCGCCTAGTTTCAGATTCAAAATACCCCTCTTACATGATTCCGCGTTTCTTCCACGCGGTTCCGTATGCGCATAACCCCCTCTCAATCTCCGCGTTTAATCATTTCTTCTCTTCATCCCCTACCACTCCTCTTTTTTACAGTTGCTTAGCGTTTCACCTCCCAAAAACTCAGCCTGTTTCCATTGCTTTTCTTTCTTTCGTCACTTACCTATCACTGCGATCTAATTCCATGGCGTCTACTTCTACTATTGGAAGTAAAAGTACTAATGAGATTATG
The DNA here is from genome assembly GCA_007258455.2 of Sequoia sempervirens. Taxonomy (NCBI): domain Eukaryota; kingdom Viridiplantae; phylum Streptophyta; class Pinopsida; order Cupressales; family Cupressaceae; genus Sequoia; species Sequoia sempervirens. The sequence goes on from VDFB02193867.1 coordinate 348,457,077, forward strand.
GGCGCGTTTGATGGAATTGCACCATATGCATCTACTTCTGCCTCAAAACGCATGAAAAGGCCGTCCTACGATGTTTTCATCAATCATCGTGGACCAGACGTTAAATCCACCTTAGCTAGCACTTTCTATGGTATCCTGACTGGTATGGCACTCTCTGTTTTTTTGGATTCACAGGAGTTGGAATATGGCGATTCATTGCCCCGAACAATAGAAGCAGCAATGAGCAGCGCTTTGCTTCACATAGCTATTTTTTCCGAGAGGTATGCAGAATCACCCTGGTGTTTGGCAGAGCTGTCGTTTATGCTTAAAACTGGCGCCAGAATTATTCCTGTGTTCTACCATGTAGAGCCTTGTAATCTCAAACAGGTAGCTGAAGGGAAAGGGATGTATGCTAAGGCGTTTGAGGAGCATAAACAGAAGGGTCGATACAGCCCTGAAAAACTTCAGGAATGGAAGGACACACTCTTCAATGTCTCATTTTACTCCGGTGAAATCATAAGAAATAAAGAGTAAGTGACACACATTCGGCCTACCTATCTTAACAAAGATGTATTCTAATTTAAGTTTGGCATAGCATAATAACCTTTCAGTGTTTTGATTTTTCAATGTTTTTACTTGTTCAGCGATGAGATGAGGCTCCTGAAGAATATTGTGAATATTGTATTGAAAGAAACAAAGAATGTGTCGTTAGTGGTTGCAAAACATCCAGTAGGCATGGAAGAAATAGTGAAAGACTTTGAGATGAATACACTCCAATCTGTTGAGGATGATCAGGGTGTACAAATTATAGGAATTTGGGGCATGGATGGTTCCGGCAAAACCACCCTTGCAAAAGAGTTATATAATAAAAGATCTTCTTTGACGAAGTGGTCTAGTTTTGTGTTTGATGTTCGAGATGCTGCAACCAAAGGTCTGTTGCATGAGAAGCAGAAAAAAATCCTCAAAGATCGCGGTGTTCAAGATGTAGCATTTGACAATATTGAGGAAGGTATCCGAACTCTGTCAAGGCATTTGAGATCTATTAGGGTGTTAATTGTTGTCGATGATGTGGATCATGTGGACCAACTGGATGCTCTGTTGCCTTCAAAAGACAGCCTTGAAAGGGGTAGTTTCATCATTGTTACCACAAGGGAATATGATGTCCTTAAATCTTGGGGTATCACCTCTATATGTAAAATGAGAGCACTTGATCCATTTCATGCCAAACAACTTTTTTGTTGGCATGCTTTTATCCAACCCTTTCCTCGGGATGGATTTGAAGAGCTTGTTAAGAAGTTCTTAGAGGTTTGTCATGGATTACCTCTATCTCTGAAGGTATTTGGAGCACAACTCTATGTAGAGTTCCGAAAAGAGTGTTGGAAGTCTTTGTTGCATAAGATTATGAGAATACTGCCTCACGATATCAAACAGAAGCTCAAAATAAGTTATGATGCTCTTGATGATGAAGAAAAAGAGGCCTATCTTGATATTGCTTGTTTCTTTATTGGAGAAAGGAATAGCTTGGCAATTGAAGTATGGAATGGATCTGGGTGGAGTGGTCTCTACAGTTGGGAAAGGCTTTTGAATAAATGTTTGGTTGAACTTGACAATGACAATTGCATAAGAATGCACGATCACTTAAGAGATTTAGGAAGAGAAATTGCAGATCAACATTCACCCTATCGATTTTGGTTACCCCAGCAGATTATTAATATCGAGAAGCAGATAAAGGTGAGGTTAATACTTCTTTTATTGTTAACAACTTACATATTTATTCTCTATCTCTTTGGATAGCCAATAAGTTCATTTCTGTTTTTATAATATTCTGTTCTTTTTTAATTTCTATTTTTATTTTCAGAAAGGAAATGGCATTAGAGGAATTAGTACTGTCTCCACTAGAATAGGACAGTGGACATATGATGGTGAAGTGGTAAGTTTAATTGTTTGTATAATTTTTTTGGTTTTATGTCGTTTTTACTTGAATGTTTCATATTTTTCTTCTTCGCCACGGATAACTCTTTCGAATAATGTAGGAAGGAGGTGGATTAATTAGTGGGGTTTATTGAGTTTCTTGAGTGCTGCTCGCAGGAGGAACTCATGCCTAATATAGGTCGAGGAATTTTGTCACTCACACACTCTTTAGCTGGACTAAAGCTTTTTGTGATCAGAGGAGATTGCCTTAATAAAGTAATTGGTGAAGTATCACGAGAGCTGGTTTGGCTTCGTTGGTTTCAAATTGGGCAAAGAAATCTTCACTCGTGGCTTCCATTGAAAAATTTGTGGGTCCTAGAACTCTATGAACAAGAGTGGGACGATGAACATCGATTAGAAGAGCTGTGGGAGGCTGAAGACAACGTAAGTAGTCTTCCGTTTCAGCTCTCTTAAATCAATATATCATTTTTTTTTTTAGTAATTGCTGTATGTTTTATGACTGTCTCGTTGGAAATGTGCTGCAGGCTCCCATGCAGTTAAGAGAGCTGGTTATTTTCAATTGCCAGAATTTCCAAAGATTTCCAAACTCAATAGGGTCTCTCAAGGAGTTGAAAAAGATAGTAGTTGGAGGATGGTTCAATAATATTAAGAGTCTACCAGAAGAATTTTGCCGTCTGCAATCGTTGGAGCACCTGGAATTAACGTTCTGTAAAATGCTATTATCACTACCCAGCAGTTTCGGCGATTTGAGAAATCTGCGGCATCTAAATTTGTCCCAATGCCATAATTTAAAAACTTTGTCAGTTTCTTTTAGGAAGCTGATGCTCCTGCAATATCTCAATATAGAGGGGTGTGGAAAGCTCATAGTTAAGTCAGAGGATTTCCAGAACATCAAAAAGCTCGAATTTTTGAGTCTTTCTGGGTGCGAGCAATTGGAAGAGTTGCCTCGTCACATCACAAATCAGGCGTCCTTGAGAGAGCTCTATTTAGACGGTCTGAAGCAGTTGAGAGAGCTACCGATTAACATAGGCCAACTAAGCAGGCTGCGAAAGGTGACTATAGGGAGTCAATTGCTGACAAGCGTGCCGAACTCTACTGGAGATTTGTCCTCCTTGACTGTTCACATTAGTGACGGTTTCAACCTGGAACTTTTCCCAACCTCTCTGGGAAATTTGTCTGCTTTGACTAGTCTTCAAATTAGTAAGTGTCTTCGGTTGAAATGTTTGCCGTCTTCTCTTGGAAATTTGTCTGCGTTGACAAATCTTCGAATTAGTGAGTGTGACAAGTTGAAATGGTTGTCGGTTTCTCTTGGAAATTTGTCTACTTTGATTAATTTTGAAATTATTCAATTTTCTAAATTGAAATATTTACCGACTTCTCTTGGAAATTTGTCTGCCCTGACCAATCTTCAAATTAGTCAGTGTCTTGAGCTGAAATATTTACCAACCTCTCTTGGAAATTTGTCTGCCTTGACTAATCTTCGAATTAGTGAGTGTCATAAACTGAAATATTTACCAACCTCTCTTGGAAATTTGTCTGTCTTGACTAATCTTCGAATTAATGAGTGTCATAAACTAAAATGTTTGCCAACCTCTTTTGGAAATTTATCTGCTTTGACTAATTTTGAACTTATTCAGCTTCCCAAATTAAAATGTTTGCCAACCTCTCTTGAAAAATTGTCTGCCTTAACTAATCTTCAAATTCAATGTCTTGCTCTAAAATATTTACCCACCTTTCTTAAAAATTTGTCTGCTTTAAATAATCTTCAAATTAATGAATGCCAGGAACTGAAATGTTTGCCAACCTCTCTTAAGAATTTGTCTTCCTTGACTCATCTTGAAATTAGTCATTGTCCCAAGGTGAAATGTTTACCGTTCTCTGTGGGCTGTCTTAATTGCTTAGAGAATTTTACAATATCTCATTGCCCAATCAGCCAAGTAGATTTTGGGGCGGTGTCATTACCTTTTGCATTGAGCAACCTGAAGTCGTTAGATCTACATAAAACAGAGCTGTGCAGGATTTCAATTTCAGAAGACCGTTATACTTGCCTCGAGAGGCTTCTTATTAAAGACAATGATCATTTAAAGGAGATAGCACTGCCAACGACAGTCCAGTACATATTTTTGAAGAAGTGTGAAATGCTGAAGACCATAAGGGTTTTTGGTCATCTGGTAAACCTTGAAACGCTGTGGATACTGTCGTGTCCAGAGTTGGAAGAGCTTCCTAGCTTTGCAGATTCAACTTCTCTCATAAGTTTTCATCTAAGGGGTTGCTACCAAATCGAGAAAATTGAAGGTTTAGAATATTGCACAAGATTGGAAAGGTTGGAAGTAGACGCCTGTTGGGAGATCCCCGTTATACAAAGTTTGGAACGCATGGAGAAGTTGAAGACAGTGGAACTCAGAGCAAACACGGGATCAGCTATTGAACGTTGCATTCAAACTTTACAGGTAATAATAGTTTCTAGGAATAAAATATTTAGATTATTTTTATCTAGATTTGCATTGACTGAATATTGTGCAAAAAATTTGCAGAAATTGCCGAATGAAATAATAATATGCACGCGGGCGGTCCGTAATGCCTCCTCACGCCTAAAATTCTTAGGCTTTCCGAGTCTCTTTGTCATTGACTCTATCTCGAACAAGAAAATTAAGTCCAGGCCAAAAGTGGTGCAGAAGCGTTCCTCCATTGGTGATTCCATTATGCTCTGTTTTGTTATAAATTGTGTTTCTTCACAAATAAAATTGTCGTTAGTGCAGAGTGATGGGAATGGAATATCAGAAGTGGAGATACAGAAGGGTAGATGGGCATGGGTTGTCTTCACACGGAGTTCCACAAGTCTCATTGCAGAGGGTTTCTCGATAGAAGAGGGGTTCCCATGGCGGGGGTGCAGAGAACAGGACAAAGTCGAGAAAGGTCTGCTTGGGAGAGGGGAAGGGCAAAGATTAGTGGAGTTTCAGAGCTTTATAAAGCATTTGAGTATATAGTACATGATTAAGATATTTTTCATTATTTTTTTAATAGATGTTAAAATATTTATATTATTATCACATACTAATAGTTATTTTTTATTATATAAAACATCTATATTAGTAGTTTTTTTTTTTTTTTTTATGTAAATTTTGATTGAAGAAATGTTAAAAATACATCTCATTTGTTCTTGTATAATAATATTAGTTCATTCTAACTCTAATCTTAACCCTAATCTTAATTTTAATTCAAACCCTAATTCTATACTCACAATATTTTAATGCTAATCTTAATTGTACTTCTATCTCTAGTCCTATACCTAATACTAAACCTAAATCTAACACTAATTCTATTTGTAACCCTAACTCTAACACTAACACTTATTGAAACTCTAAACCTAACCCTAACCTTGAACTAAATCTAACTCTAACCCTAACACAAACTCTAACCCAACCCTAAAACTAACAATAATTTAGATTCTAACTCGAACTCTAATGAACAAAAGTAAGAAGTTGGGTCCATATATGGGGGAATTGTTAGGTAAAGAAAAAATCCCAACATGAATAGGTACTTGTTTTTAAAAAAATAGGTATTCATTTAATATGGGGTACTCAAGTCTTAAAATAGAATGGGTAATCATTACGATTTGAGATTTCGGCCTAAATGGATACTTGTTTTGTAAAAGTATTTATTTATTTTTAAAATGGTTGCAAGCTTATTTTTTCTAGCAGTTGTAAGAGGTCAACAACAACCAGGAATGAGTACTTGCTTGGCCACCTCTTGCCAACCTCACACCTTTTGAAGATCTCTAGGTAGGTTTTTTTGACTTTTTTTTTTTGTCTTGAGGGTTTAAGTTTTATGATAAATATACTTTTAGGGTTTAAATTTTATGTTTATAAATGAAATGTGTGACTATCTTGTGTAATTTGAGAACTTACTTGTAGCTTTAGAAGTGATTTTTTTGGTTGTAAATGTTACCACTTTATATATATATATATATATATTAAATTGCAGGAATCAGGTTGCCCCCTATAAATTGCACTACACCTGGTAATTTTTTTTCATGTGAATGATGACACTCGCATGACACATCTTCTGGTACCATAGGGATGGAGGGAACACTAGACCTCATGACCTCTTGCTTGCAAAATGATACTTTAGCCTATCGAGCTAGGCCCTCTGCCTAGGAATCCCCCTTATCATTTAATTAAGTAAATCATAAATTTCTTAATTAATAACACTAAGCTTCTTCCATTATAAGTTAATTACACAAATATTTTTAATTGATTAATTGGGCTATTGCATATTCTTCTTCTCACCTCATTTAAAAATAAAATAAATAAAAACTCATTCACACCTAACCATGAAATTGCAAAAAATAGCCTTTTTATCTTGACCCTCCTTTATTTGACCTAGCATCCCTTATCCATATTCCCTCACCCCAAGCCTTCAATTCTATGCATCCCATATCCACATGAAAGTTAACATAATCCTAATCATTCATCAAGTTAATCTCATCCTATCTATCCACTTTCATGATCATCCTATCTTTCCCTACAAGAAAAAAAGCCTATCAATCCAAATCAAATCATAACTTCATCTCCAAAAATCTATATAAACCATCTCCCTTAAGAAAATTCACATCCATAAAGTAGAAAACCAAGTACATGTTGCCAAATTACAATTTATTTCATTCATGAGAAAGCTACATTTTATCAAATATCCCTCTCTCATCTTGAGCATATCAACAATATCAAAGTGCTTGTGAGTAGTGACATACTTACATATTCTTAATTATTAAATATTTTTCTTTTTCTCAATCGTAAGTGTATTTCAGATTTAGTATGACCATGTGTGTTTCAATGCACCCCCATATTTTTGTGCTAAATTTATCCATTATGATTATATTAGAAGTTTTAAATCCTTTGATAATATAAAAGAAAAAATATTTAAGATGTTGAGATAGTAAAAAAAATAGCCACAACTTGTTTTAAGCCCCTTGATCACAGATGCATGTCTTTGTTTATAGAATGGTGCATCTGTGGCATGGGTAGGTTTTTGTGTGGAATAAACATATATCTTAATAGTTAAGTAAATTTATTTACATACATGCACTTATAAATATATTTTCTCATTTTCTAAATTTATTATCTATGTAAAACTTGAGCATTTGTAGGACTATTTGAGCACCTTTATATTTAAATCATCATTAATTATTTTCTCAAGAAGTCTATTTTCCTTTAACTTTATTCCAATCTAACCCATGTTCTAATCAAATCCTAACCCACCCCTTAATATATCATCCATTATTCATCCTAATCCAATCATCCTTAATCTAAACCCTCTTTCACCACCTAATCATCTCATCCAAATATTCATCCTAATTAAATATATTATCATATTA
>VDFB02193867.1:348464461-348548081 GCA_007258455.2 Sequoia sempervirens
AAACACTCAGCAAAGCCCGCCCATGTTAAGAAAGGGATGTGTCAAACATGATTGAAGTCCGACACATGTCTTGGCCATGAAACTTGACAAGGTCCACGCTTACTAAAGAGTGACATGGCATAAAAGATGGAATCTTGCCAAATCCACTTCAAGAGGATAATGAGTGTCTGGACTTAGAAGAATATGAACATGGAAAGTGAATGAGTGAAGTCCGCTCAGCATATTAAGTCTGAAATGGCAAGAGAAAAGAGGAAGTCTGCCAGCCTTAAAGTGAAATTGAGCTCACCCCTCATTTGTAAAGGGTGGAGACAGTGTATAGAATTGTTGTGATAGACTATTTCTGATAATAAAATCTCTTATGCATGATTTGATTTGAACCACTTTTATTGTCAAATAGTGTGCATGGTTGCATAACTTCTTCCACCATAGATTGGATATAGATTAGAATTAGATTACACTTGGAATAAAATTTTCTTTGAAAGTTTTTTAGATGAATGCAAGATTTGATAAGCATTGATTTATGGTGGAAATTTTGCTCATACTTTCTTTGAACGGATGATTTTCGTTCAATGCATAAAGTTAGCCTGAGCTTACTTTGTGGATTCTTAACTTTAGTCTAGATAAATATTGTTTGATTGGAAGGTAGTTATTCATGATATGAAAACCATAAGCACATTTCCTTGAAGATTGCAATGGCTTTGCGTAGTTGGCGCCCAACCTTCGAAGAAGAAAGGAAGAAGTGGAAAGAAGGGATTCTTCAAGAGGAATCGAGACAAAGGAAATGATGGTGCTCCCCCTTCCAAGAAGAAGCGAGACTTGTCTATGATTCAATGCTTTAGGTGTGATAAGTTTGGTCACTTTTCCAAACATTGTTCAGATAGACCTAAGCATCAAGCCTCCGTTGCAGATGTAGATGATGTTTCTCCACAGAAGAATGAATATTTGTTTTTCTCAACATTGTCAAGCAATGTACCCACTAACACCAACACTTGGCTGATCGACAGTGGTTTTCTCAGAAAGAGGGAGTTGATTATGAAGAAACATTTGCTCCTGTTGCTCATTACACTTCTATCATAACTATCATTGCCTTCCCCGCATCAAGAGTGATGGAAGATTCATCAAATGGATGTGAAGACAACTTTTCTCAATGGCGTGGATTGAGGAAGAAGTTTACGCCGAAACCCGATGGTTTTGAGGTTCATGGGAAGGAGTCACATGTGTAAGTCAAGAAGGCCTTGTATGGTCTTAAGCAGGCTCCTCGTGCATGGTATGAAAGGATTGATTGGTACCTATCTAGTTTGGGATTCTTGAAGAATGATGCTGATTCAAATCTCTACTTCAAGGTAATAAATGGTGATGCATTAATATTGGTACTAATTCATGCTTCTAGGCTGCATATATATATTATTTTTACATGTTTTCTCCATTGTTCGGCCCCTACACCGCAAGTAAATAGTTGCATAGTGTGTGGAATGAGGGGGCAACAGGCCTGTAATTGAAATATTTTCATCTATCAACATCTAGTTGTTACTTATGCAATGTGAAGTAATGCTTGAGTTTGAAAGATGTGCAATGCAATGTAAATCAATAATATGAATAAATTTTTAATTATTAGTTATGTATCGTGAAGTAACCGCATAATTGCTTAGGTTGACTTTGTAAAACTATATTGTACCGAAATTTTTCATCTATCAAGATCTAGCTGTTACTTCTATGCAATGAAGTACTTTGAGTTTGAAAGATGTGCAATGCAATGTAATCAACAATATGAATAAACTACATAATAATATAACCATTCTTTTTATGCTATTGTACATCAAGATATTTTAACCATTGCTCACTTGATTAAATTTCAAAGAGTTTAATTATGCATGAGAAGGCAAATTAAATTTTGATTGTCAACTTTACATATCAAATTATCCTTATCAATCAAGTGTATGTCCATATATAAAATGCATCACCAACTCAAACAAAATTTTACAATATGTCGCATATGCCATCTCGGTATCTATTCAATATTTACATGCCATAATGTCTATCTCATCCTAAACTACTGGTGGATCATCAAAATGGAGCCTCTTTGAAGCACTCATTGCCTCTGAAGGTAGCTGCACAAGAAAAAGTCAAACCACAATTGAGATTAGTTATACTATATAATTTAAAATCAAATAATTAACATCAAAATCAATATACATTAAATTATAATTGAACTCTAAAATTGTAATCTTGATTACTTGAAATATCCATCTCTTCAAAGGGTCGGGAGTTCTAGAATATGCCCCTCTCAAAGAACCGACCAAACCATCTTTTGTAATTTCAATCTATATAGGTGAACAAAAACATAAAAGTGATCCAAGAAGTATACAATTGCCTTTAATAGGAACATATAAATACTCAAACACAAAATAAAATGAACACATACTTTAGGTTGATCTTTTTCATCTCCTTTAGGTGTTTTGACACTTCCTCCTTGAGGTGCTTCAACACCTACTCCTTCAAGTGTTCCAGAATAATGCGCACGGCTCTCGCATTGTGGCACTTGTCAACAAGGACGATAGCCTCATAATCTCACACATAAAAAATGACAAGTACATATGAAACTACCAATCTATACGATGTATGCTAAATCAATATAAGATCTTTAAAATTTTAATTCAATCAAATTTGAGTTCAATTCATCTTCCCTTATCCAACGCTTTTGCACTCTATAACTGAAAGGCTACACTCAATACCTGTGGTATTTCCAAGAGGAAAAATAAGATAACATATAAGTTATTATATAATTTCATTAATGACAATTCAAAATGACAAGAAAGTATATAATAAATAAGTGTAAACGAGTGATGCGCCATATAATCGTAGTACGGGAGGCCAAAATGAAATGGCCCTCGGTGCTATCCACACTTATGTCGTACCCTCCTCGACATCAATTTTAAATAGACCATGTAAATAAATATTAGCACTTGATACTATCTCTTATTAATATTCATTTAAAAATAAATGCAAGTTATGAATTTACAACTTAAATCTTACTTGTGTCACTATTCCAACGTCCCCCTCTCTAGCAAGAGAGGAATCTATATTTGCAGGCTCCACTCCTCAGATATGATCTATAATGTCCACATCATGGAAGTCATAATCTGGCAATGGCGATGCCTCGACAAGCCGCATAAGAGGACCCGTGCCACGCATGCGACATGGAGTGAAGTATGTGGTACACAAATATGTGACCTCGACAAGGATGATGCAACAAAGACTGAGCCATCACCAACATCACTGCATCGTGGTTGAGCCACGGGCATGCGAAACTAAAAGACCACTCAAAGAGTGAATAGCCTGGATAGTTTGTGTGGCCACATCCTGCATAATATCTAGATGATATAATGGAGGTGGAGGAGGAAGGGGAGGAGGGGAACATACATGGGAGGGGTATTAATTTAACCTGCCTCAATTCATCCTCGGGGTACCCACCAACGCTTTGGTTTAAATGCCAAAGTAATCGACATGATGCCCTAACACAAACTAAACATATAATTTTTTTATAAAGTAAAATGGCATATCACAATTGTTGTTCGGTGGTTTCAAAAATACCATACACCAACGGTCCCAAAAGTTTTCTACAATGTCTCTATGAGTGCACCATTTTATAGAAAGTTTTGTTTTATTAACATTAATTGGCAAACCAGTGTGAGGGTTAACAAATAAAGAGGCTATTTGGGCTTTGGTTATTCTAAGATCTTTCACATCATCATTGGACAATCCACATGCATAATATTCTCTCATGTCTTCTCGCCACAAATGAAAGGCATTATGTTGCGAGGAGAGGGTTTCTATGTTTTTAATTATTTCTTTCATTGTGTTTGACATCTCAGATAATTGAGGGACTCTCGTATAAACTTCAGAAATGCCCCTTAATTGTTGCAATTTTTCACAAATTAATTCTTCAATTAATGGTTGTGGAGGTGGTGGAACATTTGGCATTTGTGCATTTTCATTGTCAGTAGCCATAATGCTTGATTAAAGTTAAAAACAAATTAATCTAATTAAAATTATACAATATAAATGAAAATATTATAAAAATACCCTAGTTTTTAAAAAAAATCCAACAAAAACCCTAGTTTTTAACAAAAATCTATAAAATTCTCTAATTTTTAATCCAAATACATAAAAAACACTATTTTTAAATCAAAATCCATTACAAACATTCAATTTTCATCAAAATCCATACTAAACTCAATTTTTTCATAAAAAATCTATCAAAAACCCTATTTTGAAAAAATCTATGAAAAATTAACTAAAATTACACAAATCTAATTGAAAATTTGATTAGAGCAAAGAAAAACAAAGAATCTAATCTTTTGAAGATGGATTGTCGCGAAATCGGATATCTGATTTGTGGAATGAAGTTTTCACTATGCGCCCACGGTTAAACAAATGTGAAATGAGTTTTAATTAGGCCGAAATGAAATATATGTGTCACAAATCAGATATCTGATTTGGATCGAATATCCGATATGTAAATCTAGGTTTGGGCTTTGCTTCGGTAGTGTGTACTGACACCCAAGCCACATAAAGTCAACTCAGCATTTTCACATTTTTGAGTCGATGAAACATGTAATTTTTTCTCCATTGCCACTTTTTGGCATACCATGATCTTAAACATACCCTAACCTAAAATAAAGTAAACAACATAGGGTGATCCCACAATAGTGGTTTACAATTTTTGGCCAAACTGGACACTGAAATTATTATTTTTAACTAAATCTTCACATTTGGGAACCTATAGCGGCTAAACCATGAGGAATTGGAAGATGATGTAAACTAGAGTCTCATCACATTTTTTCTGTAGATTCTAAAAATATTTTTTTCAAAATTTTTGGAATGAAATTGCACTTCTTTTTCCATCTCCCATGAAAACTAGTTTTTTTCAAAAAACAATATTTTTAAAAAGTGACGCACACCGTATAACACATAACTCTTTTTCCATGAAGGATAAAATTCTAATTATTTCAAATTTATATTTGTAACTCCGATATCTAGTGCTTCCACTTGGTTAGATAGTTTTTTATTGAATATTTTTTCTTTAATCAAGTTTTGAAGTCAAACCAATTACAATTCAAACATAGTGCGACCGTATAACACGTAACTTTTTTTGTATATATCAAAATTCAATTTTATTTTTTTGGTTGGATCAAAGACTTCAATATCTGGTGCACTCATGTTTTTCAATTTTTTTTTTGATAATCTACTATTTTTCCGCATGTACAGAATAGAGACCTTCATTTTCGGTGAAGAACCTATGTTTAATAAAACTAAATAAACAAATACATAATAAAATCAAAACATATTAAAATTATATTGGTTGGATAGCTCTTTCTAAGGACTATCTGATTCCAGAAGGGTTTCTGAAGACTTCTCCATTTTCATCCTCAACCCGAGCTCTGAAGCATAAACAATAGACTTTTTTTGTGTCTCGGGAGGGGGATGAGGGGCAAAAGGGGTTCGACCGAACCATGGTTCGAGCGAACCTATTCAAGGGGGTTCGCTCGAACCCCCTTTGCTATGCATTTGTTTTGTATTTTTGGCGGCCAAAATTTAAAGGGGTTCGAGTGAACCTCTAATGTGTTCGGTCAAACCAGTAGGTTCGTACGAACCCCCAAAATCACTTTTTTTACTTTGGGGTCATGTTTTGTGAGTTTTCCTTCCTCACTTGAATTGTAAACCACTATTGTGGCTTCACCCGATAAGGGTTCCACATGACTAGAAAAAGACATAAAACAAGCCAAAGAATAACAATTAATATTACTCAACAAAATTTTGTGCAAGTGAATTTAAATTTGCACCTTTCTTAGAAATTTGAGATATAAAAATTATAATGTAAGAATCAAAACTCACAAAAATAAGATTTTATAGAATGTGAAAAGGGTGATTGCACAATAATGGGTTACAGTTTTTGGCCAAACTTGACATTAAAATTAGGATTTTTCACCAGATATTCACTTTCTTACACCTATAGTAGCTAAACCATTAAGAACTTCAAGATGAATCAAACTAGTTATTAGTTAGATATTTTGTGTAGATTCTAATTATATTTAAAAAAAAAAATTAAAAAAAAATTGTGAATCATTTTATGTAATTTTTAATAACTTATTTTTTCAACTCATCAACATTTTTAAAAAGTGATGTTTACTTCAGACCAGATAAATTTTTTTATAGACAAGATAAAATTCTAATTTTTAAAATACAAAATTTTCACACCAATATCTAGTGCATGGATATTTTTTCATAATTATTTGTTACATATATATTTTTTAATTAATTTTCCAAGTCAGAGTAATTATAATTTGGACAGAGGTGTACTTCGGCCCACATAACTTTTTTTGTATTCATTTGAATTAACTTGTTCTTTTTTTGTTGGAATAAGGACATCAATACCTAGTGTAAATGTATTTTTTAGAAATTTTGTCTTTTTTTCTATTTTTTCATGTGTGAAACAAAGAACTTGATATTCATTGAAAATCTTACATTCACAAGAAATAAAAAAATAAATATAATAATAAAATTAAACATATTTAAAATTATACTTTTTGGGAAGCTTATAATAAGGCTACATGCTTACAAAACATAAATTTAAATGAATTCATTTGATCACCCAAAAGGTAAATCAAAAATGGTTTTTTATCAGCATTTTGATAGGTGTAGAGGAGACTCGATTATAGGTATGGTTTAAATCTAACAAGTTTCTATCCAAGGAGGCTTGATCTAAGGGGGTTTGATCAATCAGTCTTTAATTAAAATCATTTAAATGGAATCTTTAAAGTCTTAAATCATTGTATTTTCTAAAAATATGTGATTTTAGGAAAAAATTAGGATGTCCTAAAAAGTGGAACCCAAAAATATGAGGCTAGAATAAATAATCTAGGTATCTTAAAGCTTATTGATTCAATTTAAAAAATTAAAAACCTACCAAATAAAAATGATCATTCTAAGAACCATGTTCCTTCACCTAAACTCCAATAGTACCTCTAGAAGATCACTTACATATAATGAAAGTTGTCATTTTAATGTATAAGCACCTATATGAATCAAATACAATAGATGGTGAAATGAGTGGGATAAGGGATCTATAAATATATGTTTTCAAAGGATTGTAGGGAAAATGAACATAAGGAATGGGGTAGATAGTTCATAACCAAGCTAGTATTCAATTTAGGTAGTAAAAAACACCTAAACTTATCTTGCTAAGTAAAGGTAGTACTAAATCTTGTATTGGTGGAATTTATTTTTTTTGATTAAGGAAAAAATAGGTTTTGAAAGGACCTAAAACCCTTTACAAACCAAAACAAAGCTATAAAAAAGGACAGCCTGCAGCCAGTTAAAAAAATTGGCCCCCTAGCAAGATCCATCAAGATTTACATTTAGAACTTTTCTTGTGGGAGTGTCAAAGTCATGTCGAAAGAAGGCCTAAAGAGTTTTGATTTCTTTCCCATAACAATAATCCAACCTTCTTCCACTTGTGTTGCCTTATCATGCCAAGCTAGCACACTATTTTCTTGAAGATGAATGCCTGTAACCTCAGTCTCGATGATTTCAACAATATTCTTCCATGCAGGTGTAGACATATCAGAAAAGCCACCATAAATGAAGGTTGGGGCCCTATCACTAGAAGTGACAACCTGAGACTCAATCTCACACTCTTTAGGGGTTTCAACAATATTAGCATCAACAACCCCACCATTTGAGACATCCGGAGGGGATGACCCAAAACCCCATGGTTCCAAAGAAACCACCTCCAAAAAACTCCTATGTTGTTCAATTTTCTTCTCTACCGTATAATGATGTAGAGATGCACCTCTCCACCAAGTAGTCACCTTTTTTTTTTCTAAAATTCACATTGGGCAGCACCATGACCTATTTTGAAACATCTTCTGTAACAGAAGGGAATCCCTTCATAGTCCAAAGATTGGACCCAAGAACCCTTAGAGATTTAAGTAAAATCTCAGCAGACAATCCTTTTGATATATCCATTTCAACGAATATGCGAGCAAAGGTGGAATAAAAAATGTTAGAGGATTCATCATCCACCAAAAAAAAATCACCAAGGGCATCACCCACTTTTTCCAAAAGAGGGTCATTCCATAAGTGGAGGGGAAGATTTGGGTTATTAGTGGTGGAATTTATTGTTATTAAGATCAAGTTTCTAAGATTGTGTCATGCATGTCTTGGTGTAACTCATCCTTTTTTTGTGTCACTTTATGATTGGGGCATTAGATCATTATTGATTATAGCTTCAAAGTCTTATAAAATGTTTTCTAACTTGGTAAATTAAGTTTCTTTCAAATGTGTTGCATAGACTTAACATTTCATCCAAAATATTAAATATTCAATAGTTAGGAAATCTTATGATATTCCAAGATTCTTATTTTATAAGTTTTGGAGAAAGCACCATATTTTTTTTTGCTAACACTATGCAATATTGTGAAGAAGTCAAAGTAATATTTTTTTTGAAAACCTAATTGTTGAAAAACAAGGTAAAGGAAAGCTAGAATATGAACTTATGTAAGTGAATTCAAATCTGAAAATCATATTACCAAATCAGAAATAAACATGTGATTGCAACAAACATCATAATATAAAAAACAACAAACAAAATGTGACACCAGATTTACATGATGAAACCCTTTCAAGAAAAAAACTCCACCCAAGAAAAGAGGAAAAGTATATTATTAATCTTTCAATGAGAGTACACAATAATAAACTTCACTACTAATCTCTAATCAAATCGACAACACCCTATTACAGTTTGCAAGAACTCAATATGAAATTACCATCCCATGGCTCCAATTTTAGAAATTGTGGGGGGTAAAACCACAAATGGTAAACCGAAACAAGAGGTGCAAAACCACCTACAAAAACCAATGCCCCTCTTCTTGGACAACCATAAGACATAATAAAATATTAATTGGATATTCAAGACTCTCAAATGGGTACCTAACCCATAGCTTATCCAACTCCTTTCTTTTTGGATGCTTGGGGGACCTTTCCACTTCCCAATAAAATACCAACATACACCTTTTCTTCTCCAATCTTGGAATCCCACTCTAAAACCTTTCATATTCCATTTTGGGAACCTAAGAGTGATGCCTTATTCTATTCGATGTGTAACCTCCACCAATATTAAATTCTCTCTTTAAAATATAATTACAACATGCCAAAATTTAATATTTTTCTCTCATATCTCCTAGAACACATTCCAAGGAACATGAAGACGTAAAAATGAAATAGGATTACAAGGTTAATGTCGCTTTATCCTAACACTAATGTGGAGGAAGGAGAGAAAAATAGTATGGTCAAAAATTTAGGAAGCCTCCCAATACTAGGGTAGAGTTTAGGGGAGGTTTGGATAAGGGATTTATTTCTAAAGAGATAGTTTCCTTTAATAGGGTGCAAATTATAAGGTGACAAGGTGAGTTTTATTGGAGATTTAGTTGTTAGATGGTGAAAAATGGGATCTTTAAGCTAAGCTCTTAACCTAAATCACTCATTCCACCTTAAATATTGTCATGTCACGAAATTGGAGGTAGATTAATTTAATTAATTAAGTTGTCCAAATAGTGTTATTTCATGAGGATGACTAATTAATTATTTTGATTAAATTAAATATTAATTTAATTATTTATAAAGTTATCCTAAAAATAATATATCAGAAGGTGACTTTATATTTAATTAATTTAATTGTAAGTGACAAATAAAATAATATCAAAAAGTCAATGAAATAAAATAATATTTTATTCTAGAAGCTTCTTGGAGACTTGTTGACAAATCTATTTAAGAGGTTGTTGGCTAAGCATTTCAACACACTTGACTTGGAATTCATTTTACACTTTACCTGTGTTGAAGCTAGGGGAAAACCCTCGATTGTCGTTCATGATACGATTGTCGTTCACTCCTCGTTCACCTATCCCACCGATATCCATTTACATTTTAGTCATTAAAATGTTGTAGTTATTCCAATAAAAAATTAAACATTACACTAGTATATGTTCATTACTTAGTCTGTAACCAACCAACAAAAGAAAACAAATTTAAACATATATTGGTACAATTATGTTTTCAACACAAGTCAACTTGCACAAAATAAAGTCATTTATGAATTAAATAAGGTACACTGATGTTTACAATAACCATTCCATGCAAGTGGCTTAAAGCTTCTAGTGCACTGTATTTACATTTATACATAAACAGTTAATGGTGCACAATGTCACATAATTTAAAACATTATGAAGAGTTAATGGTGCATATGCTGACATAATACAAAACATTAATCAAATTTATAAGCTATCAGTTGCACAATCGCCCACACATCCCTTGACATCTTCATGCATTAACTTCATCTACTTCTGGTACCTACATAAATAGTTAATGGTGTAAGGCTCCCTAATATACCAAAAAACATAGTATAATTCACATATCTGACTGAATTTAATAGACCCACCTGTTTTGACAATTAAACCAAATATAAAATTGATTTCCTAAAGGCCACGACAAAACTTAGGCATAGATGGCCACTACAAAATGAAATGACAGATTGTTTCCCACAAAAAATTCAAATTTAAAACTCACCCACCACAATTCAATGCATTCAATTTACCCATTCGAATGATTTTTTAAGAGGGAATTCCCACGGTCATTTTCATTACGAATTCTCCCCTGCTTTCACTAAATATCCTCTGCAAACTTTAGAGCTTACTAAAGCAACTTTTGCACATTCCTCTTAAAAGAGAGCTTATTCAGGTCAGTGCACCCAAAATAAGTAAATTCATGGGTTTATTTATCAGTATACTGGATTTACATTTATGTTGTAGACCTGTTTCATTATTCAATATTATCTTTTATATTTATGTACTCAGTGTTTACATTATTTTCAACCTCTTTGTTTTATATTTATGTTGTTTATTTCAATATTCAATATAATCTTTTCTATTTAAGTACTCACTGGTTACATTATTTTTAGGCATACTGTTCTACATTTTTGTTGTTTGTTTTATTATTCATGTGATCCTAAGAATTTTACCCTACTCTAATGTGCAAAATAACTTAAAAATGCAAGTGATAAAATACTAAGGACACTTCAAGATTAGCCTAAAGAGTGATAAAACAAGAAGGTAAGTAGATAAAACAAGATGCAAATGGTTTCACCTTCCTTGTTGTTGACAACTCCTTGATTGACCCTTGCTTGGGATGATTTTGTGTGCTTCTTAGATGACTTCTTTAGTGACTAAATGCAAGATCAACTTATGCAAAATGATTAGAAATGGATAGCTAGATGATAGAGGATGATTGAGAATGCAAATTGGCAGCATGTAGTTATAAAAATCAAAAGTGTTGAAAATGCCCTTGAAGAGGGGGTATTTATAGGAGAATTTGAATTCTCTAGAGAATTCAATGGCCAAGATTGATCCAACAAGGTCAAGATGAAGGGCTATGGTGGGTTGAGAATCCACAAGCCCTCACATCTTGACATGTGGATGGTGAAGTGGCCAAGAGAAGATGAGGTGTAAATGAGGTGTCAAAAAGGTACATGAGGTGGAGGAAGGACAAGCCCCTTGGGGAGTGAGAAGATTTCTTCAAAAAGGGATTCCTTGTCCCCAAGTGGGAGTGAAAGGGACATTTGAAGAATTTTGGAATTCCTCAAAAATCTACATGGGAAAAGGAAAGGTGGTTGGGGATATAAATGTGAATTAAAAATTCACATTCTTAGGAAAGTCTAAAAAATAAAAGGTAGGCTCCAAAAAGGTGGGACTTGGTCACATATAGAGATTGTGACAAGTCCAAGGTTCTAGAAGCCTTGGAAGGATAGAATATGAATTAAAAATTCACATATAAAAAAGGGGAATCTAGGATAAATAAATGTGAATTAAAAATTCAAATGGGAAAGGGGGTCAATGCCAAAAGAAGGTAAATGCAAAGGTTGGCTAAAAAGTGGTGCTAAATCTAGTTAATGACCTTGGTTAAGGTTGTGCAAATATTGGATTAGACTAATTAATGGAAGATTAGAGGTAAGTGGCAAATGTAGGAGGATGTGAAATTAATCTTTGATTATCATAATCATGAATTAATTAAATTAATTCAGATTATGGCAAGATTATGGAGGATGTGACAAGGAGAGAGAAAATGAAGAATTTTAAATTGATTTAAAATCAAAAGGGTAAAAATGACTAAATTAAATAAATTAGTGTATTTATTTAATTTAGAGAGGAAGAAGGTGAAAGATAAAGTATTAATTATTAAATTAAATACTTCACAAATATGAGATAAAAGGTGTAATATTAATTTAGTAAATTAATATTAATATGATAGATGGAAAGGCAGTAAATTTAATCATATGGGAGTGATTAAATTTAGATGTCTACATTTTGCCCCTCTTCGAAATATTGTTAGGATAACAGTGTTTTGAAGAAAAATAAAATGCAAATTAGGGAGGAAGTGACAGATCGTGATGCCCCTAGTGTGGAAGAGGTTAATGATGCCCTAATGACCAGGTTGAAGGAATAGAGGAATGGTATGCCCCCTCGAGAAGGAGGTCAGGGAAAAAGGGGGTCCCCAGGTGACATCTCGATAGGAAGAAAATAAGGACACCGTTGAATAGAGCTCAAAAAACTAAGCAATTTTGGTTTTTGAATGGAGGTGATCTGACGCACGGTTTGCAAATGGCAGCCTCGGGAAGTTTGGGATTAGTGGGAGGAATAAAAAGTTAAACAAAAGGTAAAAAATACCTTTTTGGAGGAAGGGGTTAAAAAGGGAATTTTAAAAATTACCTTGGTCATTTTCACTGTAGCAGTTGAGAGGAAGAGAGTAGAGGAGTGAAAGCGGATGAGGAGAAACAATGACGACAGACAATGACACCGCGATCATGCACCGGGGGATGAGGTGCATGCATTATACAGTGGGGGCACGGGCAGACAGCATGTGAGTAGTAACAAACCCTCCTATTTAATTTACGCACTTTTTACGTAAAAATTTAAAATTTGAAAACGTGGGTTTTATGAAGTAGAAAAATTAGAAAAACGGGTCGGGAGTGGATTAGGCTAAAAAGGTTAAATGTAGCAGAAAATCAAAAAAAGGGGGGGAAGAGTTGGGCGGTAGGGCCAGCCATAGGGGCACCGCCATAGTCTGGGGCAGAGCAGGGGTCACTGACCGCCTGTTCTTGATGAGACACGACCACCCGGTCGAGGCGGTCCCAGCCCGACCCGGCAGATCTAAGCCACCTTGGGAGAACCTGTGCCTTGCCCGAGTGACCACCCCAGAGCCAGGAGGCGGGTTCAGCCCAAGTAGTGGTGGTAGTACGCCCTCGGCCGGTGATGCAACCCCTATGCAGTAGAACCTGGTGCCCTGGAAATAGGAGGCGGTCCGATAGGCTAAATGGACCAAGCTCTAACTATGATGATAGTAGTGACAGTGGACACACTTTTCTTGCCAATGAGCAGTCGCCAGTGAGGCGGACCCGCCCGGCCAGAAGGCAGTAACCAAGAACAACACCTCGGCTGGCAGGCAGACCTCCCGTATGGTGAGACGCCCTCTGCAGCGGGCGGATGCATACTGTTGCGGAAGATAGCGGTTAGGTCAGGTCGGGGAACAGCGGGAGGGTGAAAGGGAAGGTGGCAAAATGCAGTAAGAAAGGCAGATACAGAAATGGACTAATGATAGAAGTGTTCATGTATGCAGAGCTTTGAGCAGTTACGAGTGCATGAGTGACGGTTCGAGGTGATGGCAGCGATAAACGGTAAGGATCAGGCGGCATTGGATCACGTAGGTTTAGGTCATTGTGTTTAGTTTCTAGTGGTCAGAGCACATTCAGCAATGTTGACAACATTGATAGAGAGATGGAGCTCAGAGACATCCACATTTCATTTCCCTATAGGAGAGATGACTGTGATGTTGGAGGATGTGTGGCGTATTCTGAGGCTGTCGATTACCGACCGGTTAGTGAGCGAGGTGGTGTCCACAGGGGCGAAGTTATAGGAGACTTGAGAGTTTTGTTTGGTCATGTGACGCTACCCCTGGTGAAGGGGCAGTTGGATTTGGACAGGTGTTTGGCAGTAGGGGTGCCAGCTTTACCGTTATTCCTATGTGGGCTGATTAGTGGGATACTGTTACCAGATCGGAGTAGACGGTTATGTAACCTATGCTATATGGAGGTGATCTGACATATTGTCGAGTGGCGAGGAGGGTCGTTTTTGTGTGGTTCATGTGTATTTGCTTAGCTGTACAAAGATATGTACGAGATCTGCTGTCGAGAGGTAGCGAGTGTGACACATGTGACGCTACTGCAGATTTGGGCGTGGGAGCATATTGCAATGACTAGGTCGATAGTGGTGAGGAGGGGGGCAGTGGATGACTGTGAGCCCGTGGCTTGGGAGTATGGGGAGGAGGGAGGGTAGGTTTTTCGCTATGAGATGCAGGGGGAGATGGAGAGGTGGAGGAGAGAATTTGATGATCTGCGTTTGAGGGACATAGAGTGGCGACCATATAGGGTGTGTCAGTTTAGGGGATGGACGGATACGAGGAGTCATGAGTGGTATTTTTTGAGCCGGTGTTTTATTATTGGTACTCTACTGCGCATAGTAGAGTCTCATCGACCAGACAGAGTGCTGAGACAGTTTGGGGTGATACAGGATATTCCGACGGCGCCTATTCTGTTCCAACAGTATAGTAGAGAGCTACCATGGGGAGGCCGCATAACACCAGCGACAGCCAAAGCGTCATGGAGGGCAGCAGGATAGGTGGCTTATCCAGGGAGAGTAGGAGGAGAGTAGGTGCCAGTGGTGACCGAGTGATATCGGAGGTGGTTCTAGAATAGGTTATGGGAGAGGATTACCCTTGTTCAGCCTATTTTGAGGGTAGCGGGTGTCGGAGCAAAGGATGAGCAGAGAGTACGGAGGGAGAGGAGAGGAGGGGATCAACAACGGCGAGAGGGTGTGGCAGTGGTAGATGAGGGGGGACAGGAGGAGCTGGAGGGGGATGAGAGAGAGCAGGCTGGCAGAGCAGGGAGGAGGAAGAGGAGACATCAGAGATGAGGCCAGAGAGAGGGTCGGCAGCAGGAGAGGGGGCTGCCACAGAGAGCCCAGGGGGAGCAGAGGGTGGAGGAGGTGATGGATGTGGATGATATGGAGGATGTGGAGGTGGTAGGTGTGAGGGATGTTGTAGAGGAGGGGAGGAGACAGTTCGTGGTAGGACGACATGGTCAGCCACGGCGGTTGCGGATTTGACCGACTACAGAGAGTCATGAGGCTCGTCAGGAGCCGGAGAGTGGAGGGGATGAGGATGTTAGAGCAGCCCCAGAGGAGGAGAGGAGGTCGCCACGAGGTCGATTCATGGTTGAGAGACAAGGAGAGGCAAGATGATTTTGGGTTCGCCAGATTGTGGAGGACCATGAGGAGTGACAGGAGCAGGGGGATAGGGAGCAGCCAGCAGGTGAGGAGGATGAGACAGAGCAAGTGGTTGGGGAGGAGGATGTGATGGATGTGGACAGAGATGTGGCAGAGGAGGATGTTGTGGCAGCAGAGGCATTAACTTTAGTTCCCTATGTACCAGAGGATCCCATTGTGCAGGCGAGGGGAGCAGAGGTGAGAGTATAGATGGCAGAGCGAAGAGTGAGGACTCTGGAGGCCAAGCTAGCCAGAGTAGAACGAGAGGCCTTGAGAGATTATGAGGCCATGGTTTTCGAGCTAGGGGGAGTGGTGGAGGAGAGAGACAGGGCACAGTTAGAGGTGTAGAGGATACAGGGTGAGTTGAATAGTATGACATGAGACCGCGACAGATTGCAAGCAGAGGTCGTGGTTTTACAGGCCAGGGGGAGCCAGAGGAGAGGACAGAGCAGGGAGTTGATCAGGGGACAGGAGGTACTAGTCAGCAGTCAAGAGATCTCCAGCGAGACTAGGACGAGCTTCAGGACATGGTACATTGTCTTGAGCAAGCAGTTGGAGATATGGGGTTGATGCAGGAGAGGGAGGCTATGGCAGTGGAGCAGGCATAGATTATGTGGGTTGAGAGGGACGCAGCACAGGCGCAGGTGCAGGTGATGGAGGTGGAGAGGGATGTGGCATAGGCGCGCATTCAGAGTGAGAGAGCCGTAGCAGAGGCAGAGATACAGTCATTGCAGAGGGGGGAGAGATGAGGCGGTAGTAGAGGTAGCGACTCTCCGGAGAGAGAGGGATTCGGCAGAGCTGCGGGCACAGGCTCTCCAGAGGGATAGAGATGTGGTGGTGACTTGGGCACAGGGAGCTGAGAGGGAGAAAGATGCAGTAGAGATGCGGATGCAGACCCTATAGGCAGAGAGGGATGCCACGATGGCTCGTGTTCCAACAGGTTAGGGTGTGGGTGGGATGCTAGGAGTAGATATGCAGATTGTGGAGAGAGAGAGAGGGATGCAGCGGTGGCACGGGCAACGGCTGCAGAGGAGATGAGGGATAGATTACAGGCAGAGTTGGCACAAAGCCAGTTGGCTCAGGAGGCATGGGAGCAGGAGAGGAGATCTATTACCAGGGACCGAGACCGGTATCATCACGAGCGGAATTCCACTCGGGTCCAAGTTGCAGAGCGAGAGGAGAGCATGAGGGAGGCAGGTTTTTGGATGGCTGCATATTATGATGCAGTTCCTGATCCGACACAGTGGATATTCTGTTATACTCGGCAGACACCTCAGATGCCAGTGCCATCTCAGCCATTGGGGACACGGACCCGTGGGTACAGTGATTCACCAGGGGTTTCACCAGGCAGGGGAGCAGGACTCGAGTCACCACAGAGATCAGATGTGGGGAGTTCATTCGGGAGGTGATAGGCTACTGAGTTTTTAACAGATGTAGGGTGGAGTTTGTAGGATTTATTGACAGAGATTAGAGATGTTCCATATCTCTGGATTTTATATTTTATCATATGATGTATGATGGACATGTGATAGATATCATATTATTTTGATATGGGACAGTTCTTATTGACACCATGTAGTATGTTTCTTTTTATGATGGGTGATTATATGCATGTGTATATGGTATTACGTGTTTATGTGGATGGATGCATTGGTCTATTTATGCTCATGTTTATGATATGAGATGTTCATGTGGATGATTGGATATATGTTCTTGTGAAATACGAATAATTTTATTGATGCAAATATGCGCATGGTGATATGTTGTGTACCTATGGGATCTATGATGATTTATATATATGGATGCCTAGTTGACTTATTTGTCATGTATGTATATGTGTACGACGGGTTTTGTGTGAACATTTTACATATGCAGGATGTGATGTATTATGCGTCTACCACTTTGTGATGTAGGTGGTGATGTATGTATGGACCTAACATGTGGTGATGCAGGTGACGATGGATATATGGACCTAACACGTAATGCAGGTGACGATGGATATATGGAATAGTACTTTTGTAATTTTAAAGGAAATAACACACGGCCATAAGTGCTAGAACTGACATGATAATGGGAGGTGGGTATGTGGTGATTGTGAGGATGGATGTCATTTGGCATCTATCAAAAAGTATCAGTATCCTGAAAAGAATAGAAAAGAATGGGGGAAAGCATTTGCACAACCAAAACCATAGGGTGAGTGTAATGCAATGATTATGAAAATGCAATCCTAATTCAATTTTTCATCTTTGGAGTACTGGTTTTTGCTATAGCATAAGACACAAGATGCCAAGGTATGAAGAACCAAGGCGGGTTAGTGTCTAATGCATGAGACAAACACACCAGACAAGAAGGCTATACCAATACCCCAAAGTCATGAATACCTTGTCGGGTCTGGTATTGAGATAACCACAAGCACAAAAGGATGCCCCAACAGAACACACGACCTTGAGGATCTTGGTGGGTACTATGCGGGACAACCAAGAAGACACAATCAAAGAAAAGATCAAGATATGCCCCTATGTGGACCAATCGCAATCAATTTCAAAATGTCCATTGCCATAGGATCAAGGGGATAGATGGAATTGATGAGGTCTGCTAGGAAGGATGTATCCTGATGAGACCTATGATGGATGCTAAGCGAAAAGATTGATATGATATAGGATATTCAAAATTAATTAGATTTGTTGGTACAAGTGGGTCTTGTTTGTTAAGGACCAGCTAGATAAAGGCATAGATTGATGACACAACACAAGGGAGACAAGACACAACCTAAAGACCTAGGGGCTCAGGGGCCGATCAGAGATTAGCCTTGCCTACGTGAAAGCGCAGAGCCCTCGTAGTTCATGGAAAAAGACCATGGATAAAGCGGAAAGAAGACAATGGTGACTGATGATGAAGGACACAACACGCGACAGACAAATGCCCCGGGGGAGGATCAAATGACCAACCTTGCCTATGTGAAAGCGCAGGGGCAACGTAGTTCGATAAAAAGACCATGGATAAAAGCGAAAAGGGACTAGTGAAGACGAATTGATGGAGGACCAAAACAAGTTGATCCAAAAATGCTCTGGGGGTAGATCAAATGATCGGCCTTGTCTATGTGACAGTGCAGGGGCAACGTAGTTCGACAAGGGATGAAAGCAACGCGGGAGGATGAGATCTAGGTGGAGACCGACACGATGGATGATCCTATATGATGACACAGACCGACCAAAAAAGGGAATGAAAGTCATAAGCTCAAAGTGGGGTATAAAGAAGCTCAGGATGAGGGATAGATAAGGTGGGTCATCCAGTGCTCAATCAACAAATACCAAACGGCCTAGGTTGATGTGGATGGGGATGATAGTGCGGATGACAACATAAAATAATTAGGATGCCAGGTAGATAATGATTAAGCCCTTTACAAATGGCGCCTGTTGACAGGTTTTCACCATCCATACTTATCCAAGGCGCCACCAAGAGGTGGTTTTCACCATAGGACGGATTTATTTTTCTTTACTATTTTTTCGGATTTTTTTTTTTGGTCACTTTTTTTATTTTTTTGATTGTTTTGATTTTTTTTTTATTTTTTTTATTTTTTTTTATTTTTTGATAGGGTAGATCAAACAAACTTAAGCGTAGAACCTTTTCAGATGGAGAATATTGATAGGTTCGTCAAGGGGATCTCCTTCCAGAGTAGTCAACCTGTAGGCTCCAGATCCATATTTGGCGGTTATGATATACGACCCTAGCCAGTTTGCCTCAAATTTTCCTTTCTTGTCATGGTCTTGCTGAGTGCGTTGGTTTTCTTTGAGGACAAGCTCACCAACCTGGAATTGTCTAGGACAGACCTTTTTATTGTAATGACATTTGAGACGATTCTGGTATGCTTGCAGATGATCATAGGCTTTTATTCTTCGTTCATCCAGTAACTCTAGCTGTGCAAGCCGTGCAACACGAGCATCTTCTTCGTTGATAAGGTTCTTCAGAGAAATTCTCAATGATGGAAGCTCAACTTTGATTGGCAAGACGGTGACAGCACTGTATACTAAAGAGTAGGGGGTGGCGCCTGTTGGGGTGTGGATGGATGTACGGTATGCCCAGAGGGCAGGATGAATATGAAGGTGTCAATCTCGTCCAGTGTTACTGACAACCTTTTTGAGTATGTGGATGAGGGTCTTGTTGGTTGCTTCTGCCTAACCATTACCCTGAGGGTAATAAGGCGTCGACCAACGATGCTGGATATGGAAGGTGTCGTAGAGGTGTTTCATGGCTTGGTTCTTAAAAGGTTTTTCGTTATCAGAAATGATGGTGGACGGGATACCATATCTGCAGAGAATATGGTAGAGGATGAACTTGGAAATCTGAGTACTGGTAATTTGTGAGAGTGGCATTGCTTCCACCCATTTGGTGAAGTACTCAGTTGCAGTGATGATGAATGTATGGCCATCAGATGATGGTGGGTAAATCTTGCCAATCAAGTCGAAACCCCATTGAGAAAAGGGCCATGGTGCTAGAAGGGGTTGAAGATCTTGTGCTGGCGCGTGAATCAAATCTGCATGTTGTTGGCATGGAAGGCACTTCTTCACAAATTCGCAAGCATCATGTTCCAATGTAGCCCAATAATATCCACCTCGTAGGATCCTTTTGGCCAGAGCCATACAATTTGAGTGAGCCCCACAAATACCACCATGTACTTCCATTAGTACCGTTTGGGCCTCAGACTCATTCAGACATCTAAGGAGGATTCCATCATACCCACGACGATAAAGCGTATCACCAACAATGATGTATCGGGACGAACGATGGATAAAGGATTTATGTTGGTTGCATGTAAGTTTTGGGGGTATGATATTATCACGGAGGTAAGTGTATATGTCTTGGTACCATAGGGAGGCGGGATCTACAATATCACACACCATGTCAGTCTCAGGAACATCATATGCAGGGATTAAAAGCTATTCAACAAGAAACTCACACTCTGTTAAGTCCTTAGGCATGTCAATCAGGGAACCAATAGTGGCCATTGCATCTGCCGCTTTATTTTGTACCCAAGGGATTTGGTCAAACTGTATGAAGGTGAAATATTATTTGAAATCATCCACCATGCATTTATAGGGTAACAATTTATCATCTTTTGTGAGGAATTCATCATTAACTTGTCTAATAACCAGCAAAGAATCACCAAAGACTTTCAAATGGGTTATGTGCCACTGTTTTGCAATTCTGAGGCCGGTGAGGAGAGCTTCATATTCTGCCATATTGTTGGTACAGGGAAATGCTATCCTAAATGATTTTGGGATGTAGTCACCTTGAGGAGTGACTAATAGAATTCCTGCCCCAGATCCTCTATGAGTGTATGATCCATCAAAATATAACGTCCAAGTTGGTGCTTCTGTCACTGTGTAGATTTCTTCATCCGAGAATTCAGTGTCTAGTGGGTAGGCATCTACTAATGGTGCTTCAGCCAATTGATCAGCAATAACCTATCCTTTTATGGCTTTTCGCTTTACATACTCTATGTCAAATTCGCTTAGAAGCATGACCCATTTGGCCATGCGGCCAGTCAAAGTAGTTCTAGATAACAGATACTTCAAGGGATCAATTTTGGCGATTAATTTGACCGGATGGCTGAGCATGTAATGACGAAGTTTATGTGTGCTGAAAACTAGTGCAAGGTAAGCTTTTTCCATGTGGGAGTAATTTAACTCATATCCAACTAGTGTTCGGCTGATGTAGTAGATTGCCCTCTCTTTGAATGACTCATTGTGTTGTGCCAATAATGCCCCCAGTGCGACTGAGGTAGCAGATATATAAAGTAAGAAGGGTTTTCCTAGAATAGGCGGCATCAAAATCGGTGGATGAGCTAAATATTCCTTAATTTTATCAAAACCCATCTGACACTATGGGGTCCATTGGAAGGTGGAATCTTTCTTCAAAAGATGGGTGAATGGCTGGCATTTATCTGCGAGCTAGGCTATGAACCGACGGATGGACTGCAACTTCCCCTGGAGGCTTCTTAACTGCTTTAGATTGCGTGGAGGTGGCATGTCCAGAATAGCTTTTACCTTGGTGGGATCCACCTCAATGCCCCTGCGCGAGACTATGAAACCCAACAACTTCCCTAACGTGACCCCAAAGACACACTTTTTTGGATTTAGCCGCAACTTGTAATGCCCTAACCGCTCAAATATCTTCTTCAGGATAGCAGGATGTTCTGCTCGTGTTCTGGATTTCCCTAATAGGTCATCAACATAATCCTCCATGATGATATGTATGAGGTCATGGAAGATGACTGTCATTTCCCTCTGATACGTTGCCCCCGCATTTTTGAGACCAAAGGGCATAACATTGTAACAGAAAGTGCCCCAGGGAGTCGTGAAGGCAGTCTTGTGTTGGTCTTCAGGTGCAATTCGAATCTAATTATAACCAGAGAAGCCATCCATAAGGGATAACATCTCATGTCCCGCTATTAGGTTGACCAACATGTCAATGTTAGGAAGAGGGAAATCATCTTTTGGGCAGGCTTTGTTAAGATCCCTGAAGTCCGTGCAGACCCGAATGTCTCTGTTTGGTTTGGCAACTGGAACTATATTGGAGATCCATTTTGAGTAGTCAATTGGTCTGATAAATCCCACGTCCAGTAACTTCTCCAATTCCTTCTTGACTAACAACGCAACTTGCAGAGCTTTTGCTTGACAAGCTTGGCGTCTGGGCGAATGTCTAAGTGATGAACCACTAAAGCAGGGTCTAAGCCTGGCATGTCTGAGTATGACCAAGCAAAGTTAACGATTCCTTCTCGGAGTAGCTGTACAAAGACTGAATACTCTTGTTCCAAGAGTGACTTAGCTACATAGGTGATCTTAGGACTGTCATCGGTTCCCAAATTAATTTCTTGCATCTCTTCAATCAGAATAGAGGATTGGGCAGATAAATGAGTTCCCATAAGGGGAAGATGAACATCTCCATCTTCCGGTGCCTCTTCGAGGTTTTCGCCATCAAATGCGTGCTTTATTTTTACTTTTTCCAGGTCAGGGAGTGCCTCAGGGAGGTTTTCACTCGATGACCGCCTTTTACTTTTCTTATTTTTATTTTTGCGACTGGAGTGTTCATCCTCTCCCAATCCCATAAGGTTGACATATGTGTCCGCAGACATATTGACAGGTGTGGTATTATGTAGGTCCCAATCAATAAGTTCAGGGTGACAAAGGGATAGGCTAATGGTGCAAACGGATAGGCATTGGAACATGGATGATAAGTCAGTGTGATCAACATCATCATACGCATGTATGATGGATTCCTCCTCAGGTATGTCTACCAATGAGCCATCGTCCATGGTGATACTATTGGAAGTATTAGATGATGTTGCGGGGCTTTTCTATTTTCTGTCATACCCAATGCCTACTTTCTTTGGTAACTGTGGTGTATCAATGGGTTGCAACCGCCCTTGTTCCTCTTTACCTAGGCCTCTACCTTGATAGTTATGTTTTTCCACGAACTTTGTTGGCCAAGGATACTTTTCCTGAAAATATTTCTTTAGAGGAGTTTTTGGTTCGGGCTCTTCTCGGTAGACCCATTGGCTTATGTCCTCCTCTGGTGCATCGATCTTGACACTCGGAGATCTGAAAGTGGTATTAGGGATGTTTTTGCCACTGAAGGTGATAGTCTTGTCTTCCTTTTGCATAGCATGTGAAGGTTGACCATATTCGTGTGGTGACAGTGGCATGGTGGCTACATTGAGAGCCGTATGCATTTCATATTCACCACACCCTTTGTCAATGATCTGGACTTTGATGACTGAAGGATTAGTGGTGGAGGATGGAGTGGTTATCATGGTGGATGGTGGATTAGAGGATGATGACTGGGATGCCCCCATTTCAACCCTAGGACAATAATGTAAATAGGGAAAAGACGCTTCTAAAGCGCGGTAGTATTCGAATGGTTAGGGGTCGGCATAGATGGTGACTTCTTGTCCGTTGACAGGGAATTTCAGGCATTGATGGCATGTGGAGGGGACGGTTTGCATAGCGTGGAGCTATAGGTGGCCAAGGAGGAGATTATATGGTAAGTCCAGATCAAGGACATGACAGGTGGTATATTGGAGCACAGGTCCCACTTGGATAGGAAGACTGATAATTCCTTCTGAATTTCTTTCTGCATTATCATAAGCTTTGATTGTAATGATCTGGTTGCTTAAGTCCGCTTGAGTATACCCCACCTGTTTTATGAATTTCAAAGTACATAAATTGAGGGCAGAGCCATTATCTACCAAGACCCTTTTTATTTTATGGCGGGCAACTATGAATTCGATATGTAAGGGGCGGTTATGACTGACATCGATGTTTGGCATATCGTTTTGGCTGAAGTGGAGGTGATGAGACAAAGCCAAGTGTCCCACCAAAGCTTGGAATTGTGTGGGGTCGATGTCATTTGGCACATGGGTTTCCTGCAAGGCTCTATTGAGGATTTCTTGATGTACCAGGGAAGACTTAAGCAAATCCAAAATTGATATATGAGCGGGGGTCTTCCTTAGGTGATCAAGGATGTTGTACTGAGAGTTCACAGGAGTTGGTTGGGTGGGTGCAGAGGCTGCAAGGATGGTGATGCGGGCTCGTCGTGTAGTAACAACACATTGAGGGTCTTTGGATTTAACGTGTATCATGGATACTCGGGGTTCCACCTGCTCAATGTAATGAATAACACCTTCATAATTGAAGGGCACATTCTTGTAATTCACATTATTTGTGCTGTTGTTTTGAGGATTACTGTTGGAGGTGCTAGGGCCTTGATTATGGTTTGGGAAGGCATTTTGATAGATCTGCAGTTGAGCATTAGACGACGAAGGTTGACTGGGGTCAACCTTGATATCTCCTCAATCAATGAGATCTTGGACATAATTCTTCAAACCCTGACACTTATTCAAAGAGTGTCCCTTGATTTTATGGAAGTCACAATACTCATTTTCTTTAAACCATGCTGGTTTGGGTTTGGACTCGTCAAATAGTTTGGTGACAGGGTATGTGATGGGGTAATTGATTTGTAGCAATTTATTAAAAACAACACTCAGGGGTTCACCCAATTGGGCATATTGACGTTTGGTATTCCCCTGATTTTTTTGGTTTGACTGTTGAGGGGGACGAGGTGCCCCTTGTGGTATAGATATGGCATTGGGTACAGATGGTTGTTGTTTTTGGGATGCATTAGCCACTTGAACATTTTTGGTGTCTGTCACGCCGTCATTTACTGCATTCTTGTTCTTGTTCCAGAATCGTGGTTTATCTCCAAATGACTTCTCTTTATCATGACTGTGTATTTTGATGTGTCCTTTGGCAATAAGGGCACATTCAAGGATGGGTCCCTTTTCCACTATCTCTGCAAAAGTGGTGACACAATGTAGCCTAAAATTGTGGGCCATGTCAAGATGAGAGTTTTCCACAAAAAGAGTAACCATGTCTTTTTCTTTCAGAGGATTTTTCATTCGAGTTGCTAATGCACGCCACCGTTGGAGGTAGCTGGTAAAGATTTCTCCATCACGTTGTTTCTCTTTTAGGAGATCTAAGGTGTCTGTATCCTTCTCCAAATTGAAAGAGAAGTAGGATACAAATTTTTTTAATAAGTCTGCAAAAGTTTTTATGGACCCCTTTTCAAGAGTCATGAACCAATCTAAGGCGTGGCTTGCTAGGCTTCGTGGGAACAAGTGCAAGAGATAATTGTCATTATACATGACTTCTTGACACTAGGAATAAAAGTCTTGCAAGTGAGCCTTAGGGTCTTTGTTTCCCTTGTATTTGTCAAATTTTGGTATCTCGAAATGTTTAGGAAACAGGATCAATGAGATGGAGGGATCAAACGGATATGGGCATATATCTTCAAATTTGAATGATTGTTTTGTAGCCCTAGCTTGAAGGTCCTTAAGTGCGGCTTTGATTTCCAACAAATCTGAGCTAGTTGGTGGTGGGTTGGGGGGATATTGATGATAGGATGATGAGGGATCCTGCTGAAAGGGCGTCGGATTGTTGAAACACAGGTTTGGATGATTGGATGATGACATGGCCTACTGATAAGATGAGGGATTTTGTTGATACGGGGGCTGTTGTTGTGGGGGATAATATGGATTTTTCTGATAAAAGTGCGAGGCAGGTTGTTGAAGAACTTGGATGGGACGTTGCGTGGTGACTTGTTGGAGTTGAGGGTATTGTTGTGATTGTTGGAAGGTCGCATAAAGAGGTTGTTGGGGAAATTGTTGTTTATTTTGATAGTACTAGTGTTGGGGAGGTTGTTGTTGTGACGTCAAGTGTTGTATGGGCTGAGGTGGGATATTGTGTTGTGGTTGAGCTTTCAGACGCAAAATGGATTCAAGAAAGGGGGATATGGTCTGAGCAATAGGTCGAGATGGATTTCCTAGTGATTGGTAGGGCGGTTGTTGTGGATGAGATGGCAGAGGTAGCGTAGAAGTGTTTTGTAAAGGGGGTTGTTGGGTACCGCTTGGAATGTTCAGCTGGGGTGTGCCTTGTGGAGGTAATTGAGGCAGAATGTTAGATTGGTGAACCTGTTGAGGTGGTAGATTTGTAGTCCCAGGAGGTGGAAGCAATGTGGCAAAGGAGGTGCCCCCAACGTTGACTGTAGGTTGGTTCGGAGGAGGGGGTGCAGTTAACGTTAATGGTGGAGGTTGTGGAATTTTTTGTGGCATACCGTAGGAAAAAGGATTATTGGGATCAGGCGCTTGAGGTCCTCCTATAGCTGAAGTTGAAGTGTGTGGGGGATAGTTAACTTGATAAAGAATGGCATTGCCAAATTCAGGTTGATGCCAACCCTCAACTGGAGGAACATTGGAGAAGTATGAACCTTCTGGTGCATTTTGGGACCCTTAGAGTACGTTAGATGGGGAACCCCTATATTTGGACCAGTCAACATTCGAGGGGGGTTTGACACCCTTCTCAATTAGGTGGGCCAAGATTTCTTCCCCATGTTTTTCGAGCAAATGGTTAGTCATTTGTGCATTGGCAGGATTACTAAAATGTTCTTCAAGTGTGAGTTCAGGTTGATTAACCATACTCTCTTCACCATGTGGCGAGTTATTCTGATTCTCAGTGTTGGAGTGTGATGAAGTACCATTATGAGGATCATGAGGGATGTTGGTACCCTTGTTAGGATCTGATAAGACATTCCTCGCGTTGTTAGGATCTTGAGGGTTGTTTGATTGGGCATTTTGGGCTTGATGGTCGGCCATTTTCTTTGCCCGTGATCGGGTCTGAACGGGCATGCAAATGTGTTATGAGTAGATTAATGCTTTTGACGAATGATTTGATTGTGATTGGATGAGGTGTGATTTTGATAGGATTTGGATTTTGATTAGATTTTGTTGGGATATATTGGATCAGATTGGATTGAATTTGGATTTGGCAAGATTGGATTAGATTGGATGGGATTAGATTTGGCACAATTGGATTGGATTGGATTGGATTGGATTGGATTATTTGGTTGATTGGACAATTTGATCGAATGATTGGTTTTGATAGATTTGGACTATTGGATGGGTATGGTTGGATGATGAAAGATGTTAAAGAGAGACCTTGAGCTTGATCAAAGGAAGCTACCCTTAGTGACCTAGAGCTTTGATTGATTAAGAGGATGATTATGGCACCGAATCCACCTTAAAATAGGAATGGATTGATTGGGCCAAGGATGATAACTTACAACACCGAATTCACCTCAAGATGAAAGCAAATTGATTGGGGTCGAAGCTAAAGACTAATCATCAAATTCAAGTGCTATGGTCAATTTGGGTAACCACTTTGTAATACAAGTTTAAGGCGGTTTGGTTATGAGTTGTGTTTGGTAGTAAAATAATGATGTTCGCTAGGTGATGGTATGGACCTTTGAATGGAATATGAGGAAATTAGAATGAATGGGTGGATTGAAGATGATTGCGAAGGGTGAGTGGGGATTTATAAGGGTTAAACAAAGGTTTGGAATGATAAGATGGAGGTTTAAACGGATCAAATGGAGGTTTTGGGGGGCTTAGAGTGACAAAATGGAGGCTTAGGATGATGAGATAATGGTTGAGAATGATTAAATGGTGATTTAGAGGCTAAATGAATCCAAACGGGACGATTGCAGGTGTTTAGGAGGGTAAATCCGCCCCTCTGCAGCAAAAATCAGGGGCGTTGATAATTTTTTGCAGCAAAACAGGGGCGCTGCCACCTTTCTGTAGCAAGATCAAGGGCGTTGCCGCCTTTCTGCAGCAAAATTAGGGGCGTTGCCGCCTTTCTGCAGCAAAATTAGGGGCGCTGCCGCCTTTCTGCAGTAAGACAAAGTTTGGTTTTGATGGAAATGGCTATGGTAAGGATGCAAAATGATAAAGTAAGGCCAAAGTATCAAAAATTTGATAGATTTTTCACAAGAAAGCACCTCAAGCAAGCACAATCCTATGATTAATATTAAGGGTATGGTTAGGCAAGGTCTTAATCTAGGATGCACAAGGCTTCTAGGGAGTCCTCGATATACTCTCAATACGTGAGGCACAATCGTAAACACCAGTCCATCACAAGCGTGAGTCGGGAACCCCAGCAAGATACTGAAAGGCTCAGACCAACTCTTCACGTCTATCTAGGTATCACCCTAGCTTCGACGCTCCGCCAATTATGACGTGACTGGATTGGGGTACAACTTTCATTCTCCCCCCTTTATATACCCCGCTGGTACGTGTGGTTGGAATCGTCTATTGGGGTGATGAAATCCCCAAGCAGGTCCCACTAAAAAGAAGACACTAACCGTTTCCAACTACTGCCTAGGCTTACACGAAGTGCAAGGAGAAAGTGAAAACAAATTAATGCCCCCTTGGGTAACACAAGAACAAACAATCACAGCAAGCAATGAAGTTTACTCCCCCTAATTAGACTATGTTCCAAAACAACAAGGATAATTTTTTACAGATCTGATCAAATAGATGGCCCTGCAAACAAATGTTAGCTGTCTTTTTCTTCGTTCTTGGTCAATTACGCCCTAATATGTTGTAAAAAATTAGCAGAAAATACCAATATCCTTTCCAAAACAATGTTAGAGGGTTATTACTTGACAATAGAAAAAAAAAATGAGAGCAAAAACGAAGCCCAAATGACTATTTTACCTTCTGAACTGTGCTGTTTTGGGGCACTACCACCTTTCTGTAGTGGACAAGAGGGCGCTACCTCGTTTCTGCAGCAAAATGGGGGCACTGCCACCTTTCTGCGGTAAAGCAGAGGGCGCTGCTGCCTTTCTGTAGCAAAATGGGGGCACTGCCACCTTTCTGCGGTAAAGCAGAGGGCGTTGCCGCATTTCTGCAGTAAAATGGGGGCGCTGCCTCCTTTCTACAGTAAAAGATTAGAGGGTGCTTATGCCTTTCTACAGCAAGATGTTAGAGAAAAAGAGCCCTTCAAAATAAAAGGGCGTATCCACCCCTCTGCAAGAAAGTGTTAGAAAAACCTTCCAAGTACACACCTAACTACAACAAACTATTAGAAGAACATGAAATTGATAGACATAGGGCACTGCCGCCTTTCTGCAGTGGACAAGAAGGCGCTGCCACCTTTCTGCAGTAAAGCAGAGGGCACTGCCGCCTTTCTGTGGTAAAGCAGAGGGCGCTACCACCTTTCTGCAACATTTCCCTATAAAATTCTTAGCAAAAAGGGAGGTTAAATGCAAGAACTCGTTTGTGGGTCCCACCGGGCGTGCCAGAAATGTGATCCTAAGAATTTTACCCTACTCTAATGTATAAAATAACTTAAAAATGCAAGTGGTAAAAGACTAAGGACACTTCAAGATTAGCCTAAAGAGTGATAAAACAAGAAGGTAAATAGATAAAACAAGATGCAAATGGTTTCACATTCCTTCCTATTGACGACTCCTTGATTGGCCCTTGCTTGGGATGATTTTGTGTGCTTCTTAGATGACTTCTTTAGTGACTAAATGCAAGATCAACTTATACAAAATGATTAGAAAGGGATAGCTAGATGATAGAGGATGATTGAAAATGCAAATTGGCAGTATGTAGTTATAAAAATCAAAAGTGTTGAAAATGCCCTTGAGGAGCGGGTATTTATAGGAGAATTTGAATTCTCTAGAGAATTCAATAGTCAAGATTGATCCAACAAGGTCAAGATGAAGGGCTATGGTGGGTTGAGAATCCACAAGCCCTCACATCTTGACATGTGGATGGTGAAGTGACTAAGAGAAGATGAGGTGTAAATGAGGTGTCAAAAAGGTACATGAAGTGGAGGAAGGACAAGCCCCTTGGGTAGTGAGAAGATTTCCTCAAAAAGGGATTTCTTGTCCCCAAGTGGGAGTGAAAGGGACATTTGAGGAATTTTAGAATTCCTCAAAAATCTACATAGGAAAAGGAAAGGTGGTTGGGGATATAAATGTGAATTAAAAATTCACATTCTTAGGAAAGTCTAAAAGATAAAAGGTGGGCTCCAAAAAGGTGGGACTTGGTCACATGTGGAGAGTGTGACAAGTCCAAGGTTCTAGAAGCCTTGGAAGGATAGAATGTGAATTAAAAATTCACATATAAAAGAGGGGAATCTAGGATAAATAAATGTGAATTAAAAATTCACATGGGAAAGGGGGTCAATGCCAAAAGAAGGTAAATGCAAAGGTTGGCTAAAAAGTGGTGCTAAATCTGGCTAATGACCTTGGTTAAGGTTGTGCAAATATTGGATTAGACTAATTAATGGAAGATTAGAGGCAAGTGGCAAATGTAGGAGGATGTGACATTAATCTTTTGATTATCATAATCATGAATTAATTAAATTAATTCAGATTAGGGCAAGATTATGGAGGATGTGACAAGGAGAGAGAAAATGAAGAATTTTAAATTGATTTAAAATCAAAAGGGTAAAAATGACTAAATTAAATAAATTAGTGTATTTATTTAATTTAGAGAGGAAGAAGGTGAAAGATAAAGTATTAATTATTAAATTAAATAATTCACAGATATGAGATAAAAGGTGTAATATTAATTTAGTAAATTAATATTAATATGATAGACAGAAAGACAGTAAATTTAATCATATGGGAGTGATTAAATTTAGATGTCTACAATTCAATATACTCTTTTATATTTATCAGGCATAATGTTTTATTTATTCAATATATTCAATGTTTACATTATTATCAGGCTTAATGTTTACATTTTTGTTGTCTATTTCATTGTTGAATATAATCTTTTATATTTATGTACTCAATGTTTACATTAATTTCTGGCATACAAATAATTTTGCTTTCACTCAACTATTCAACTTAGCATTATTTAATCATATCGTAGTTACATTTTTTTCACCTACATTCATCATAAATCAAAGATTATAATAGCAGCATTATACCATACATCAAATATAATAACATCAACATTACCCATTTTTTAATCATATCACAATTATATTCTAAATCCGTCTTTAATAATGTGTATTGTTTCATCATAGCAGATTGTATATATATATATAGATATAGATATAATCTGATAAGAATGTGTAGGGTTTCATCATAGCAGATTGTATATATATATATATAAAAATTTGGTAAGAATTTGGTGTTTGATTGCATTTTGGCATCTTTAAAAATCATTTATGTGTATGGCATGAAGGGTTTTACTGTAATCATTTCTATTTACATGTGACTGCTGACTGGTAGAAAAATGATCCCTTGTGAATTATTTTGTCTTATTTTATCATATTCTTATCAGATTGTAGACATACATACATACATACATACATACATACATACATATATATATAGTCATGCCATGTATTGTTTCCTCATATCAAGCCGTGTAGAGTTTACATGTGACCGGTACAAATTTGATCCACCTCTCTCACCTGCTAGATTGTTTGTTCAATAGTGGATTTTTGTTGGGTTCGATGCTGTTTGATTGCATTTTGACATCTTTAAAAATAATTTTTGTGTATGGCATGAGGGTTTGACTGTAATCATTCTATTTACATGTGACTGCCGACTGGTAGAAAAATGATCCCTCATTAATTATTCTATCTTATTCTGTCTATGGCATCGACTTTTTTACTGCTATGCCTTTTTTTGACATTATTCTATGAATTAATCACATGTAATGTGATTTAAACAGAACATTGATGGAATTTTGACCAAGTATAATCATGAAATTTATTGGGTATATAAAAGATACTTAATTTTCAAAGATTTTTTTATTTCATCTTATATGGAGCTACAGAAAACATCTCCACCTCTCTTCACCTGCAAGATTGCTTTTTCAACAGTGGGTTTTTTTGGGCGTCATTAATGTTTGAGCACTATCATTTCTGTTGACATTATTCTATGAACTAATCTCATGTTATTCTTTGTTGCACTAACAAGTTATTCAATTTTTACTGTCTGTGCAGGTTAATTGGAAAATTATGGCACCTGCTAGAAGGACTACAAGGGTTGTACGAAGAGGGAAACGTGCAATTAGAGTAACTCGTGGGTGCACTTCATTTGAACACAGCCTGATGAGGAAGTTCATGCAAATCCCAACCCACAAGATGTTCCTAAATCTGTAGATGAAGCCACCAACACAACAGAAGCTGAACCTCCCATTCAACCAAATGTTCAACCTGTTGTGCAACTGCTCTCACCTGTACCCATTAGGCAGTGGACATATGTTGATATGGAAGGAGTAGTTAAAAGTGTTGAAGAACACAACATTTCAATTAGGGTTGTAGCAATCAAGTGGGGTATGCCACCTAGCAGTTTGAGGGTGTGGCTGTTAGGACAAACCACCACAAAGAGGAGGGGTCCACGTACAATTTTAACTGAAGAGGAGATTGAAGTTGTCCAATGGTGCAAGGACATGGCAAGATTGGGCCACAAACTACAAATAAATCAACTACAACAGTTTACCAAATAACTGCAAGTCAACCCAATCCTTTAACAAATGGGGTCCCCGGGAGGTCATGGTGGGCAGGATTTTGAAGAAGGCGCCCAGATTTGACAATCAGAACAGCTGAACGAGTGGACAATGATAGAGCGATTATGGTTCATTCTTCTATCGTGCAAGCATTCTACGACAACCTCGATAACCTGATCAAACTTAACCATTATGGAGTAAGTCGAATATGGAACTGTGATGAGACTGGTATTCAGGCTGGTAGGAACTGTGGCATGAGAGTTATTACCAAATTGGGTACAAAATGTGTACCACATTTGGTTTCAAAAAGTAGAGAGTTGATCACAGTGCTGGCTTGTGTAAGTGCAGCTGGGATAAGCATTCCCAGGTTCTACTTGTTTAAATCAAAGAGGCACATGCAGAACTATATCTTTAATTGTGAGGTAGGGGCATTGATGGAAGTCCAAGAACATGTGTGGATGACAAAGGAACTATTTCTCAAATGGTTAGAGCATTTTGCAGCTAATATCCCCGGTGGAGTTTCACCGACAAATAGGGCCCTTCTCATTTTTGACGGTCATGGCAGCCACATGGCTTTCAAGACTATTGAACAATCACAAAAATTAGGAATAGGCCTGCTAATGCTGCCTGCTCATACCAGTCACAAGCTGCAGCCATTGGATGTCAACATTTTTGCTCCATTCAAGGCATATTTCAGAGAGGAAAGAACCATTTGGCAGGTTACAAACCCACTTATTGATATTGTACGTAAAGAGTTGGCAAGTCTTGCAAGCCAAGCTTTAAGAAAAGCCTTGAAACTAAGCAACATTGTTAGTGGGTTTTGCAAAATAGGAATATGGCCTCTTAATCGGCCAGCCCTTGACAACAACATGGGCCCAAGTGAGGGCTATGTTGTTGAAGATGATGTTGCAACTCCTAGAACAGAAGATGAACTAGTGACAATGGAAACTGAAGATGATGTTATGGCAGCAGATACATGCTTGCATCTTCTTGGTTACAATGAGGATGTAATAGATGGTTTTGTGAGGGAATATGATGCAAGGGAAGTGGCAAGTGATGTTGCAGCAGAATGAAATGGGGGTGATGAAGCTACAACACACATTCAACCAGAAATCCAACAAGTTTTAGCAGATTTTCAACCAGAACTTCAACCAGTTATTGCCCTCCACTTAAGATACAACCACTACATCAACAGGCCTGAGTTTTCCAACTCAAGTTAGCCAACCGGAATGGATGCATGAAGCAGCCACAAACCTTGAAGTGCAAATAAACCCAACTGAGGATGAATTCAACCTCTCTATGCCTTCCCCACCACACGTTGATCCAGCTGAAGTAATACATTACTTCACTAATGCAAGGAATTGGCAAGATCATAGTGATGGTCAAAGTGAAGATGACAATGCTATTAGTGAGGAATAATTTGAGTTTGTGCCATGCACCCCACATGATGGATAGAAAAAAACAAGACCAATCAATAAATTCTTGAAACTTCCAATGCAGAGGGTGCAAGGAACATCACAGAGAGGTCGTTCGAGAGTGCTTCATTTTAGTAGGGAGTCCCAAGTACTAGTTCATCTGACGTCTTCATCAAATTGTTCAGCCAAAAAGATGCAGAGAAGAAAAGGCAAGAGGAGTTGCAGCAACATAAGGAGCAGATGTTGCAGAGAAGGGAAGACCGTGAAGCAGAAGCAATTATAAAAAAAGTAACAAGGGCTGAGAAGCAAGCAAGGAAAGTGATAGAAGATGAGCAAAAAATGATAAGAATGCAAGAGAAAGCCATTAGACAGGAGCAGGCCAAGGCTGAACATCTACAAAAGGAAGCAAAAAAGAAAGCAAAACAAGCAGAGAAGAGAAAACGTAATTCTACAGTGGGGGATCCTATACCCACCCATCATCCTATCCTGTTTGATATGATGAGCATTTTGACACTAGCCTTTATAGTCATCAACAATATGCAGGTTGGGAGTGGCTCACAACAAATGGGATTGACTGCTGATGCAAGCCAGACATTACTTGCTCAAATAGCAACATGCCTTCAAGGAGGTATTAACCAAGTATCACCTCCTACAAGTGGACCTGACTCAGCTACTGGTGGATATATCACACTGCCACCTTTTCCTAGAAATATGGACAGTTGATTATGTCCATATTCAATTTTGTTTTTTGATCGATGCAACAGTATATTTTGGTGATCTAGTTTGCAAATCAGATTTGTTTATTTGCTTAAATTTATAACTGTGATATGATTATAAGATGTGACAATGTTGATGTAATTATGTTTCAAGTATGTTCAAGCCATGTTTTTCTCTCACACCAACAATCAATTATTGCAGTTTGATTCAAAATATAACTATGATATGATTATAAAATGTCCTAATGATGTTGTTTGTTATTGGAACCTCAATTTTGTATGCCTTATATGTTTGATGATGGTTTCAACCTTCTATTTTATGTGTTGTCACTAATTACACTATGTTTCAGTCTTTGTCAATAAAAAATAATCACAAAACTTTATTAGGTAAACCCATATGCATGGTTTGATGAAGGCATATGAAGACAATGATATACTC
Source organism: Sequoia sempervirens (assembly GCA_007258455.2). Taxonomy (NCBI): domain Eukaryota; kingdom Viridiplantae; phylum Streptophyta; class Pinopsida; order Cupressales; family Cupressaceae; genus Sequoia; species Sequoia sempervirens. Next base: position 348,499,336 of record VDFB02193867.1, read on the forward strand.
TTATCAATTATCAGTATCAAAAATTAATGGAACTACATGTTAATTATCAGATTAATTATATACATACACATAGACACACACACACACACACATATATAGCTATATATGTACATACTTATATGCATAACCTTATATATGTATGTACATATATACCTATCAATATATATATGTATATGCATGCAGACATATAATTAATCTAATACTAACTAATCTCATAATTACTATATACTATTGCTCATTTCAACTAACTTTCAGCCATATATATAAAAAGACACATTTTTCAGTATTACTAGATCATTGCCAAAGTAAAGTCATAGACTTTACCTGTCATTAATGTTGAATGTCTTCTGTTGATTGTGGATAAATCCTCGCATTCCTACCATTAAGAGACCAATGCCAATAAATATATTCCTCCAATGAAATAAGCATCTGATAAGAAAAGTATTTATTTATGAACATGTGTATACCAGAAAATGTAAACATATCATAAAGCATTCAGAGCAAAATGTCCAACAAACACAACTTTGTTGGTATGTTGATAATCCACGTGCTTGATTCACCTCTCCACGCTTCCACTTGCCTGCAAAATAATTGTAATAAATGGGGGTAGTACTCGGTACTTGTAACATTCCCACATCAAATCATCTTTACAATATTGCATGCACAATAATAAGAGTTTTGATTGGAGCATTAAAATCCACAATGTTTTGATCCTTGGTATGAAGCTGAAAATAATAGTGTGCATTACATATGATGGCACCATACATGGCAGAGTGCAATAGAATGGACATATATATACATATATATGTATGTGTATACATGTATATCTATATGCATATGCATGTACATCTATATAAATATACATATATTTAGTGACAACCATTGCACAAATTTATTTGATAGTGTGTATTGTGCATATACTTATGCCACGAATTTCAATAAATATATGCATATCTAGATATAAATATACATGTCTATGTATATACATATGCATATACATGTCTATATATATTTGTATATGTATATACAAATATGTAATCTAAATATTGAAACTCATAAAATAAGTGGAAGAAAACAGATAAATATATTGTATGTTGTGATATGATTACATAATGGATAATGATCATTTCAACAACTAAGTCAAAACTGAATATTCTGTATGGCTGAAAATAATGTAGACACTAAGTACATAAATATAAAAGAGTATATTGAACAATGAAAAAGACAACATAAATGTAAATCCCGTATATTAATAAATAAAAACATGAATTTAACTTATTCTGGGTGTACCAACATGAATAAGCTTCATTTTAAGAGGAATGTGCATAGGTTGTCTTAGTAAGCTCTGAATTTTGTAGAGGATATATAGGGAATTCCCTCTTATAAAATCATTGGAATGTACAAATTCAATCTTCGTAGGAAACAATATGTCATTTCATTTTGATGTGGCCAATTATGCATGAGTTGTGTCGTGGCTTATAAGAAATCAATTTTATATAATTTGGTGTAATTGACAAAATAGGTGGCTTGCATAAATTCGGTCATACATATGAATTATAAAATGTTTTTTTTTTTTATATGTACGGTGGTGAATTTTGTAGAGGATATGCAATGAAAGCATATACAAATTCGTAGTGAAAATAACACTTGAAATTGCCTCTTATAAAATCATTAGAATGTGTATATTGAATGCATTGAATTGTGGTGATTGACTTTCACATTTGTATTTTCCTACCAAACAATGGTGTGTTGAATGAAAAAAGGCCTATTAACAATTATCATTTCACCTATTTCAAGTTACGTTTGTATGTGGGCCCCATCAAAATATCACGTGCGTCCATTAGGAGGTGATCCCTTTACTGTCAACCTCATCACATTAAAATATTCTCCACATGCCCCATATTCCTTCATCAAACCATGCATATGAGTTAACCACGTACCCCTCAAGCCTTCATCAAACCACGCATATTTGTTAACTTAACCGTAGGTTGTTAGGCAGCTTTAAGCCCTAAGTCTTCATCTCCCATTGTTTTCTTCCTCATTTTCACCATTATTATCCATATAAGATTAATTATATATATATATACATACATATATATATACATATATATATCTATATTAGATTACATACATTGCTAAGGTCCATGACATATATATATATATATATATATATATATATATATATATATGATTACATGTGTTAAGGTCCAGATAATCTGATTGATATATTATTATCAGATTATATGATATATTATTATTTGATTATATGATATACGAGATGAAATTTTGAAGAGACATGAATAACTACCCACGAGTTGTCTATTCATTATATAACTGTGTCTCAGCAAAATATCTGTGATATGTAGTTGTGTCTTGCAACAATGAAATTTTTGATATTAAGCTATGGCTTACAACCTTTAAGTTAATATTGCTTTTAAGTTCTCAACTACAGATACTAGAATACAGTTATGCATCAAAAAGATCAAAATTTGCTCTCCATTAAAGAAAAATGTAACATGAAATTGTTAGTCAGTACTATGAAGTTCACTTTCCAATAAATAAAACTAAAACATTTAAAGTCTTAGTTGGAAATATTAAAAAAATCGTGCAATTGAATTTTTCAATATAGAGATTGGAATGCAGCTATGGTTTCAGGCTTCAATGCCAGGGCATCTTGATTTGTGGCTCTGGCCTCACTGCTAAATGCAACCTTTTGCAATTCTTAAGTTGTATATCAAGTAGGAACTTGGAAAATGGATTTGTTCAAAGCTTAATTCATCATGATTTTCTTTTATCATGTATTCCATAAGGATCTTTTTGCTCATTATGCTTATAAAATATCACCAAAATAGAATCATGGATGATCGTATAACAAGCTATTGTCAATTTTAAGACTCAAAAAAAGTTAACATACATTATGCCCCATTCAAATGAGCTTTCCTGCGTTGCTGAACATGCACTATAGAAAGCCAATGTGAGATTTGTACCTTAAAAAGAGCTTTGTTTAAGATTCTTTACAATCTATTTAACTACTAAGAAAATCAAGGTTTTCCTTTTTCATAAAATGCAGTCCAAACAGGATAAGAAAACCAATGAGCAAGTATCCTGTAACTAACATACACATAAAGCATGCAAATATTCCACTTACAAACAATAAATTCATGGCATTACCTCATAATGCTAATTCTGAAATTTGGAGCAACTTTGTCTATTTAGGTTGTTTCATCCTTTTCTGCTATTTAATTTTCATTTTTGAGAACAACCTTGGGTTGGAAGGACCATAAGTTTCTTTTATATCTTGTAAGTTGTAGGTAATTTGTACTAGTGGTATGAAGATATTGAGTACTATTAACAACAGTGCCAATAAACCATTCAACTTTTGACCATGTTACTACATATTTATATATTGACTAAGGAGATGCAAGTGTTGGCTTGGTGTTGCACCTTCCTTGTTTACATGTTATAGGAGTAATATTATTAATAAGTCATGCTTCCCTAGTGTTTTGACTTATAGGAGAAGTTGGGTTAGTCATCAGACAATTGGAAAGCAAACAGAGTTCAGAAGTTGGGTGTTTGTAGGGCACTTTTTTTCTATTTTTACCTATGTAGTGCGACAGAAGAGAAAGTGAAAGATGAGGCAGATGTTCTAAGAAAGTGGGAATTACTTGGAAGTTGGAAATCCCTCAACAATTTGGTGTAAAATCTGAAAACCTAAAAAAAAAATTGATTATACTGGCGTTTGACAAAAACCCATTAATTTTCATGATTATTGTTGGTCAAAATTCCATCAATGTTTTGTTTATATCACATTACATCACATTAGTTCATAGAATAATGTCAACATAAATCATAGCACTCAAACATTGACAATGCCCAAAAAACCCACTATTGAAAAAGCAATCTTGTAAGGCACTTTTTTTCTATTTTTACCTATGTAGTGCGAGAGAAGAGAAAGTGAAAAATGAGGCAAATGTTCTAAGAAAGTGGGAATTAATTGGAAGTTGGAAACCCCTCAACAATTTGGTGTAAAATTTGAAAACCTAAAAAAAATTTGATTATACTGGCGTTTGACAAAAACCCATTAATTTTCATGATTATTGTTGGTCAAAATTCCGTCAATGTTTTGTTTATATCACATTACATCACATTAGTTCATAGAATAATGTCAACATAAATCATAGCGCTCAAACATTGACAACGCCCAAAAAACCCACTGTTGAAAAAGCAATCTTGCAGGTGAAGAGAGGTGGAGATGTTTTCTGCAGCTTCATATAAGATTAAATGAATAAATCTTTGAAGATTAAGTATCTTATTATATACCCAATAAATTTCATGATGATAATTGGTCAAAATTCCATCAATGTTCTATTTAAATTTCATAGAATAATTAACGAGGGTTCACTTGTCTACCAGTTGGCAGTCACATGTGAATATAAATGATTACAGTCAAACCCTTAATGAAATACGCATAAATGATTTTTAAAAATGCCAAAATGCACTCAAACACCGTCAAACCCAACAAAATTTCACTGTTAAACAAGCAATCTTGCAGGTGAAAAGAGGTGGAGATGTTTTATGCAGCTCCATATAAGATTAGATGAAAAAATCTTTGAAGATTAAGTATCTTATTATATACCCAATAAATTTCATGATGATACTTGGTCAAAATTCTGTCAATGTTCTGTTTAAATCACATTACATGTGATTATTTCATAGAATAATATAAAAAAAAGGCATAGCAGTCAAAAAGTCGATGATGTAGATAGAATAATTCACGAGGGTTCATTTTTCTACCAATCGACAGTCACATGTAAATATAAATGATTACAGTCAAACCCTTCATGCCATACACAGAAATGATTTTTAAAGATGCCAAAATGCACTCAAACACTGTTGAACCCAACAAAATTCTACTGTTAAACAAGCAATCTTGTAGGTGAAGAGAGGTGGAGATGTTACTTGTAGCCGAAGGTCGTCGTTGTCGTGGAGCCAAAGTTGGTGGTGGGAGAGAGGTTGCAGCAACGAACATTCTGGAAATAAACTGCGGGAGATGAAGACTTTATGGCTTAAAGCTGCCCAGCAACTTGCGGTTAAGTTAACACGTATTCGTGGTTTGATGAAGGTTTAAGGGGTATGTGGTTAACTCATATGCATGGTTTGATGAAGGAATATGGGGCACGTGGAAAACATTTTAATGTAATGAGGTTGATGGTAAAGGGACCACCTCCTAATGGACACACGTGATATTTTGATGGGCCCCGCATACAAACGTAACTTGAAATAGGTGAAATGATAATTGTTAATAGGCAATTTTTTTTTTTTGTTTTTGGATTTGTAATGAACGGGTATAGGCGAAATAGTGAAGATGTAGGGGATGGAGGAAGACCTTTGCTTTACGACTTCCACAAATTGAAATACCCATAAATTTTTTTCTTTTTAACTAACTATACGAAGAAGCCCAAAAAAAAAAAATTAAAATCGGGCCTATTTTGCACTCTACACATTTTTTTCTTTTTAAGGTTCTAACTCGGTTACGAAGAAGCCCAAAAAAAATAATAATTAAAATCGGGCCTATTTTGCACTCTACACAAATGTGCGAAGTTAGCCCTGACAGCTACTGGTACGTTTCCCCTAAATGTTTAATTTGCTAGAGTGCTGAAGACTCTGGGTTCTGTTTCGGTTGTACAACACCAATCCTAGTTGGTAGATTGGGGAAGATATTTCAGTCTTTCCACTTGTACCTAAATTTTGTGGCCTTTTGGCCAATTTTGGAATATTCAATTTGAAGAATACGTTGAAGATCATTTTCAGATTTTTGGTTGCATCGATTTGGAGCATACATATGTCTGATTTCTTGGGAGTTATTGGAGGACGATTTTGCACAGCTTAGGGTGACTTGAAGGGGACGATTTTCAGTTTATTTATCAGATTAAAATCAGACTTTATTCTATTGTTGGACGCACTCATGCTAGGTGCGATTTTGTTCAAAGGAGCTGGAAAAATTCATAGAAAATTCTAATGAGGTCATTGGACCTCTAGGAGTCTAGTCGCAACATTTTGGAGGTTGAATTTATGATCTATGAAGGCAGTCGATCAGTTTGTGTTTGCTGCTGTTCATCATCAAATTTCTTCATCAGTCTTCTTGCATCTATTTCCAGGTTCTTCTCATTATCGTTGCATTGCTGCATTGTAGAGGAAAGTCTTTGTCATACAAGAGAGTAATATTAAACCATATAGCGATATTGTAAGCCAAGAGTCTTGGCGTCCCATTGCAATCTGATTGTACTTGTCTATGCATTTCATAATTAAAGCGAAGGAGTTGCATATCAGATTTTCGTTTTATGTCTATTGGTTGTAGCTGGAAATAATAAGCATGACAAATGTTTGTTAAAATGTCATCAGCTGTAGATGATCTTTGCATTTAGAGTTTGCATGAAAAATGTTTGACAATATGCCTAGTTGTTGTTCCATCATTTCCACATGTATTGAATGTATGCCAAGTGTTTGTGAAAATGTCTCTTGGCTGTAGATGTCATTTTCAGTCATGCTTATGCATTGAAAAGTACAAAAACATATAGCACATCATCTTAGGACATTTGGTAGATGCTTAGAATCACTTGGAAAGTAATTATAATTCATTTGCATTCATTAAAAGCATTTCAAACACAATCTGAAATCAATTGTCAACAAGTTCAAGGTTGCAAGCAAAGTGTTTGTCAAAATTCCAAAGGCAGAAAATCATTTTTTTACGATCAAATTTGACAAGACACTTTACGAATATTAAGGGACACAAAATTAACCAAGAGACACTATTTGGTTATTGTCCTCAAGAGACATGCTGGTCAAAGTTTGGTCCTTTTTTGTTTATTTGTATGTGTTGATTCGTTGATGAGATGTATTGAACTAGGTGAATTAAGACCAAAGTGACAAACTATTACAAAATATGGAGAATGTAGAACAAAAAGATAGAAACATGAAGTGAATTTAAAGAGTGCATACAAAGAAGAACTTGTCATTCAAATTTGGAGGAAAAAGAGTAGGACAGAGGCATTGGGCACCCTAGTCTAGAAGTGCTAAATTTTAGGGTTCTAGAGTTGGTATAGGTGTAGCAATGTCTATAGGTCTTTGACTATGAAAACCTAGATTTGAAACTATCTAATAGTGTGCAAATAATCAACTTACTCTAATTTTTTGATAAGGAAAACATGAATGCATGATCTAGGGTTTTGAAGCCTTGAGATCTCAAATCCACCTCAATCCACTCTAGACTTGTAAACTACAAGATGGATAAAGGGAGAAGGATTTTTTCATACAAGGGTTTGCCTTGGTCAAACTACATTTTGTTGTTTCCACCTCCATGACGACTTTAATGATAATGATAAATATTGTGTGCTCCGGGGAGCAAAGACAAATAAATAAATGATGGACACTTAATTATTGATTGTGAAAAAAATTAATGATAAGACACTTAATCATTGATTGTGAAGAAAATAATTAATTGATGGCAATTGATCCTCTACCTCTTGATGTGATGGGATTTCAATGTCTCATTTATTTTTTATCTAGATGATGAGATATGAAATGTGATCCGAAATGCTCTATCTCAATTTTCATATGCATGATGGTCTTTCATTAAAAAATACAAATCCTCAAATTTATCCATTATTTATCCATGATGGTCTTTCATAACTCGAAGGCATATTGAGATGTACTCTAAATCTAGTGAAGAATCTAAGTAGCAGGTTCAAGAGACTTGTGAGTTACGAGGAAGTAAGTAGATGGCTTAAGAAATTTTTGTGGGAAAAAAAACATTTAGTGTTTCGCCATGCATGATAGAGAAAACTTAATGACTTGTCCCGCCACACTAATTTATATTTGCACAATCTTGGACAGTTTACAGAGAACTACCCCTTAACTTGTGAAAATCTTATGGTTTATGTGAGGTAATATTTTCATTTATATGACAGGAATTATCGTCAATTGTTTACATTAAACATTATAATAACGTATATATTCAAAATTTTGTAATCAATTTTATTGATTCATGCATAATTTATTAGCAGCACGAAAACTAATCCAAATCTTCTCCGCCTTTACCCAAATGGGAGCTTTAGAACAGGGTATAGACGTCCATCAAACCTAAGTACTAGAGAAGTTTTGACATATGATAGACGTGCATGCAAAATTTGGAAAGCATAGCCAAGGCACGAGAGGTGTTTGACAGAATGCATCTAACACATCCGGTCCCATGCATTGAACATATTTCAGAATATGAACAAATGAATTTGTCTTAAAAACTCTCAAGAAATTGTAACTGGCAGGTGTAAATCCAGAACTGAAAATCCCTTGCTAGTATTCTCCTCGCTTGTGCCAAAAAGGGACCTCGGAATAGGATATCGACATCCATGAAAGCATTGTGGAAGGGCAAACTTTTTTCACATGTTATAATTGTTGCTGCCCTTGTAGACATGCACGTAATATGTGGAGGCAGAGACAGGCACGTTACAATTCACTAGAACCCCTTGTTCTGTCTATATGATCCGGTAAAGTGTCTATTCACTGGTTGTTCCTCATAATAAAACGCCACCTTTAGAGACAAAACCTTAACATAACGCCACCTTTAGAGAAACGACCTTAACACAAGCGGTATCATACTGTGAGAGATGTATTCTTTTAGTGAGGAGCCATAGTTAATATACAAATTCTGAAAGATTTGAACATTAAGCATTATAAACTTCAATCTAAAGTTTAGTCTGTGGCATGTCATTTAGGGGAGAGGATTCAGTAGTTGAACATTCTAATTTCACACTTTTCAAAATTTTATTTGGAAATTTCAAATCACTCCTAATATTTTACAACAGCTTATTTGGCAAGCCCCCTACTTATAACTAAGGTTTCAGGGTCACATCATCAAATATGATGCCACATCAGCATGCTTTTTGTCAAGGTGTCCAAAAAGGGCCAAAAAAAAAAGTGAGACTGATACTTGTGCATCTACGTCATGTTTTATTGGGTGTTGATGTGGCATCACATGATTTGTTGCTTTTTAGATCTAAGGAATACATTTCATTTAATTATGGGTAGTCATCATCAACACTAACAACTTTAAAGTCGCAACTATTGGTCCAATATTGTTAAAAATATTGAGCATTATATAAACAAATGCTATCACAACTATTGGAACATGCTCAAGTTTTGGGTCCTTTCCCCTAAGTACTAAATTATTAAATTCAAGTGTATATGCTAGTGATTATAAAGTTTCAACAAATTATTTAACACACAAAATTGTTTTAACAATTTATATTAGATTATTTAGACAAGCAACTTTCAACAATATTTATTTAATGATGTTTTGATACAAGGTCTTTTTTGTATATTGCAGAAGTCATAGCAAATGTATAATAAATGTAAAGAAGTCTTAATTACTCATTTCAAAGTTGGTAAATAGTTTTGTTAAATACATTTCATTATAAAGAAAAGATGGTGTGTACTCTCTAAAATGCAAAGAATCAATCTTTGATCATTTTGAAAAGTAAAATAAGTTATTTACTATATTGCTAATATTAAAATTTACTCTTTGAAGAACAAAATAATCTGTGACATGGAATACACTCTCTTAAAATTTTGATCATGGATGAGACCTTTCAATAGTGAAAAAGAATGACTATGTAGGCCACACAAACTACCTATTAGAGTGTGATTGGTGATTGGTAGTAAATGATTTAAAGTGCACACATAACAAAGAATGTACAAGCTTCATTAGAATGAATGATAAGAATGAAACTTAGAATTAAGATATATTTAAATATATATTTATTTTTATTCTAAGTACCTTTAGCCTACCATATGGCAATATCTCACTTGATTGCACAATATTTTATTGATAAGATATGTTTCCTTAAGTTGATTCTAGGTATAAATAGGGAATTTCCAAAGTAAATGTTAATTTTGGACTAGATTTTAAACATGGATATGAACATATATATGATATATAGGATTTTCAATAATGCCAAAATTTAATGCCAATGAACAAATAAAGAAGCATTAATTAATATATGGAGAAAGGTTATAAGTTAGGTCTTCTAGAATCAAGTGTGACGACACAAAGATTAGGACAAGAGTGCTAGACACATACAAGGAGCATTTTAAAGATTGGTTAATATGGAATTTCAAAAACATAAAGAAAATTTCAAAGATAGGAAGGCATGATCATTAGGCTCTGATGCCAAATGTAATGTCACTTATCCTCCCAAATTTGTTTAAGTAATAGCAATGGATTTAATTTATAATAAATCTAATTTAAACTATGTAATATTATTAAAATAAATGTAAATAATCAATGTAAACTACAAACATGTGACAGTTTGGCAAGAATACTAAATTAAATAATTAACATAGCAAATCGAATACACATCCATATAATTCATATAGATTAATACCAAAGCATATAATTAATATTCTCAATATATTTTAGAGTTAGTGGTTTTCAATACTTATCTAAATAACAACACTTGGAAAATCCACTCTTCACGGCTCTTGCTATGGAACAATCTAGGAGGAACAAATCATACTATGATAGTCTACACAAGTATTGGCTCTCAAAGAACAATGCTCACTGAAAGTGCAAATACCCAAGCCTTGGCCAAGACGGTCTCGAGTGTACTCTATGCCTCAAGTTGGACACAATCTGTGTGCCCCTTCTCCTAATGTCCATGTAGCTTGCCAACCACTTTCGTCTTCCTTGAATGTTCTCCATATATCCCTTTCCAAGTCTCACATAAATTCTTATATAAGCCTTAAGGGGTGGTTTCCAAACCATCACACCCTTTCACAAAGGTTGTCTTTTAATTATTATTTAACTAAATAATTATTCTTCCACCTTTTAAATGAGTTTTTGTACATATTCTTTATTAATATCTCTTTTAACCAAAGGATCATAATATCCTTTATTTTTTTTATCTCCCTTTTAATTTTGAAGGGTTATCTTATAGTTTTCCTTACTCTTGGGGTAAAAGTCACATAATATCACTAGTAAAAAATGGAATACTTTTTAGTGTTGAGGCTGGAATATCATTATACTACTAGAGAACAAGAGGACTACCTCCATTAAAGGTCATAAAGTTTCTATTTCTTAGGGATTCTATTAGAGGAATATGAAATAAATTTCTATTTAAGTGAATAGCAAGGATCCTATGATGAATAGACCTTTCAAAGGGATGTGCGGATTGCACTATGAGAAATGGTGATACAAAAAACATATTTCTTCTTCTTATTGGTGACAAAAAAAATATTTTTCTCCTTCCAATTGTAAAAGTTGATAATTCAACAAACTAAAAATTACCTCTTGATGAAGCTCTAGTTTGGATTCTTGGTATGAATGATTAGCATCATATAAGCCAAGATAATGGGGTCCTTTGAAATGAGAAAATTCGTGAGATGTTGGAATATATATTCAATAATTGTAATTGCTAAGACTACACCAAAATCTTAATAGGATGAAGTAGAGCTCATCGCACTTTGGTCCCACCAAGCATGCCAAAAACCATTGTTGGTCTAAACTCCACCCTTAGTTGAATTCCAAATCTAGTTGCTCAATGAAACATAAGAATGGCTACAATGTATGGGACCTTTCTAAATGAAGCCAAGCCTCCAAATTAAGGGATGGTTCCCTCTCTAAACTAAGTGCAACATTGTTGGTCCAACCCAACATTGAATAATCCTACAGCTAACCTTAATCTAACTTGAATTTCCAAGGAAAGGGAAGAGAAAATTGAAAACTATAAAGGCGATACACTGAGATTATAGTGTTTATTCCTTCCTAGAAACTAGATAAGGAATTAATAGGAAATTGACAAAATATACACATAAATCTCTATAGTACCATTCCCTAGAGGTATGCATATTGCTTACAATTTGTCAAGATGCTAAGGTGGAAAAGACATCCACCAATAGCTCTAAAAATTTATACTACACAACATACATACATGGAAAGTGATAAAATATACTCATACACATAGGCAATAAAGTATTACACAACATGTAGGAGAGAGAAGGGGTCAAATACCATCTTTTTATTGATACAATGACACTATGCCAATTTTTAATTATAAAATGTATAAACCAAGTCTTTGTTCCAAAAATCAAGAGAAGAACCCCTAAAAATGAGTAGCAAGCTACCTTTTATTAATCTCAAAACATTGAAACTATAGAAACCATAGCTAGCTACACAACCAATGGAGAGGATACATATGTCTAGCTTATTTTGATTTAAAGGTGTGGGCAAATATTCCTGACACATGGAATATCTCAACATTGATGACCTTGAGAAGTGCAAAAAACTCTCATGGAATATGTAGTAGAATGCATCTAGGAATGGCCCTCTCACAAAAGGGGCTGCAAATCATAAAAAGGAGCATGGGTGTATCAAATATGGTCTGGGATCACTCAATATGATATTGAAGATGGCTCTAGAGATCATAAATGTTTGAAAACCTTTGCTAGTTGTTGAACATTCAATTTGTTGTGTCTAGAGAGTTGTTGAACATTCAATTTGTTGTCCCTACAAACTAATGACATTCACACAAAGTTTGAAAACCTTTGCTAGTCATTTTCTAGAGTTTAAATCTTGGTCATTTATTTATTTTGAAAGGCTCTAATCAGACAGTCCAAGTGTGAGCACAAGAATCTCATAAGACAATCAAGAAAAGTTGTGCTACCAAGAGATAACATGCTCTGATAGAAATAAGACACCCTGATAAATGGCCTTGAGGTGGAGGGGGGCCCATAATTTTTGTAAGAGCGATGAAAATTTTGGAGTCTCTCATCAGCATGGTTGTCAAGTGGCAATAGAGAACATTAACATGATTTTGAATATTTTTTATTTTTCAAGCCTACACTATGAAGAAGTAGTTCACTACAATGAGGACATGACACCTAGTAGGCATTTGTGGTTTAAACCTATGAATCATTAAGGAATGAGCCCACTACAAACATGTGAGACGACAAAAGAAGGATCCATTTTGGACCATGTCACACTGAGGATGACAAGTGGTATCCAAGTGCATGATTGTAACCTTGAAAGGATGAGTGATAAAAAAAATGCATTTATAGGAGTTGTGTGATAAAATAAGAAATTGCCACCTAGAAGGAGGTGACCCAATACTTAGATAAGACACATCAACAACTGGAGAGCATGTGGCATCAAAGCACTAGGATACAACTTCAAAATATAGTCACAAATGAAATTGCCCTATGAAGTTATCCCTTGCAGTAAAAAGTCGCCACCTAGAAGGAGGTGGCCTCCAAAGACTAGGCCAAATATTACTGCATCAGATAGGAACATGTGGCACCCGAGTGTATGAGTGAAACTTCAATGGAATATATCTTTTTGATTTTGTGTTAAAAAAGAACTAATACACTCCAATGATAAGTTAACACCTCAGCAATTCAAGACTAGGTTATTTTATGCACTCAAAATAAAATATGCATTCAAATGAAATACATCCACGTGGATGACAAATGGACATTGGCTTAACCGGTTAGTAAAATAAACGGATCGGTTGACAAAATATGTCAAAGACATAAAAAATATAACTTAAGAGATAGCAACGAGCGAGACAAGTCACTGACGAATTAAAAGATAAAGTAGCAGCCCATTCGCTAGGGCCTAGGTTTTATTGTTTTGGTTTAAAGCGAATTGGCCTTTCAGGGTATTCATTAAAACCCTATGAATTTACCAGTGTCAAAATATGGCACAAAGTGTGAACAATAATCCAAGCTCACAAAGTTTCAATATGAGGGAAGAATATTTAGAATATAAAATATTTTAAGAAACTACTCAAATGACATCATGCCAAAGAATATTTAGAATGTAAAATACTTTAAGAAACTACTCAAATGGCATGATGCCAATGTTAAAAAGGTATCAAAAAATTAGGAGTCCCAAGCATAACTAAAGAAAGTGACCCTTCAAAATAAGGTGAAGACTAATGTATAAAAATAACTAAAGATGAAGAGATAAAAGTTGTGATATTTATGGTCAAGAAACATGAAGTCGTACAAGATAGTCCATAGCAAAATCTTTTACAAATGGATATTCATTCAAGTCTCTAAACATCTCTAATATTCTAATCAAAAGATAAAAGAAGACATTCAATGTGAGTGGCAACCATTATGGTGTTTCTAACAACATTACATTAAATCAACCTCATGATATGATCAATCTCGTTCACACCACACAAGTTTCTATCAAAATGATATGGGTTCAACAAAATTTACTAATGAATGGGAAAGAGCTTAATCCATATGAATTTTTAGGAGGTCAACTTGATAGTTATTGTAGTTTCATCTATTTAACTTAATAACAACGACAAAAAATAATGATTGTGATTATATCCTCATTTTATCACTTAATAAAATGTTCAATAGACTCAATTAGCAAAGAAAAATAAAATACAAGATCAACCCTTGTCCTCCCACCTACCCAAAAAATGTAGCACAATCATGTTCAACTTCCTAGAATAATATGATTTTTTGTATTTTATATTTAGTGTATCTACAATTGTCACTTACCAAAAGGTACAAAATGGTCTTGATTCTAATGTGTTATAAATGCACTCAATATATATATATATATATATATATATATATATATATATATATATATATCTCTCTATATAGTTATATTAACACCCAAAAAAGTAAGAAAAAGCACCTCCCCAAAGTTACAAGTTTTTACTATCTACGTAGACAACAATATCAAGGAGCCTCAATGATAATGAAAAATAAACCCAAAATGAAAGATTTTATATTCTATTGAAGGATGCAAACACAATATGATATATTAAATATATTGCTTAATAATAAGCTACAAGTGGGTATTCATGGGATACTCTAAGAAGAGATGTAATTTACAACCAATGTAGGATAAAGAAGGTCTAGTCACATGTGTGTGTATAGTATAGCTCCAACAAAAAAGGAAAGTAAAAGTCACATGACACATATGTAACATTCTTAAGTAGATACCTACCCAAACAAGTTTATCCTATCCTAAGTGAAAATAATCAATAAATTAATAAATTAAATGAAAAAATTAAATATGTACCAACAAAATTAACTTTGTTTTAGTGGGATTTTTTTGCATAAGAAAATTTTATTATGTATATGGAAATGGCTAGCATATCTATAATAAGGATTGATAAATTAAATGGCACAAACTTTGAGCTATAGAAGCCTAAGATGCAAAACCTTCTATTTTTTTGATAAATGGATTAGATACATGATTTTTAGATTTAACACTTCTAAATGTATCTAAAAATGATTACCAAGAAGTTGTGGGAGAAGATTAATTCATTGTATCTAACTGAGTCCTTAGCAAATGATATTTTCCTAAGAAAGATATTGTATTATTTACAAATGGTTGATGGTGATTTAGTGACTAAACATTTGAATACTTTCAAAATTATGATTAACCTATGATTTTCTATCACTCTACTCATCAAGATACTCCACATATTAAGACAAAGGTTTTATAACAATTAGCTAGATGGAATACTAACTGGTTACTAATTCAAGAACAACAAATTTGAACCTAGATATTTATCAAATGTGTTAAAATATCTAGTAACTAGTAGAGATAGTTTGCAAACAAAATAAAAATGTCTTATATTGATTTTTGGAAAATATATTACAACGTCAATCTATGATAACAAACCTAAAATTATAGTATTGTCTATGATCATTTGGATTTTTAAATAGACTCTTGCATGAGCATAGTTTATAAAAGATAGCTAAGATGAGACATACTTTACATGAGTGAATAACATCTATCTAAAGAAAAGGGACAATATTCACTTCACATAGATGATTTAGATTTTTCATAATGCTTTACAATATTAAAAAATGGCTATGACTTGAAATGTGACTTGGGATCAAATAAAAAGGTGACTACAATTAAATTAAATGTTTGATCTTTAATAGAGAGTGTGTACAAACTAGTGTGTACAAACTAGAACATGTTGAAATATAGGCCAAACTAAAATATTACCCTCACCACTTTCAAGGAATGGTTTGATCCATCTAGTTACCACACAGGTTATTGCATAGAGGTGTTAGAAAGGCACAAATTAGAGTACAACAAATAGTTATGACCATGTATCCCTTGCTACTATTTGAGTAGAAAGAGGATGGATAAGATCTCTTCTCAAAATTATTTTCCATTTTCTTATAAGCTAAATTTTAAATTCTAGAATTCTCCACAATCCTTTTGATATATCATGTATTTCTTGATAAATCAAGACCATGAATATCATCAAAACTAGGTGCAATTGATATAGCACTCTTCTCTAACATATCCCAAAACTTCAAACCAAAATAAATGTTCATCTTAATAGTCTCCTTAAGACAATACAACTTCAAATCTCCTTTATATGCACTTAAGATGAAATATGCATGATTCCTTTGTGAAGACATGCATGTCCTGCCCAATCATACCACTTAGTTAACATTTGTCATATATTATCACATCAATACATATGTGAATTCTTTGAAATAAATTTTGAAAACAAATAAATAATAGGGTGCATGTGACTTCTTTATTTAACTTAACTACTCTTTACATCCCAAAAATACAAAAAATATAACAAAAATTCTAGAAATACAATTTTAACCATTGATCTCACTCTTGGTTTTCAAAATGGTCAACTTCAATTATTACTCTAACTATGCTAATATTTACATTGTACCTAAGAGCCAAGGTAACCATGCTCTAATTAATGAAATTGTTTTCTCTTATTTATAAAGTCACAAGATTTTAAGTATACATCTTTATATATCCTCTTTATTGACCATTATTTTCTTCTCTTTTTTCAATGATGTAATGTTATACATATACATGGTAGGATCATTATTTGCATCTCATTTTATTCCATTATGCTTAACGCGATTCATTTATCACATGGACACCAATATAGCATCTTGTGTCTCTTGTTTGGAGTTATTTCTTCTATATTTTAACTTGTGTTGCATTCATTCCTTATATATTAGAGTGAATATTCTAACATATTTAAAATTTCAATTGATGTTTTTCAATATTTTATCTCAAATATAATTTTGTTCATTCTAGTTATAGAAAATAATGTATGTTTTTAGTACTATACAAATTGTTTACAATAATTTATTTAAAATATACATTTATATTATTAAAAAGATCTTTGATAAGACAAATAGCAATAAGTCAATATTAGAAGACTAAAATTAATCGTTTTCATCGTCAACAAAATGTTTATCTCTAACTATTCACCATTAAGGAATATAGCTATGTACCTCTAACCTTCTAATTTACTATATCATTCAATGATATTAGCTCCTATATATCCATATTTAATAAATATTTGTTTATCATTTATTAAATTTACATAAAAAAGGGGTAAAAATTTATTAAAACAAGAAAAAATTACAAAAAAAGGTCATTATATAGCCTTATCAAGCTCCACCAAATGGTTCAACTATTGAGACAAATCTAGGGGTAATTAACCTCGATCCACCAAGTTCCAATCCTGAATATGATCAGAAGCCCATTTAGCCAAACAATCATCAACACCATTCCACTCTCTAGGAATATGAGTGAAAGTAACAGACTCCAAAGAAGCGAAAAGGTTGAGAATTTGTTTAACAACCAAAGCCAAATGCTAACTAACATCATCTAACTGCCACCTATTCAACAAGTTCACCACAACCTAGGAATCAGATTCACATATGATCCTGCGCCATCCCAACTGACTTCCACGCTCCACAACCAATAAAATTGCCCGAGCCTCCATTAGATTATTAGTATGAATACCCTTATAAACAGAGAAGATAAACTGCACATCTCCAGAGCTATCCCAACCAACACCACCAATGCCAGCATGACTAGGGTTTCCATGAGAAGAGCCATCCATGTTAATTTTAAGAACTCCCTAAGGAGGGGACCATCTTCCCTCTCTATTCACCTTCAGAGAAGGATGTCTACATCTATTGCGCATGAGTTGTTGTCGTGGAGGAGGGAGATGAAGATGATTAAAACAACCAACATTAAAAGGATCCACTAAATATGTCAAATCACACTTAGCCGTAACTGTTTCTCCCAAAGAATGCAAAATCTTCCAGCACACTTGAGGGGCCACCAACAACACATCCTAAAAAATCTGATGATTCCTCTCCAACTAAAGATTCCAAATAATGAAGGATGGGCCAATAGCCCAAGCAGCTTGAAGAAAGGAGGTAGAAATACGAGCCTTGCCCCACCAATCCACAAACTCAGTCAATGAGGAAACATGCCTACAGGGCATATTCCACACCCTCTACCAAAAATTCCAAATTTCTTGAGCATAAGAACATTGGAAGAAGAGATTAGAGACATTCTCCTCCACAACATGACACAACACACAAATTGAGGGGCCTTGGAAACCATGCTTGCATAAATTGTCCATATTTGTACAAACCTAGATGCCCTAGATTTCTCAAATCATTGAAACTGCTAAGTAGTAATAATAGCATTTTACATAATGTTAATTCTAGGTGCTCTAATGATTGTAGACGAAAAAGATCTTTTAGCAAAATCGTAATATTATTGAAGCCTCCTCCGACTACTATCTTTTTTAACTCCCTGAGACAACCCATTGAGTTTGGAAATCTTTGGAATTTGTGGCAATTAAAAATAACCAACTCTCTTAATTGCAAAAGAGTCTGCAACACATTTCCAATACGACAATTGTAAGACATACAACAATTAAAAAAAATTGAAATATATTCTTGGAACACTAAATCATTGGAAGCTCCATTTGAAGCAACACCAAATGATGTAGATGAGAATCTCAATGCACTTTTATCTAACTACTTTACTCATCTGATAACTATGTGTCAACATAAGATTTTTGAGTTTGAACAATAGATGTATTAGTTGAAGTTGGAATGCAAGAGTCCTCAACCTCAAGATTTCAACTCATAGATAAAGAATATGAGTCATATAAATTTAGATTATATTTCATACAAGCTAAAGAATCAATGAGAATCTCTATAAGAGGAAGAGAGAGTGAACCAAGTCACAATCAGGGACTTCAATTATATCATCATATGGGCAGTTCATAGTGCAAATCATAGTGAGATCGTTTACAAATGGATATTCAAGTCTCAAAAAAAATTCAATATTCTAGTATAAAGGTCACAAGGACACTAAATAGGAGTAGTGGTCATCATGGTGTTAATATTGATATTACATCAAATCAATTTCATGAGATTAAATCAATCTTGTCATACCACACAAGTCTCTACCAAAATGATGTGGGTTTAAGAAAATTCCTTAATAAATGGGAAAGAGCATAATCCATTTGAACTTCTTAGGAGGCCATCTTGATAGGACATGTAGTTTCATCTATTCAATTTAATAACAAAAAATGCTCATGATTAAAGTACAAGTCACATGATGTATATGTAACCTATCTAAGTAGATGCGTACTTAAGAAAGCTTATCCTATCCTAAATGCAAACAATCAATGAAGTAATAAACTAAATGAAAAAAATTCGCCAACAATATTAATCTTTTTTTTTTCAGTGGGATTTTTTTTGCATAAGAAAATTTTATTATTTATAGAGAAATGGCTAGCACATCTATGATGGGGATTGAGAAATTAAATGACATATACTTTGAGCTTTAGAAGCCCAAGTTGTAGGTCCTTCTAGTTGATTGTGTAAATGGATTGGTGTGGTTTGTCAAAAACCCACAACAATGAATAACAAGGATTGAGAAAAACTAGATAGAAAAGATAGATCTACCAACTATCTATGCTTTGGTTTGTTTGTATCTCACCAAGTCCTTGGTGGTTGTATTATTTGATAATGGTTGGTGGTGATTTAGGGATTGAACACTTGAATTCTTTTAAAATTATAATTAGTTTATGATTTTCTATCTCTACTCATCGCAATACCTTGGACGTATTACATGTTGGTGTAAATAAGCATTTTTCCTATCTAGCTATTAGTGGGGTCCTATTTACATGTTAAGTCCACTTAATTCCTACACATGTTTCTAGAAGCTTTAAGTTGTTTAGATAAGATTTTATATTTTTAGTTTTTATTTAATATTAGATTCTTACGTCATTTAGTGATGATTCATGTCATTTAATGTTTTGCATTTGGCACTTCATCACACCTTATCTATATAAGCAATGTCATTGTACACTTTTGTAATATACCTCATCATCATATTTGATAGATCTTAATATCAAGCAAACACATTTCTTATGTACTCTCTTATAAAAGATTTTCCTTGTTATTGTAGGTGGTCTTGGGTAAGGAGTTAATCTTAAGCTCCTACATGGTATTCGAGTGTGAGTGATTCCAACATGATATCAAAGCCATGACTTTGCAAATTCCTTCTCAAATTTGAGGGTAGAGCTAATTCCAGTGAGAGATCTTGGTGAATTTTAGTAAGGTTGAGTATGCTCTTTCCTTTCACCATATGGTGATCTAGGCAATAAAAAAAAACTTGAAAAAATACTAGTTTTGAGTGGTACCTCTTTGTGGACTTTTATTACAAGTTTATTTTGGCATGTTTTGGACATAATTTGATCTCACAATTAGGTCCAAGGCATCAAGGAAAGTCAATATTGGCTTTCATTTCATCAAAATCTGACATATTTTTCCAAATTTATGAAAGTTTCAAGTTGAGAGTTTGTTATCAGATCTAGGAGGTTGTTGATTTTTGGGAGCACTTTGGCCCAAAATTGACATTTCCATTGTATCTAAAAGGCCCCAAAACCCCCATTTTCATATAAAAAACTCCATATTTTGAAGATATTTTATTTTTGACATTTTTAAAAAAATTTGGGCAACTATCTTAAATTTGATAGCCAAATGATTGTCATGGAGGACTATGTTAAATTTTATGGTTAAATGGTCATAAACCAGTCCTTAGCCTAGTCTTCTAGCTTTTGGTCACATGGGGTGACCATCCACCAGCCTTAAGGAGCTTAATTTCGGCCCCTTAAGGCTTAATTGAGTAGTTTTTTAAAATCATCATAACTTTTGAATCATATATCAAATTTTCAAAAATGAGATATGGTCAAAAATTTAGTTATAAGAAATTTCTAATGGTGCAAGTATTATTATCAAATTTTACTTCCAGAATATTTTATTCCTATTTGAAGTCAGATCTCCCATTTCAACCTTTGAGCTCATAACATTTTGCTTGTGTAATGGTGTAAAATATCACCCTAGTGCAATTTCTCATAATATTACCTCAACTTAGCTTTATAAGCCTAACAATAAAAAAAATTGTCACCTTTTCTATGTCTTTCACATGTGCCTTTGTCATTTTTTGTCAGTGAAAAGAAATCTTGGCTAGGATGCTTCTGTGTTGCACAAATGTTTGTGTGGTGTAGATGTCCTTGACAGATTCCTAGGTCAATGGACATTGGAAGTGTTACATTCTCTATAACCTTGAAAAATGCAATTCTCCCTATGAACCTTGACTACTCAAAAATGTCCTCTTACCTCCAAAAATACCTTTTGAACTTCATTCTCTCAATTCATTCCAACTTTATCAATTTCTCTCGTTCACTCTAACTTCACTCTTGTTCTTCTCACTTCATGCACTCTACACCATTGTTGTTGCTTCTAAACCATTTCTTGTACTTTTTCAAGCTCCACATTATCAACATGATTGTCTTGCTCTCTTCCTTCCTCTCTCAGCTTCACCAAGCGCGTAGAAAGGATGGTAACATCTATTTTATTTGCATTGTCTTGTTTATAGAGTAGCATCTAGATTGTCTTTGTATTCTATAAATTATGTTTGTTTCCTTTCTTTAATTTTCTCTATATCATGGTCTATAGGTTTTCCGTGGAGGTGGAAACATTGAAATGGAGGTTTGACTTAGGAAAACTCCAAAACACAGCTACAACACTTTTCTGTTATCATGTTGTAGGTTCATTTCGTTTGTGAGGAGTTTGCAGGAGGTTGGATCATCCGTAAGTTGAAGTTGTCTCCTTCTCTCTTTTTGTTTCATTTAGTAGATTAGTTTATCTTTCAAGTTAAAGTATTCTTCTTGTTATTTTCATTAATTCCATCCATTTCTTCATATTTTGTTAAACTGTCATATTAAGGCTCTCGAGTTGTTAGCATGCCTTGTGAGTTTCATATTGTAAACTCTATTCTTTATTCGTATGAGATGCTAACACATCATTTAGACTCCAACGTGTTGTGCTATAGTCTATCTCTCGCACTAAAGTCCTCTAGAAAAGAGCCAATTAGTTCATAGTATGAAGCCTTTATGGTCTATTCACTTGATTCCCGAAATCCTCCACCTTAAAAAAAAAAAAAAAGTATAGTGTGCCCTTCCTTTTCAACCTTTTCCATTTCAATTTGTCTTGAGGTGACTGAGGGCAATTTTCTCCCTGCTAACTCTTCCTTGTCCTAGAGACATGAGAGTAGTAAATCCCCTCCTTCATAGCCTGGATCTTCATTTTTTGTGATTTTCATGGCATTGAAAAGGTATCGAGGAATTCTATCATTTTTCACATGCACTTTTTCCAATTTCAACCCCAAGTATTATTTATTTGAATATTTTAGAATATTTATATTATGGTTGATTACTTGCACATCTCAACTCTTGGAGAGGTTGTCTTTTTCTAGGAAGGCTTCATTTGCAATACACATTATGTTTGGGGGTTTATAATTGTTGTTGAAGGTTTCAATTTATTTAATTTTAGAGATTTCTCATAGTTCATTATGGGTTTTTCATTTCATCATTCTCTAATTATGAAAAGAGGAAACTATAAACAATGGAGAGATGACATCATAAAACATCTTTTTTGGATTCATTTTTTGCCACATTTGTATGGTCCTTTTTCCCCCTCCAAGTACTAATAGTAATAAAGTTGCTTGGAATTGAAAAGGGGTCATGTCTTAGGATTTATTTCTATGCATGTTGATGATGGCATTTTGAATGATATTGTTCATTTTGAGTGTCCCCATGCTCTTTGGAATGAAGTTTGGGAGATATATGAAGATCTTGATACTTAGCCATTACTATATGATCCTATTTTAGATTGTCTGATGCCTCTTCATTTTTCAAATTGGATACACTATGATTATGATATTATTAAGGAATTTTATTATTTGGAGTACTTTGAATCTTTAGATGAGGATTATGAGATTTCTTTATATGCTCCTTCTTCTCCTTCAAAGATAGTTGTTGATCCTTCACTTTCAGTTATTCCTTGTGCAAATTCATTGATTGAGGCTCTCTTGTTTCTTTTTCAGTAGGACCATTCATCTTTTGTTGGTGATTCATTAAGAACTTCCAGTGATTCAGTCCAACAAGTATCTAATTGTCTTCTTGATTAGGATTCTTGTTTATCAAACATTGCATCCTTGTTTGTGGAGTCTCACATTTTAGATTTGGAGGACACATTTGAGGGGTTATCTCTCCTCTTTAATGAAAATAATTGTACAACTATTTTCAAACCATCTTTGTCTTTAGATATTGTTCGAAATCATTTTTACATAGTCCTAGTTTGTCATATTCTTCATTGATTGGTCATGTGCCTAATTTGATTATGGCATCAACATCTTCATTGGGCAAGGAGACACATGAGAAAATTTCAAATACATCATCATACATCTTAATGTTTCTTTCTTTTAATTGAGTTTTGATGTGGTCCGCATTCACTTCTATCCACCATGAAAGTGTTTTGGCATCGACCTAATTTGAATTTGCATGTTTGAGGTGCATAGTTGACCTTGGAAAGGGTTTCAAGGTTGAGGATGATATAAGTATGAGTTTAATTGATGAAGGAGGTTAAGATATATGCAAGTGTGAAGTGTGTGATGTGAGTGATGCAAAATTGAGCAGAGAAATGTGAGCTTTCAAGTGTTGGATTATCATATGTAGTGAGCAAAAGGTGTTTGTAACCATTTAAACAAACTGTAAAGGATTTGGAGCTATTGTGGTGGATTTTTTGTTGCATTGAGATCATGTTCTCTATGTAACATTTCTTCTCTATCATCCTTTTCTATTCCAGAAGTGAGCCTTGGTTGTGAGCCTTTCTAGACAATGTGTCATATTTTGGCAATGAGCCCTTATAATTGGTTTTGCAATTACTTATATTGTGAGCTGATTGTCACCGTGGTTTTTCCCTCCTTGGGTTTTTCATGTAAATCTAGTGTTCTCTTGTGCATGGTGTTAATGTTTTTTTTTTGTTTCTAATATTTTCTTTTCATGCTAATTCATCATAACAGATTAAGGGTTTAATGAATGCATTTGGATCTAAATGTTAATGAGGGTTTTGATGTTTTGATAAGATACAACTAATTCACCCCCTTCGTAGATGTCTTATTCATTCAAAACATCATGGGTCCCCTGGTCATTTTGAATGCCCTTTTACTGTTGCACATTCATTTTGGGCACCAGATGGAGGAGTGGAGATAATTTTTGAATTACTAGAATATTTGGAGTGGTATGTTTAATGTACTTGGGAGTTACATTCAGAAAATACCTCCATAATATTTCTACACATGATATGGAGTCTACAAAATCAATTATACAGCAACATGGAGAGGAGGATTCCAATGTACAACTATAAAATAAAGGAATTTACAAAACAAGTTGCAAAAAGGGGTTGATGAACCAGTGTTCAGAAATGGGTTTTTTGAGATTTTGGGTCAAACAATTAGTATGGTATTGTTGGTAGAAAAAATATAGTGACCTTGTATTGTTGTAGATGGTGGGGGATTTTGTTATACAAGTTTTTAGGATAAATAAAAGAGGCTTACATATTCAAAATAATTTCCAAAATTTGGTTTGTCAAGAAATTTATGTGCACATTTGCAGTAGATTAAATAATTTGAATTTCATACCATTTTGGATTCACATGTTTTTTTGGGACTATATTTTTTTTGAAGAGGTTAAATATTTGAGTGACGGCTATGAAGATCAACACTTTGATTTTGGGTCTTGGTCTTCAACCTGCATCAATTGATGTGTACCTATCACCAAAAGTTGGATTCAATATGTATAGAGGGACTCTATCACCCAAGGGCTTCGGTCTTTGATAGGGGATCTTGAAAAAAAAATTGTAGTCCTTTGGCGCTAGATCTAAGCTCCTAATTCTCAATTGTAAACTTTTCAGAATGTAATCAATAAATTCTATAAGTTAGTTTTTGTTTCTTGTCAAGGTTGGTGACAATAAATGCAACAATTGACAATTTTCCATTGATCCTTTCCAAACCAATAATCCAAACATTCAAAGAGGGAGAAAATGTTGTTCCATATAGGGGCTTACCTCAGTCATACCCTATGTAAGTGTTCCCACTTTCACAATAGAAAAATGTCAATGATAAATGATAATGGAAAGGAAGAAATGATGAAATCATAATGCTATGTAACTCAACACCCTTCAATGGTTGCCTTGAAGGACTAAAGTCATACACATTTCTTCAAGAGTTTGGATCTTGCTTTCTTGAATAATTGAATGCTTTGGAGACATACAAAGATAAAAAAAATCATTTTAAAATATAAGTATCATAATATCGTAATATCATAATAGATATAATAAATTATTTAAATTTTTAATCAAAAACCTCGTGACCAAAAACCCTTATGTTCCTCAACATTTCACATTTTCTCAAAAAATATGCTTTGGACTATCACTAGTGGTGTTATCTCCTTTAAATGTTTATTGTCGTGAAGATGAAGGCTCTGAATGCGAGTATAACGGTCTTCTGAAATTGAAATCCTCCATAGCTCTTTTTTCATGTAGATTTAAATGCTTCAGGTTGCTCAATGCTAAAGGTAATGAAACTACACCAAAATCTACTTGGTTGATTGGGCACTTGGATATATTTAAAATCTCTAATGGATTGAGACACCTAAAACAAAACAGTAAACATTTCATCTTGGGACATTGACTAATTTCAACATTAGTTCAGGAAGACAATTTTTTAAGAGAAATTTGTAAAATTTAATTTGGGACATCGAATAATTTTTAAATTAGTTAAGGTAGACAAATTTACAAGAGAGGTTGAAAAAAATTTCAATTCAAGATACTGACTAATTTAAAGATTTGTCAAGGTAGACAAATTTCTAAGAGAGGTTGGAAAATATTTCAACTTGGAAAACTAAACATTTTCAAAACTAGTTAAAGTAGACAAATTTTCAGGAGAAGTAATCAAACATTTCACCTTATGACACTCACTAATTCGAAGATTAGTCAAGGAAAAAAAATTGACAAAGACAAATTTTCAAACCATCTAAATAGAGCTCTCTCAAGGACACCTAATTTGTGATGTGATGAGGCAACTCTTCCAATTACCCACGCCCAAAAAGACTCAAAAACTCTAGCTTTGTGCTTTTTTGGAAATCCTCTAACTTAAGTATGAGCTGTCCACACCCCTCTATATTGAGATATTGTATAAGCATCAAATTAAAATAAATTGATTATGTTCTTAACTTACCATATCTGTAAAAACTTAGATGCCCCAGATTTCTCAAATCATCGAAACTACTTAGTAATAATAGCATTTTATAGAATGTTAATTCTAGGTGCTCCAATGATTGTAGATGGAAAAATTATTTTGGCAGACTCTTTTAATATTATTGAAGGCTCCTCCGACTACTATCTTTTTCAACTCCCTGAGAAAACCCAGGGAGTTTGGAAATCTTTGGAAATTATGGCAATAGAAAATAACCAGCTCTCTTAATTGCATAGGAGCCTGCAACACATTTCCAACAAGACAATCATAAGACATACGACAATTATTAAAAAATGAAATATGTTCTTGGAACACTAAATCGATGGAAGCCCCATTTGAAGAAGCACTAAATAGTGTAGATGAGAATCTCAATGCACTTTTATCTAACTACTTTACTCATCTAATAAATATGTGTCGACATAAGATTTTTTAGTTTGAGCAATAGATGTATTTGTTGAAGTTGGAATACAAGAATCCTCAACGTCAATATTTTAACTCATAGATAAAGAATATGAGCCATATAAATTTGGATTATATTTCTTACAAGCTAAAAAAATCAATGAGAATCTCTATAGGAGGAAGGGAGAGTGAATCAAGATCTAAGTATCTATGTGATGTGATCGTAACAATCAAGCACTTCAATTATATCATCATACAGGCTAGTTCATAGTGAGATCTTTTACAAATGGATATTCTTAAAACATTTTCAATATTCTTGTCCAAAGGTCACAAAGACACTAAATAGGAGTAGTGACCATCATGGTGTTAATATTGATATTACATCAAATCAATTTCATGACATGATCAATCTTGTCATACCACACAAGTCTCTATCAAAATGACCGAGGTTTAAGAAAATTCCTTAATAAATGGGAAAGAACTTAATCCATTTGAACTTTTTAGGATGTCATCTCGATAGGACATGTAGTTTCATCTATTCAATTTAATAACAAAAAAAATGCTTGTGATTAAAAAGTACAAGTCACATGATGTGTATGCAACTTATCTAAGTAGATACCTACTTAAGAAAGCTTATCATGTCCTAAGTGCAAACAATCAATAAAGTAATAAACTAAATGAAAAAATGCTCCAACAATATTAATCTTTTTTTCAATGAGATTTTTTTGCATAAGCAAATTTTATTATGTATAGAGAAATGACTAGCACATCCATAATGGGGATTGAGAAATCAAATTACATGAACTTTAAGCTTTGGAAGCCCAAGGTGTAGGACCTTCTAGTTGATTATGTAAATGGATTGGTGTGGTTTGTAAAAAACCCACAACAATGATTGAGAAAAACTAGATAGAAAAGATAGATCTACCATCCATCTATGCTTTTAAGATGTTATGCTTCTAAATATCTCTATAGAGGACTACCAATTAGCTCTAGGAGAAGATTAAACCTTTGTATCTAACCCATTCCTTAGTGGTTGTATTATTTGATAATGGTTGGTGGTGATTTAGTGATTGAACACTTGAATGCTTTTGAAATTATAATTAACTTATGATTTTCCACTCTACTTTCAGAATACCTCACATATTACTTGTTGGTGTAAATAGGTAATTTTCCTATCTAGTTATTAGTGGGTCCTATTTGCATGTTAAGTCCACTTAGGTCCTAGGCATATTTCTAGAAGCTTTAAGTTGTTTAGATAAGATTTTATCTTTTATTTAATATTAGAGTACTAGATCATTTGATGATATGTCATTTAATGATGGCTCATGCCATTTAATAATGACATAAGTCATTTAATGTTTTGCATTTGGTAATTCATCACACCTTGTTTATATAAGCAAGGTCACTGTACACTTTTGCAATATACCTTAAGTATCATCATATTTGATAGATCTTAATATCAAGCAAGCTCATTTCTCGCATACTATCTTGTGAAAGGTTTTTATTATTACTGTTGGTGGTTTTAGGTATAGAGTTAATCTTCAGTGCCTAGATGGTATCCAAGTGTGAGTGATTCCAACATGGTATTAGAGCCAAGACTTTGCAAATTCTTTCTCCAATTTGAGGGTAGAGTTATTTCTAGTGAGAGATATTGGTTAATTTTAGTAAGGTTGAGTATGCTCTTTCCTTGCACCATATGGTGATTTGGGAAATCAAAAAAACTTGAAAAAAAATACTAGCTTTGGGGGTTCATCTTTGTGGGTTTTTATTATAAGTTTATTTTGGTTCGTGTTGGAGGTAATTTTATCTAACAATTGAGTTCAAGGAATCAAAGAAAGTTAATATTGGCTTCCATTTCAATATTGGCTATCAAATTTAAGTGTCCCAATTTTTTTTTAAATCATCAAAAATAAATTTCCTTCAAACTATGAAGTATTTTATATGAAAAAGGGGGTTTTGGGGCCTTCTGATAGCCAAATGATCATCTTAGAGGATTGTGTTAAATTTGATGGTTAAATAGTTGTCATACCATTGCTCAACCCAATCCACCAGCTTTTGGTCGCATGGGGCGACCACCCACCAACCTTAAGGGGCTTAATTTTTGGCCCCTCAAGCCTTAATTGAATAGTTATTTTTAAATTGCCATAATTTTTGACTTGGGTATTAAATTTTTAAAAATGAGATATATCATCAAAAATTTGGTTCTAATAAATATATAGTGGTGCAAGTATTATTATCAAATTTCACTCCTAGAATATTTTATTTCTATTTGAAGTCAAATCTTCCATTTAGACCTCTTAGCTCGTAAATTTTTGCTTGGATCTTTGTTTTTCATGATTTTTGTGGCATCAAAAAGGTATTGAGGAGCTCTATCATTGTGTAGATGCACTTTTTCCAACTTGATACCCAAGTATTATTTATTCATATTTTGTAATATTTGCATTTTGGTCGATTACTTGGACATCCCGACTCTTGGAGAGGTTTTATCTTTTTGGGAAGGCTTCATTTGTAGTATACATTATGTTTGGAGTTTATAATTGTTGTTGAAGGTTTCAATGTTTGCAATTTTGGAGATTTATCACAGTTCATTATGGATTTTACATTTCATTCTTCATTGATTATGTTGAAAAGGAGAAACTATAAACAATGGAGAGATGACATCATAAAAAAATTTTGTCGGCTTCGTGTGTTGCCACATTTGTATTGTCTTGTTCCCCCTCCAAGTACTGATAGTAAGAAATTTGCTTGAAATTGCAAAAGGGGTCATGTATTAGGAGTTATTGCTATGCATGTTGATGATGAAATTTCAAATGATATTGTTCATTTTGAGTGTCTTCATGCTTTTTGGACTAAAATTTGGGAGATATATGGAGATGATGATGCTCAACCATTCTTAGATGATCATATTTCATATTGTCTTATGCCTCTTCATTTTTTAGACTAGATGTGCTATGATTATGATACTATTCGAGAGTTTGATTATTTGGAGTACTTTGAATCTTCATGTGAGGATGATGAGGTTTCTTCAAATGCTCCTTCTCCTTTAGAGATGTTTGTTGATCCTTCAACTTCAATGGTTCCTTGTGTAGAGTCATTGACTGAGGCTCCCATGATTTGTGTGCAACGGGACCATTCATCATTTATTGGTGATTCATTAAGAACTTTTAGTGATTCATTCCAACAAGTATCTAATTGTCTTATTGATTGTGATTCTTATTTATCAAAAATTTCATCCTTGTTTGTGGAGTCTCACATTTTAGATTTGGAGGACACATTTGAGGGGTTATCTATCCTCTCTAATGATAATCATTACACAACTGTTGTCAAACCATCTTTGTCTTTGGATCTTGTTCAAAATCAATTTTTGAATAGTCATGGTTTGTCACCTTCTTCATTGATTGGTCATGAACCTGTTTTGATTGTGGCATCATCATATTCATTAGGCAAGGAGACACATGAACATCTTTTAGAGACATCATCATACATATTAATGATTCTTTCTTTCAATTCCTATCCAGAATGGGAAGCATTCTTGTACTTTTACTTGGTTTTTTTCTTCTGAAAGGGAGACAAGTTGTTTTTTGACATTGGATCATGTTTTGTCTTCAAGCACTTACCATTTTTACAAGATACTACACATTATGGGGGGGGTACATAGTCTCTCTCTTTCCCTCTTATGGGGGGGTCATTGATTGTATATTCATGATAGATGTTGTCGTTGGAAGGCATCATTGAATCCTCGATTCATCATCCTTGTTTATATCTTTTCTCTCTTTTGGAGAGGGGTTTTTTCCCATGTGGCTTTTCTCTTTTTCTCCATTTGTGAGAGATTGCATTTCCATTTGTACATAGGTACCTAACATGGCCTCATAGTCGAGACCCATATTTGTATATTTGCATCATTTACATAATAATTGCTTCCCCCTATGTTGTACTTAAGGGGGTATTGGTGTAAATAAGTAATTTTCCTATCTAGTTATTAGTGGGTTCCTATTTACATGTTAAGTCAACTTAGGTCCTAGGCATATTTCTAGAAGCTTTAAGTTGTTTAAAGAGTATTTTAGCTTTTAGCATTTTATTTAATATTAGATTCCTAGGTCATTTAATGACGAATCATGTCATTTAATGATGACTCATGTCATATAATGTTTTGCATTTGGTACTTTATAACACCTTGTCTATATAAGCAAGGTCATTGTACACTTTAGTCATATACCTCATCATCATATTTGATATGTCTTAATATTAAGCAAGCTCATTTCTTGCATACTCTCTTGTGGAAGGTTTTCATTGTTATTATAGGTGGTCTTGGGTATAGAGCTAATCTTCAACTCCTACATGGTATCAAAGCATGAGTGGTTCCAACATTAATACATAGAGGTTTTATAACCATAAGCTAGATAGAATACCAACTAGTTATTAATGCAAGAGCAACAAATCTGAACCTAGATATTTATCAAATCCCCTAAAATATTTAGTAATTAGTGGAGATAGTTTGTAAAGAAATTAGGAATATTTATTATATAGATATTTGAAAAATGTATTATAAATTCAATCTATGATAACAAACCTCAAATTATAGTAGTTTCTATGTTCATCTAGAGTTTCTAAATAAACTCTTGCATGGACACCCTTACAAAAAATAGCTGATATTTTTCCCACTTTACACAAGTGAATAACCCCTATATAAAGAAAAGGGACAATAGTCACCTCACATAGACTATTGAAACTTGTCCTAATACTTCAAAATATTTAAAAAGTGGTTAAGACTTGAAATAAAATACAAGGTTAGCTAGAATTAAATTAAATGTTGGTTATTCAATAAAGAGCATGTGAAACCTAACATATTCAAATAAGAAACACTAGAAGATGTCCCTCGCCACTTTCAAGGATTGGGTTGAGATCCACCTAGGTGCCACATGGGTTCTTGCACAATGATGTTAAGAAAGGCACCCATTAGAGTATAACCAATAATTATGATAATATCCCTTGCTAGTATTTGAGTAGAAAGAGGTTGGATCAAGGTTTCTTCTCAAAATTATTACGCCTTTTCTCATAAAAGAAGCTAAATTTATTATTCTAGAAGAACTATCCATAATCCTTTGAATATATCCTTTATTTCTTGATAAATTAAGACCACAAACATCATCAAAACTAAGTGCAATTGATCTAGTACTCCTCTCTAACATATCTTGAAACTTTAAACCAAAATAAATTTTCATATTAAGATCCTCCATTGAGACAATACAAGTTGAAATCTCCTTTATATACACTTTAGATGTAATATGCATGATCCATTTATGAAGACACATGTCCTACCCAATCATGCCACTTAGTTAACATTTGTCATGTATTATCACATCAATACAACATTTAAGTCCTCAAAATGATTGTATGACAACAAAGAAATAATAGGATACATGTGACTTCTTTATCTAACTTGACTACTCTTTACATTCCAAAAATATAAAAAATTCTAACATGTTTTTAAAAAAAATGCAATTTTAACCATTGGTCCCACTCTTGGCCTTCAAATAGATCAGCTTCAATTATTATTCTATGTGTTGGCATTTACATTGTACCTAACATCTAAGATAAACATGCTCTCCTTAATGAATTTTTTCTCTTATTTCTAATGTCACGAGATTTAAAATACACATCCTTATATGTCCCTCTTTATCAAGTCTTTTTGTTTGCCTTTTTTTTAATGACTTGGATATGTATACATATACATGGAAAGATCGTTGTTTGTATCTCATTCTATTCCAATAGACTTAAAGTGATTCATTTATTGCAAACACCAATACATCACCTTGTGTCTCTCGTTTTGAGTTGTCCATTCTAAATCTCAACTCGTGGAATTCATTCCTTCTATTTAGAGAGTAATTTCTACAAGTTTATATTCTAACATATTTAAAATATCAATTGATGTTTTGTAGTAATAAAAATTATAATAATTTTATACAAAATTCAATCTTGTTCATTCTCATTATAGACAATAATGCATATTTTTTGTACTAAACAAATTATTTGCAACAATTTATTTAAAGTAAACATTTCTATTTTTAATATAGGTCTTCGATAAGTCAAATAACAATAATTCAATATTAAAAGACTAAACTTGATGTTTGTCATCTTTAGCAAAATATTTATCCATGACTACTCACCATTAATAAATATAGCTAAGCATCTCTAACCTTCTAATTCTCCAATTTATTTACATTTAATAATTTTTTTATTTATCACTTATTAAATTTAGATACATATTATAAAAGATGCTTTTAATATTAAATATATAATTAAAAATGTATACTATCTTAAATGTTTCATTATATTAATTTTTTATTTAAAAAGATTAAATTTGTCATTTTAAAAAGTATATCATAATAAATTATTTAATTTGTTAACAAAATATTTTTATTTTTTTCTCACAAATCATATATTTATCCAAAACATAATATAAATTAAAAGATTATTAAATAATAAATTTTTAAAAAATTCTATTAGAAGTTGAAGTCAAATTGAAAATTATAAGAGATGTATTTTCAACATTTCCTTAATCAAAATTAACATAAGAAAATAATTACTAATATATTATACTTAATATAAATATCTTAAATGTATCTATCAAAAAATTACTAATATTATACTTAATATAAATATTTTAAATTTATCCATGAAAAAATTATTTGAGACTATTTCATTTATTTAAAATATATTTTATTAAAAAATATTAATATATTGATATATAAACAATTTTTAACACATTCATACCATTACATTCTACTTCTACTTTTAATACTATTGTAAAATGATTCTTATGATATACTCAAATTCTTTATAAAACTTTGAAATGCCTCCACTAATCCTTGCTCTTCCCCTCTCCCAAGCAGACCTTTCTCCACTTTGTCCTGTCTACACCCCTGCAATGAGAGCCCTTCTATCGAGAAACCCTCTGCACTGAGACATGTGGAACTCCGTGTGAAGACAACCCATGCCCATCTACCCTTCTGTATGTCCACTTCAGATATTACATCCCCATCACTATCCACTTCAGATGTTGTCTCCCCATTACTCTGCACTAACGACAATGCCATTTGTGAAGAAACACAATTTATAACAAAACAGAGCATAATGGCATCGCCAATGGAGGAACGGTTCTGCACCAATTTTGGACTGGAATTAATTTTCTTGTTAGAGATAGAGTCGACGACAAAGAGACTCGGAAACACCAAGGATTTTAGCCGTGAGGATGCATTAGGGACCGCCCGCGAACAGATTGTTATTTTTTCTGGCCATTTCTGCAAATTCTTTGCACAACAATCAGTCAATGCAAAATTAGATGAAAATAACTAAATATTTTATTCCTAGAAACTATTATTACCTGTAAGGTTTGAATGCAACGTTCAATAGCTGATCCCTTGTTTGCTCTTAAGATTTCTAGCGTCCTCAATTTCTCCATATGCACCAAAGTTTGGATACCGAGCACCTCCCAGCAGGTGCCTACTCTCAAGCTTTCCAGTGTTCGGCAATGTTCTAAACCTTCGATTTTCTGCACTCGATGGCAGTCTCTCAGTTTAAAATCTCTGAGAGAAGTTGAACGTGCAAAGTTAGGAAGCTCTTCCAACTCTGGACACGACTCTATCCACAGCCATGCAAGGTTTACCGGATGACCAAAAACCCTTATGTTCCTCAGCATTTCACAGTTTGTCAAAAATATGAACCGGACTGTCGTTGGCAGTGCTATCTCCTTTAAATGATTATTTTGGTGAAGATGAAGGCTCTGAAGGCGAGTATAACGGTCTTCTGAAATTAAAATCCTGCACACCTCTGTTTTATGTAGATATAACTGGTTCAGGTTGCTCAATGCAAAAGGTAACGACACCTCCCCAAAACTTAATCGGCTGATTGGGCAATCGGATATTGTTAAATGCTCCAAGAGATTGAGACGCCCCACAGAGAATGGTAAAACTTTCAGCTTGGGACAGCCCTTAATTTCCAGATTAGTCAAGGAAGACAAATTTGCAAGAGAGGTTGGCAAACATTTCAGCTTGGGACATCCACCAATTTGAAGATTAGTTAAGGCAGACAAATTTTCAAGAGAGGTTAGCAAACATTTCAGTTTGGGACATCCATCAATTTGAAGATTAGTTAAGGCACACAAATTTCCAAGAGAGGTTGGTAAATTTTTCAGTTCAGGACACTGACTAATCTTCAGATTAGTCAAGATAACCAAATTTTCAAGAGAGGCTGGCAAATATTTTAGTTTGGGAAGCTGAATAATTTCAAGATTAGTCAGAGTAGACAGCCAACATTTCAGTTTGTGGCACCCACTAATTTGAAGATCAGTCAAGGCAGACAAATTTCCAAGACAGGTCGGCAAACATTTCAGCTTGAAACATTGACTAATTTGAAGATTAGTCAGAGCAGACAGACTTCCAAGAGAGATGGGCAAACATTTTAACTTGTGACACGCATTAATTTGAAGATTGGTCAGGATAGACAAATTTCCTAAAGAGTTTGGCAAACATTTCAGCTCAAGACACTGACTAATTTGAAAATTAGTTAAAGCAGACAAATTTCCAAAAGAAATCGGCAAACTTTCCAGCCTGCGACAGTCACTAATGGTAAGATCAGTCAAGGAAGACAAATCTCCATAAGAGTTCGGCACACTTGTCAACAATTCACTCCCTATAGTCACCTTCTGCAGCCTGTTTAGTTGACCTATGTTAATTGGTAGCTCCCTCAACCGCTTCAGACCATCTAAGTAGAGCTCTATCAAGGACGCCTGATTTGTGATATGACGAGGCAACTCTTCCAATCGCTCGCACCCAGAAAGACTCAAAAACTCGAGCTTTGCGATGTTTTGGAAATCCTCCGACTTAAGTATGAGCTTTCCACACCCCTCTAAATTGAGATATTGCAGGAGCATCAGCTTCTTAAAAGAAACTGACAAAGTTTTTAACTTATGACATCCATGCAAACTTAGATGCCGCAGATTTCTCAAATCGCCGAATCTGCTGGGTAGTGATAATAGCATTTTACAGAATGTTAGTTCCAGGTGTTCCAACGATTGCAGAAGGCAAAATTCTTCCGGCAGACTCTTAATATTATTGAAGCCTCCTCCGACTAGTAGCTTTTTCAACTCCCTGAGATACCCTATTGAGTTTGGAAATCTTTGGAAATTGTGGCAATTGAAAATAACCAGCTCTCTTAACTGCACGGGAGCCTGCAGCACATTTACAACGAGACAATCGTAAAACATACAGCAATTATAATAAATTGAAATAATGATTTAATAGAGCTGAAACGGAAGACTACTTACTGTTTTTTCAGCCTCCCAAAGCTCTTTTAAGTGATGTTCCCCCTCATAGCCTTCATAGAGCTCTAAAACCCTCAAATTTTTCATTGAAAACCATGCCGGAAGATTGCTTTGCCCAATTTGAAACCAGCGAAGCCAAACCAGCTCTCTTGATACTTCACCGATTAATTGATTAAAATAACCTCCTTTAATCACAAAAAGTTTTAGTCCAACTAAAGAGTGTGCGAGAGACGAAATTCCTCCACCTATATTAGGCATGAGTCCCTCCTGCGAGCAGCACTCGCGAAACTCAACAAACCCCCTAATTAATCCAACTTTTTCCTATCTTATTCTACAGAGCTTTCCGTGTTGAAGAGGAAAAATATGAAATATTCAGGAAAAGACATAAAGCCAAAAACTTATACAAACAATTAAACTTACCACTTCATATTCATTAGTCCACTGTCCAATTCTAGTTGAGACAGTCCTAATTCCTCTAATGTCATTTCCTTTCTGAAAAATATAAAAATAGAAATTAAAAAACAGAAATAAGCTTATAAATAGGTTTTTTAACAACTGTTTAACGCGTAAACACAATGAACTTATACACAAACATACAGTTGGAGAAAGATGTTGACCTTTCCATTGCTTAGTTTCACAATAAAAGAAGTATTAACCTCACCTCTATCTGCTTCTCATTAATAATAACTTGCTGGGGTAGCCAAAATCGGTGGGGTAGGTGTTGATTTGCAATTTCTCTTCCCAAATCTCTTAAGTGGTCATGCATTCTTATACGATTATCATTGTCAAGTTCAACCAAACATTTATTCAGAAGTCTTTTCCAACTGTAGAGACCACTCCACCCGGATCCATTCCATACTTCAATTGCTAAGCTATTATTTTCTCCAATAAAAAAACATGCAATATCAAGGAAACTCTCTTTCTCTTCATCATCAAGAGCATCATAACTAACTTTGAGCGTATGTTTGATATCCGGAGGTAATATTCTCATGATCTTATGCAACAAAGAGTCCCAGCATTCTTTGTGGAACTCTCCATAGAGTTGTGCTCCAAATACCTTGAGAGATAGAGGTAATCCATGACAAGCCTTTAAGAACTTTTTAACAAGCTTTTCAAATCCATCTCGAGGAAAGGGTTGAATAAAAGCATGCCAACAGAAAAGTTGCTCTGCATACGATGGATTCAGTGGCCTCATTTTATATATAGAAGAGATGCCCCAAGATTTAAGGACATCATACTCCCTTGTAGTAACAATGATGAGACTACCCCTTTCAAGGTTGTCTTTTGCAGGCAACAGAGCATCCAACTGATCCACATGATCCGCATCATCAACAACAATCAACACTCTAATAGATCTCAAATGCCTTGAAAGAGTTAGCATACCTTCCTCAATATTGTCAAATGGTATATCTTGGACACCAAGGTCTCTGAGAATTTTTTTCTGCTTCTCATGCAACAGACCTTTGCTTGCAGCATCTCGAACGTCAAACACAAAACTGGACCACTTCATCAAAGAGGATTTTTTATTATACAACTCTTTTGCAAGGGTGGTTTTGCCAGAACCACCCATGCCCCAAATTCCCACAATTTGTACACCCTGACCACCCTCAACAGATTGTAGTGTACTCATCTCAAAGTCTTCAACTATTTCTTCCAGACCTACTGGATGTTTTGCAACCGGTAAGGACACATTCTTTGTTTCTTTCAATACAATATTCACAATATTCTTCATTAGCCTCATCTCATCACTGAACAAATCAAAACATTGAAAAATCAAAACACTGACAGGTTATTACGCCATGCCAAACTTAAATTACATGTAGATGAAAAAGAATACACATTTGTTAAGATAGGTAGGCCGAATGTGTGGCACTTACTCGTTATTTCTTATGATTTCACCAGAGTAAAATGAGACGTTGAAGAGTGCGTCCGTCCATTCCTGAAGTTTTTCCGGGCTGTATCTACCCTTCTGGGTATGCTCCTCAAACGCCTTAGCATACATTCCTTTCCCTTCAGCTACCTGTTTGAGATTACAAGGCTCTACATGGTAGAACACAGGAATAATTGTGGCGCCACTTTTCAGCATAAACGACAGCTCTGCCAAACACCATGGTGATTCTGCATACCTCTTGGAAAAAATAGCTATATGAAGCAATGCGCTGCTCATTGCTGCTTCTATTGTTCTGCGCAGTGAATCTCCATATTCCAACTCCTGTGAGTCCAAAAAAACAGAGAGTGCTATACCAGTGAGGATACCATAAAGAGTACTAGCTAAGGTGGATTTAACGTCTGGTCCACGATGATTGATGAAAACATCATAGGACGGCCTTTTCATGCGTTTTGAGGCAGAAGTAGATGCAGATGGTGCGATTCCATCAAAAGCGCCCATAACCTCATTAGTTCTTTTACTCCCGACAATAGATGTAGACGCCATAGAATTGAATCGCAGCGATAGGCGATGGAAGGAAGAAAGAAAAAAGGCAAAGGAAACAGAGGAGTGTTGGGGAAGTGAAACCCTAAATATAAAAGAGGAGTGGCAGGTGATGAAGAGAAGAAACGATAAACGCAAGGACTGAGAGTCGGTTACGCGCGTACGGAACTGCGTGGATGAAACGCGGAATCATGTAAGTGGGGGTGATTTGAATCTGAAAATTGGCGGGAGAAAATGGAAACATGCGAGAGGTGGAAAGCATTTCATAAAGCAGAGAGAAGAGGGAAAAGAAAGAGAAAGGGGGAATCCACGATGAATAGAACACGAATAAAGGAGTGACATTTGTGAAAGAAAGGCGGAATAATGCGAGCGGTGGAAGACAACTTCGCAGTGGAACGAGTGGAGAACGGGATTAATCGTTCAAGAAAGAAGAGCCCTTTACATAAAAGAGTATGCAGTAACGTCTCTTTAGCTTTAGTATTTGATGAAATATATACAGTAATAGTATAGATTGAAGTGACTACCACTAATTCTTTTTCATAAAGAAAAAAATAAAAATAAAGTTTACTTATATATTATTAATTTAATTGAATGTTTCTTATTTTCAACATATGAAAGTAAAATGATAATTTTTTTATTTTTTAAAATATTTTAAAATTATTTTTTATTTTGTTTCTATAATGTTAAATATAAAAAATTCTTTTTTTTATTGAGTAAATATATATTTCTTATTTATAAAATAATATTGTAAATGGGAAATATCATTTACATTTAATCGCATTTAATTTTATTATATTTCAATGACAATTAAATATATTTAGTTATTTAATTAACTTTCTTAATCACTTTTAATTAATAATTAAAGAATCTAAATCATTTACTTAATTAAGTCATCAGTGATCTCTTTTTTTTATAGTTCAATGTTAAAATTAAATAAATTAACATTTATTTATTAAGTTCACCTTTCATATCTCTATCTTCCAAAAATTTAAAAAACCTTTACAATTTAGAATGAGATATTTTTGAATTTAACTAGATACGAGTTTTTCCATCGATGTTTTGGATCAAACTCTATAATCCATCATAGGAAAGAAGACAAGAAAAGAGAAATTATTCTATTTTTTCACTATCAAATCATTAGTTGATTAAAATCAATTAATTAACTAATTAATCCTCTTATAAATTCTTATACATGATTAGCCTAATTAATCACTTTTCACATCCATCTTATTTATCTAAAAACTCTCTTATAATATCCTAACCATTCATTTATCTTAAAAATTATACAACCTTCATCTTACACATGTGGGTCTCATACATGTGTGAGACCTCTCACTTGTCAAATCCCACATCATCATATGATTCTCACACGTGTGTAAGCAATCACATATTAAAATCACATGTCTCTTCTCACACATGTGAAAACTTTCAATTTCAAGCATCCATTCAAATCAAATTAATCTAAATTGGCCAAATCTTCTTGATTTTTGCCCTCTCCAAATACACCAATCATAAAGTGCCACTTAGAAGCTTCTCCTTCTTCAAAATCTGTTAAGAATCCTTAATTGTTGATCCCTTAGATCATTCTCAACCATTGATCAATCATCCTCTCAATTTATAAATCAAATATCTCCCAAGCTAAAAGATAGGGTCTCATGAAATAATTTATTCATGTGTTACCAATTTGAAGAGTAGCCCCACATATTATCAATCACATTTCTTAAGAACAATCATAAACATTCTTGTGTGTAGAACAAGGCATTTGAATTTTTGTGTGCATATGCTAGCAAAGATGGGTCTAATAGTTGTGTGTTCCCAAATTAGTCTTTAGGAAATTAGAGGTGATAGGGACTTGCTCATAACCAATTTCTAACTCTATGGCCTAAGGGAATATTTCACTTGATACTGATCTTAAGAACATATTATGGAGCACAAAAATATGTTGTTACTATAAAAGGTTACTAATCGAATGTAGCCATTGAACACCCATAACCATATGTATCATTTTTCTCACTATGAAATTCACCACATACTTTATTATTTCACATGGTTACACTGAGAGGCCAACCTATCCACATGCATGGTAGTATAACTTTGTTAGGGATGATGATATTGAACACATAAAAAATGACAACTTATATGTGACTTAGTTTGTTATCTAGAATCCTTAATTATATTTCATAGAACTATTCGAAGTTGTATTCTTTACTATCAGAAGTCAAAAAGATATGTTTCCCTACATTTAGATCATTTGATGATCATTTTATCATCCCTCTCTTATAGTTCTAAATGTTCTTCTTCCTTG
This sequence comes from Sequoia sempervirens, assembly GCA_007258455.2. Taxonomy (NCBI): domain Eukaryota; kingdom Viridiplantae; phylum Streptophyta; class Pinopsida; order Cupressales; family Cupressaceae; genus Sequoia; species Sequoia sempervirens. Next base: position 348,540,302 of record VDFB02193867.1, read on the forward strand.
GGTTCATACTTCACTATTTCATGTTTGGAATATGGATATGGTGCACGACAAAGCACAATAGTATAATTCCATCTTCCAAGATTGGTTGGGGATGTACAAGATTGATTAGTTTAACTTTTTAGCTCCAAAACTTCTTGCATTGTGTCTACCTTTATGCTACCCTTTGAGCACACATGCATGAGTAGTCACACATGTGTTCTTTTTAATTGGATTAGGCCTCAAATAAGAACAAGAAATATTGGTGTGACTGAATTCATATGTTGCCATGATCTTCAATTTTCTCATTACATGTTCATCATCACAGATGTTAGGTAATGAATACATGTTCTTGATTAACATTGTTGACAACCAATATTACACCGAAGTGTTGCACCCTCTACCAATATGATTCATGGGAATGCCCTAAATACATAGGTTCCACTCCCTTGAGCCTAGCCAATTATGTGTTTGAGCATAAGGATCTATGTGTCTTTTGCTACAAATGTTATTATCAATTTTTTTCCCGTGCTTCAAAATGAGTACTTTCCATGTTGACAGAATTCTTGAAAGGTCATAAAGTAAAGTGGGTTCATCACATGACTATCTCCTTCACCATTTAAATTACACTCATAGGAATAATTGTGGTGCATACCTTTTTCTTATTTGATGAGGTCAATTAGATAAGTCATTTTTAGGTTCTTGGTGGATTAAGATATTAATAACCCCAACTTGCAAGCCCAAGGTTGGGTGCTTTATGCTAGCAACCTAAGGATCTAGATACTTGTGTTATTGTGACTTTGATGCTACATATCTTTTATCAATTTTGCTTCATGTAATAGATTTTTTTTATTCAATTGTACATCTATATAAACTTCAATTTCCATTCCTTCTTGTTTATCTTCCTTATCTAATACATGGTCCTCTACATTCACAATTTCTTTAAGCTCATCTAAGTTTGGTCACTTGTCCAATACTACCTCAATGTAGTTCATTTTCTCCTTACCAAGGCACTTATGACTCGGAATCAATGACTACTTGCAAGGAAAATAGAGTTTCTTCCTCCCAAGCTTGTTTCTAATGTCTTCATTTACATTTGTGTGGGACTCCCTTTGATTTGTTGCAATAGGGTGTCTTAGAAAATGATCTATATTTTGGCCTTGGTTGTGGCTTTGGGTTTGAATTTCATTCATTTTTCAAGGAAATTTTCTCTTTTGTATGCTCAATAATCTCCTCTTTTGCCCCCTTTGACTTTTCTCATCTTGCATGATCTATTTTAGTTGACACTAGAGCTCACTTTTCATTTTTGGCTCCAATTTTTTTATAGGGGTTTGCTCACTAAATCTTGTTTCCTTTGTCAAATTATGCCTCTAACTCTTTTCATTTTATGAAATCTTAGAAAGACATTACCTTTTCATTTTTTAGAGCATAATGTCTTTTCTTATTATAAGGTGGATCAAAGAGGTTTGTCAATATAACCATCCAATATTTTTTCTTGTTCTCATCATCACCTTTCTTCTCAGTATAATTAGCTCTCAAAAGCCATGTCCCACTAGACATTAACAATTTTAGGAATCCCATGACTCACTAGATGATGGAGAAACTACCTCTAATACCATTTTAATGTCTCATGCTATATTTATGATAAATAAATTCAATAAATTTAAAATATTTAAATCGTAACCTTACAAACCCTAAATTTATTGCAATGTTTACTCACAATAATATAACCTTATAACTCTAGGTTGAATTAATATTTGTACAACATTATCAAACCCTAAATATACTTCAAAATCATTATTTTAAACCCTTAAAAAACAAAATCTAAACCAACTCTACCCAACTCATGTAAAAATAGAACTTCATCATTTTATTTACAAAAATAACAATAGCATACAAAGGAAAATAAATTGAAATTATTTTGCATTAAGTGGTAAAAAATGCTTACAAAACATTACTTTAACAACTATAAAAAGGTTGAATATAGTGTTCTCAAAATAATGATCCATGTTAATGCAACTGCATAACAACTTAAGGGAACACCATTCATAAAAAATAAAGACACAAATAATATATTAAAGGCAACTAAAATATAAATTATTATAATATTCTACTATCATAGTTGAAGCAAACTAAAATATAAAAGCTTGAAAAGTGTCATCGAGAGCTTAAATGGTGATTATCTAACTTCCCTTACAATAGTAAGGTAGGAAGATAACCCACATGTCATAACAACACAAAAAATCGATGGAAAATACAAGTCTTCACACTTGACATCTATAAGTTTCAAGTAATAAGGTGTTACTTAATGTTGCCACCATTCATGTTCGAATGAGACCTCTAGGTGATATTGCTCTTGTAGTGTCAAAAATTGTCATCCTTGATAATTTCACACTACATTTTGCTCCTTCCTATGTACTTGGACCTAATCATGCACCTAATTTCTTAATTATGCATGTAATTTCCCATTTTAAAATAGTTATTAGAAAATAAAACATGGGAAATCAAAGTAGGCATTTAATATTTTCCCTCGACACTTTGGGTCTATAAAAAGCAAGAATCTAGTCTAGGGCATAGGTTGACTCCAAATTTAAGTATGTTGGTGTCAATAATCTCTTATTTGAAATTCAAATTTCAATTGTCGACTATCAAGATTTAATTTTTAGGAAATTAGATTAATTACATGTAAATACATAGTATTTTCACAATTTTAATTGACAAGCAATTTTAAGGAGAATTCAATTGAGAAAATCAAGTGTCCTAAAGCAGTCAAGAGTAATCAAGAGAAAAAAAAAAGTAGAATTATTGCAGTATTTATCATTCAAACATCATGTAAAGTTTTATGTGAGTTTTGTTCATGTTTTGCATGCATTCCATTTTGGAGCATTAACACTTGTAGGTCTTCAAATCAAATCAAGTCAAGAAACAATTAATCCTTGACTAGTGAGTGTGATTTCAGTCCATCAAGGAGATTAGATATGAGTGGTGAGTTGCAAAAATTGTCAATTCATTACTTGTTTATCAATTAGCCTGTATCCCTCAAAAGGATACCTATTCTTTTTTATCATCAATTTTTCCATTGTGGAGGTAGAAATACCAACATGGGGTTTGATTGAGGAAAGCCCCTCTATGACACAACCCTTACCCTTTTTTTCATATGTGCAAGTTATAGATCATCTGAAGTGATTTGGAGGAAGATTAAAGGCAATTTTCTCATTCATGTATCAAAACCTTACAGGTTGACAAGTCATGGAATCTACATTTTCTCAATAGTAGATGAAGATATGGCAACCAAACCCAAAAGATAAAATCTATGGACCAAGGACCTTAGGCTTATGAAATCAATTTTTAGGAACCAGGGCCTTAGTCTAGGTCGTCCTTGTGCCCCAGACTAGCCTGGATTTAGCCCAAATTTGAACTCCAAGTTCTTTTATGTTTTCCTTTTGAATTTTTGGATTTTTATTGTGTTTGTCTATTTCTAGTTTGTCATAATTCGTAACAAAATGTTCTATTTTTGTAATTTACATGATTACATCATTGCATCAATTTCCCCAATCCATCAAATCCATCTCCAAAACACAAAAAAAGAATCTAGATCCAAGGTTGATTGATTCACCTTTTAGGTTGCAAGTCAATCTCATATCCTTTTTGATCTAGATTGCCACACATGCTTTTGGAAAAAGGTTTGATTTTAGTGATCTACCCATTAGACCTAAGATCTCCTTTTCCAATGAGACATTTTGGTTAACCTAATTGATTTTACATTATATACCTTGTAAAATTTGAAGCATATCATCTTGGATCTGAGTTTAACCATAGTTTTTTTTGCATTCATCATTTATGCATCCATCATTTCATGAAAAGGCATTGAAAAAATCAAAAAATTGCATAGCATATTGCATTCAAAGTTCAAATAGGGTTAATTTCAGTCATCATAAGTTAGATCTATGTAATCATAATTGTATTTACAAATATGCATTAGGACACATTAGATCTAAAATCAAATCTGAAAGTCATTTAAAGCATTCATTTAAGCATATGCATATAGTGAAAAAAGTGAAAAAGTGCATTGTTATTGTTGCAAAAAGACATCAAGCTTTAAATTTTTCAGATTTCAGTAAATTTCTGCATTTTACAATTTGAAAATGATTTTTTGAATTGCATTTATTGATTGAACATTTTGAAAATTGCTTGCTTACTTGCATTTTACATTTCAAAATAAAAAATCTAAAAAATGATGGAGATTTATTTATTGTCAAACCAACAAAGTCACAAAGTAGTACACCTAAACACTATAGAGCACATCCAAACTTTGATTTTTGTAAAAGAACCTTGCCAGTCTAGGGTATCAAAATTTAGCTAAAATTTAGGTCATAGATCTATTTTTGTGTCTTTTGTGTGGATTTTCTTTCTAATTTTACACTCTATGTAGTTTGTTGTGAATGTTTAGAACCTTTCTTGGAAAGTAATCTTACTTAAGCATTGTGAAACTCATATGAGCTTCATGACCTAGTGTCCTACTACTAATACCCTAATGAGACGAAGTTTCAAATTTATGGCATCCCGCATTGTAACAACATCTATTGTGGAGCATGAGTCCTCTAACTCGTTCACATAAGGTATGGCTTCAACCCAATCCATTTTGGATTCTATTCATCACCACACATTACCCATGACTAGGTCTCACAATCCAACATTTGTGTGGACTTAAAAACTTCCATTGCCCATTTTCTTGAAGATAAACTGAAACAATTAGACAAAGATTTAGAGGGTTTTCTAGATTACTTAAGCACTAAATCTTTAGCATGTCAAATAGTACCTATTATGGATAACCTTAGGAATTTGATAAATGATGCTCAACGAATAGAAGTGTTGTAGAGTGTATCTCACATAGTCAATGCTAACATCCCTATAATAGCTAGTTGAACTCAAGCATTTACAAATGCTCAAAACCAAGGAGGAAAAAAACTATCCTTTCCCACAACCATACCTTCTATTCCCACATTTACACCACCCACAGTAGCATCAACCATACAATACACCAATGGCCTAACTCCAATCTTAGGGCTTCCTAGTGGAAATCCTTATAGTTTTGTCACCTCACCTATAACACCTCCATATTTGTCACCCATCATAAAAAATGCAATATAGTATCCCATTAGTCACTTACACAACTTCATCATATTCAAAAATCTCTCAAAATGTGTCAAACAATGATCCAGTAATAAACCAACTTTTGCAAAATGTGACATCACTTCAACAATAAATTTCCACATTAAATCAGAATCAAAATGGTAAAGCTCTACAATATCTCACATGAAACCTATTTTCAATTGCTATACTCAAAACATGGACATACCCTGATTTGAGAAGTACAGTGGTAAGGGAGATCCTAACAACCATGTATTATTTTTTACTGCATTGTGTAGTGACTTCATCTTTGAAGAAAAGCTCCTAGCTAAGCTATTTCCTATATCATTGAAAGACATGGCCTTGGAATGGTTTTCCTTATTACAAATAACTCAATAAACTCATTCACCAAACTTGTTAATGCATTTCTCCAATATTTTCAAGAAAATAATGGTCCTCAAGAGACATTAATTAACTTAGTTCATTGTAAACAAGGACCTAAGGAAAAGATAACATACTTTATAGGATGATGCCATTTGCTTTACTCACAAATCTCCTATAGTATTCTTTATGTCAATGTTAAAGGGTGTTTATAGGAAATTTGCAACCTTATATTTGAGACAGTATATTGTTGATAAAGTATCCATTCTCTCAACACTTGTGTATGAACCTCCTTGATTATCAGATATTGGTTAAACAAAATGAGGGTACACCAAGTCATCATCTCATACTGATTAATCCAAATCCATACCTCAAAATAATTTCTAATCATTCCAAAAACAAAATAAAAACTTCATTAAGATAAAAACCCCTCAAACTGCTAATAATAGTGACATGTTCCATGTTGTTGCAAGTATAACTCTTATCAATTTAGGTTGAGAGATAGACGGATCACCCAATTTATTGAATCTCTTCATGTAATCATGTTAAAATAGCTAAGCAAGAACTTAATCCAATTTCCTTTGATTAGGCTATGGATACAAGTTAACCTTTACCTTTGAACATTAACGCAAAAACATTTTGTCAATGACATTGTATATCTAGACATGATACAAAACAATGTATGCAGATCTTAAGCACCAAATACGAGACCTTATCGATTCCAATCACATCCAGTTGGCCAATGTTAATGATAAAGGAAATAAGTTTGTAGTTCCACTAAACTAGAATTTACAAATTTTCATAGATCCAATATCAAATCATACATCCAACTTTGTGCAAGGCAATGATTATACACATGATGATGATGATCTATGTAATGTTGTTAATGCAATAGAAGTTCAACCTCATAAGGTTCGAACCACTTTGTTACCTGAAGTTTATTTTATACATATTGATGCATCCATGCATGCACTTGATGGTCCTCTCTATATCATTAGTTGTATTAATGACAAACCTACACTAGGGATACTCATTAATCTCATGTGTCTAGAGAATGTGATCACTATATAACTCATATATGTGCATGAACTTTATAAAGACTCTTATGAATAATCAAAAGCATGGATAAAGACTCATGATGGTTTTTTTTCCCTATCATAGGTTCGATAACTCTCTTACTCAAAGTTGGACCAAACAACTAGATGTTCCATTCACCATCATCTTGATGTCAAACCAATTTCATGTGAAGCTAGGTTATCTATGGCTACGCTCCATGAATGAAGTCAAACGTTGGTAATCCACAAATGCATAAAAATTTTATTTAAAAATGAAATATATATAGTTCATGATAGTGGATTTAAACCTATGGCTTCCCATGAAAAATTTTCAATGGATTATTTTTGTCCTCACAAGTATGGAACTTGTTAAGCCTCACGAAGATTTCTTTTTCATATAATATCAAAAGTTTAAATTTAATGCATAATTGAGTTATCCCTTAGTGATATCCCACTTGAGGGCAATTGGTCTATGGTGACTTCTATGGTTGTTCCTCCCCCAAGAGGATGTGGATAAACCCATGTCCAAATCGGATATCCTTCCAATTACACAAGTCATATATGTTGTGGTTCCACCTCCAATATCATATAAAAAACTAAGAGATAATCTTATAATTAGCTTTGTGCATCTAAAAGAAAAACAAATTTATAAACCTAAAAATACAGTGATTTCCTAGCTCCTTGTGGTCCCTTCAGTTCCTCCTCCAAAGGAAGAAAAGATATCGATGTGAAGAAACTATCTCTTACCCCTTTACAAATTGAAACTCGTGCAAGAAGAAATAGAAGTGATAAGTAGAATAATAATAGATATCATGTCATTGCTTGCTAGTTGGTTGAAAAAAATAAAACATTACCTAATGACCAACCACCTATCCAAACAAGCCCTGATGAATTACCTCCACCCATCCATCCTCATCATCACCTAACTCCACCTCACCACCCTCACCAAACCATGCCATTGAACTTTACATGTCTCAACCTAAACAAAGAATGAAAAATGAACATATGACTGATATTATCCTTAAACCATCCATTATGATAAATTTGGATAGTGAAGATGAAGATACCAAAATTGGTGAATAAGTGCATAATAAACTATCATTGTTGTTCTCAAAATATATGGATTTAGAGGGGGAAATTGTGATAATCATCTTGATGAGAGTGACTCACTACATGTTGAACTTGGTGATACTCCTTGTATGCCACTTCTTGTGGTCCCTTTGTCTATTTGTCCACCT
>VDFB02193867.1:348548181-348566192 GCA_007258455.2 Sequoia sempervirens
GAGGAAGGGATAGAGAGTGAGAGAGAGCTAGAAAAAGAGAGTAGAGATGGAAAGAGGTAGGGAGGGAGACATAGGTGAGATAGAGAGAGACAAATAGAAAGAGGGAGAGAGGGAGAGGGAGGAGAGAAGTATAGAGGGGGAGAGAGAGAATGGAGATAGAGAGTAGAGAGGGAAAGAGAGAAAGAGAGAGATCTATAGCATAAGGGATACATAATGAGAGAGAAAAATATGATACAACTTACTAATTACTAAAATTTGACCTCTTGATTACGAAAATTTGACATGTTGATTATTGAAATTTGACCATCTGAAAAATTATAAGATCTAAAAACTGGAATTTGCATTATAACTCTTACTAATTTGAAACCACTCTCAAACATCCTAAAAATATATACATATGTAAATGTCAACCTATATTTAAATGTTTATTTCATGTATATATTTTCCCTTAAAAAATAAGAAAAAAGAGAAAAAAGAGTAGAAAATATTTCAATGCAGACCAAACATGAGCGCATTATAACACGCTTGCATTTTGGAAATGCTTTTTAGTGCAATTTGGTAATGAATTTTGGCACATTTTTTGAAATTCATTGACAAGGAACAAATTTCAATACAAAACATAATGTGAGCGTGTTATAATGCGCTTGCGTTATTTCTTTCTTTGGGAATCCCTAGGCCTTAGGCTTGGATTTGCTTTGGATTTCCAACACAAATTAGGATTGGAGTGCCTCCCAACGTCCAAAGACATGTTTTAGCATATTTTATAAGATTTCGCATAATCTTGTCCGTGCTAACTATCAGTTGTGCATGTGTTTCAAGGTCGAGTAAATCAAACACCTAGGTAATGTTAGGCTCTCTCTTAGCTACTTAACGATGTAATTTTTTCACATTTTGACAATGCTAAGGTTTTCATTTTTAATTTATTTTTCTTGTGTGTCTTTTTTTTGTCACAAACCAGTGTTTGGTATCTTTTACTTTATTTTTTAACCGTTCATTGAAATTTCAAATAAATTACATTTTATAAACTAGACTCCATTTTACACATATTCAAGAAAAAAATCAATTAGTTTTCAAAAATTATAGGGGTAGTATAGCCAAAATTCTATTTTTTAGGATGTGACCACTTTGAAAATTAGTAAAAAATCAAATATTCATTGAAAAATTACAAAAAAATGGGGTATAAACTACATGCTATTAGCTAATTTCTCACCGAAGTGATTTTAAAAATGGGTGTTTCCACAATAATGGGTTACACTTTCTGGGACATCCTGATGTTTGTTGAAATCACATATTTTTAAAAAATATAATGATTTAAGCCTTAAAAAGGTTTCATTAAAGAATTTCAATTGAAGATGGTTTGATCAAATCCCCTTATATCAAACCCCCTTGGATAGAATCATGTTAGTTTTAAACCATACCTATAATGGAGTCTCCTCTACACCTATCAAAATGCTGATAAAAAAGCACTTCTTATTTACCTTTTGGGGGATCAAATGAATTCATTTAAAAGTTATGTTTTGTAAGTATGTATTCCTTATTATAAGCTTCCCAAAAAGTATAATTTTTTTAAATATAATTAATTTGATTATTATATTTATTTTTTATTTCTTTTGAATGAAGGTTTTTCACCAAAAATCAAGCTCTATATTATGCACATGAGAAAAAATATTAGATCACCACAAAAAATAAAAAATATATATATGCTCTTGGTATTGATGTCTTTGATCCAACAAAAAAAAATTGAATTTCGATACATACAAAAAAATTTATGTGATACAATAAACCTATACCTAAATTATAATTAGAGTGACTTCAAAACTTAATTAAAAAAATATATATTCAATAAGATACTATGAAATCAAATGAAGGAGCTAGATATCATAGTTACAAATCTAAATTTGAAAAAATTAGAATTTTATCCTTCATAGAAAAAAGTTGTGTTATACAGTAAACATCGCTCTTTAAAAATGGTGTTTATTGTTAAAACTAGTTATTGAAGGAGATGGAATAAGAAATGCAATTTGATTCCAAAAATTCTAATATATATATATATATATATTTACAATCTAAAGACAAAATGTCACAAATCACTGGTTTGCATCATCTTCAAATTCCTCATGGTTTAGCAACTATAGGTGTTTGAAAGTGAAGATTTAGTTAAAAAGTTCAGTTCAATGTCAAGTTTGGCCAAAAAGTGTAACCCACTATTGTGGGATCACTTAAATCTAGAAAAAAAGTTAACCTTTTGAGGGAAACCTGAATGTATTTTTTTTTAAAACAACACTAATTTTGTACCTCCCTTTTTGAACCCCTTAATCTCTACCATTCTTTAAAAGGTAGTTTAAGTGGACTCAAAGCACTCGAACATTTTTTTTTGTTGCATCTTAAAAGATTTTAAGTGCAGCTTCTCAATAATTTCTCATCCAAGGTTAGTATTTCTTAATTTTAGAAAAAAGTGGCCACTTAAGACCCCTTTTTGGCTCCCCATCTTTGTGCACTTACCCAATGTGTTGTAGAGGTGTTCTCATGTACAATGTGGTGTTCTTGTTTGGCTCTACAATTTTTCTATGTTGAAGATCTACTTGTGTGGTTTGGATATGTTGTTCAAATGTGTTCAGAGGTTCTATATCCATAATTTCTTGGTTTGGATTGTTATGGAGAGAGAGTTGTGTTCACCAGTGTGTGAATTGTGTTGCGATAGTTTATGGGAGAAATGGTTTTTCTGCATTTCTCCATTGTTTGGTTTCTGGTCTTGTGGTTTTGGAAGTGTGCTGATAAGGTTCATATCTAGCTTCAGTTGAAGTTGTTCATGGTTTGGTTCTTTGCAAGTTGATTTGTTGAGTTATGGTGTATGGGAAATTATCTAGCTGAACAGGATGAGTTTTTTCTTCAAGTGAAATTTGTTGTGAAGGAATTTTTTGTATTTTAGGGTGTTTGTGGAATATTCTAGATTTTGTGTAAGTGTTGTGTATGGCCTGTGAGTCATCTTTGGATTTGAGTAAGCGTGTAATTAAATGTTAATGTTGTTTACATAGATTCAATTGATGTTAGGTGTTTACACTAATTGTGGATTTTCTTCGGTGATTGTGGAAGCATGGTGTGGTGTATATGTATGATTTGGCTTTGATTTAAGATGTGGTGTGGTTCACTTTCATTCTTTTCTATCGTGGGAATGCTTAGTGTCAACCTTGTTTTAATTTGCACGGTTAAGGTGCACAGCCGACCTTGGAGAATTTTCTTAAGGTTGAAGAAGGTATAAATAAATGTTATGTTAATGGAGGATTGTGTAGGTAGCATGTGATGTGAATTATAGAGTTGTGAAGTGAAAATTTATGAAGTGCAGTGCAAGCTTTAATGAGTTCAACCATTGAAAGCAGTGAGAAGAAGGTGTCTACAATCTTTAGAAAGGTTGCGAATGTGCTGGCGATGTTGTGCTGGACATTTTTTTTTTAATTGAGATGGATTTCTCACTGTAACATTCTTATTTTCTTCTTTTCTACAATCAAGTAGTGAGCCCTTCTTTTTTGGACAGTGAGACCTCCGACAGTGAGCCTATTTTATTTGATGTTGCAATTACTTTATATTGTGAGCTAATCCTCACAATGGTTTTTCCCTTCTTGGGTTTTCCATGTAAATCTAGTGTTCTATTGTGCATGGTGTTGATGTGTTTCAATTTATTTTATTTGCTTTCATGTTAAATCATTCTAATAGATTAATGGTTAATTAAGTTGATGTGGATATTCAAATTTTTATGAGGGTTTTGATATTTTAATGTACAATTGATTCAACCCCCCTCTCAATTGTCTTGTGTGCATTCAACACAATTATCCAAATAGTAAAGAGATGGGATGACACTAAATCTATGGGAAGTGTGCAAGCCCCTAGGATTCAAGATCCTATGACAAGACAATATAAGGAAAAAGGAGCACACATGTATTATATGCAACACAACATGATAAACATGAAGCATACACATCAAAGACACACAACATAAAGACAAAAATGCAAACAAACATGATGCAAACACAATACAAGTTCAAGATGCAAAATAATGGGTATGACAATCACAAACTAGCAAGCTCCAAAAAAATATTATTAGGATCCATACCCAAGGAATTCATGACTTACAAGCTAAAAAATTCTGATGTTTTCTAGGTGAACCATGAACCAAGGCACCGCAGGCTAGTGAAGTCCAATATTCACTAGGTGAGACTTCTAAGAGGGTAGCATATGAGAAATACACAAGGGCTAGTGGGAATCAATTTTCACTAGGTGTGTACCCATGACAACCATACCAAGAATCATAGTCCCAATAATTCTAATAAGGCACTACACAAATGATAAAAAAATTCAAGCCAACACATCACTAAGTCGAGTGTGTGTGAACAAAGTGAAGCACATAGTGGAATGTATGCCCCCACCTTAAAGTAATTGTTAAACACCAATCTATGAGCAATTGTTTTAAGGTAGAATAAAATGATAAATGCAATATGATAAGTTCATGAGAGCTTATTTGGAAAGCACTATACTAATGTTCCCAAATAAAAATAACTTATGATAAGGAGTTTCCCCCAAGACAAAGCCACATAACAAGACAAAAGATGATCACATGAGGGATCCACAAATCTTAGGTTAGTATAAATATTTGTTAATACATACTATGATTAAGCTCAAAATTGACATCATTCCCCTAGATACTCGTGGAACTACAAACACAATGAAATAATGACACATTAAGAAAACAAAAAAACTTTTGGGTCAACATGGAAGACAACTAAATGTCTCGATGCCTTTTGCATTGTCCCTAAAAGGAAAAATATAAGACAATAAAAAATATTTACGATATAAAGAAGAATGGAGATACAAATAGATGAATGAAACAATAGATTCATTTCCATTGTATCCTTATGCTAATAAGGAAAACAAGGGTAATCCAAAGAAAACTAAAATACAAAGCACAACATAGGAGATCACATCACATGCAAGTAAATACACGAAAGACATAAAACATACAAAAATGGTATTGTCCATGCAAGCCAATCTAAAGAAAATCGTTTGCATCCCAATATTACTCATCATATATAGAAGGTGGACAAATAGACAAAGGGACCACAAGAAGTGGCATACAAGGAGTATCACCAAGTTCAACATGTAGTGAGTCACTCTCATCAAGATGATTATCACAATTTCCCCCTCTAAATCCATATATTTTGAGAACAACAATGATAGTTTATTATGCACTTATTCACCAATTTTGGTATCTTCATCTTCACTATCCAAATTTATCATAATGGATGGTTTAAGGATAATATCAGTCATATGTTCATTTTTCATTCTTTGTTTAGGTTGAGACATGTAAAGTTCAATGGCATGGTTTGGTGAGGGTGGTGAGGTGGAGTTAGGTGATGATGAGGATGGATGGGTGGAGGTAATTCATCAGGGCTTGTTTGGATAGGTGGTTGGTCATTAGGTAATGTTTTATTTTTTTCAACCAACTAGCAAGCAATGACATGATATCTATTATTATTCTACTTATCACTTCTATTTCTTCTTGCACGAGTTTCAATTTGTAAAGGGGTAAGAGATAGTTTCTTCACATCGATATCTTTTCTTCCTTTGGAGGAGGAACTGAAGGGACCACAAGGAGCTAGGAAATCACTGTATTTTTAGGTTTATAAATTTGTTTTTCTTTTAGATGCACAAAGCTAATTATAAGATTATCTCTTAGTTTTTTATATGATATTGGAGGTGGAACCACAACATATATGACTTGTGTAATTGGAAGGATATCCGATTTGGACATGGGTTTATCCACATCCTCTTGGGGGAGGAACAACCATAGAAGTCACCATAGACCAATTGCCCTCAAGTGGGATATCACTAAGGGATAACTCAATTATGCATTAAATTTAAACTTTTGATATTATATGAAAAAGAAATCTTCGTGAGGCTTAACAAGTTCCATACTTGTGAGGACAAAAATAATCCATTGAAAATTTTTCATGGGAAGCCATAGGTTTAAATCCACTATCATGAACTATATATATTTCATTTTTAAATAAAATTTTTATGCATTTGTGGATTACCAACGTTTGACTTCATTCATGGAGCGTAGCCATAGATAACCTAGCTTCACATGAAATTGGTTTGACATCAAGATGATGGTGAATGGAACATCTAGTTGTTTGGTCCAACTTTGAGTAAGAGAGTTATCGAACCTATGATAGGGAAAAAAAACCATCATGAGTCTTTATCCATGCTTTTGATTATTCATAAGAGTCTTTATAAAGTTCATGCACATATATGAGTTATATAGTGATCACATTCTCTAGACACATGAGATTAATGAGTATCCCTAGTGTAGGTTTGTCATTAATACAACTAATGATATAGAGAGGACCATCAAGTGCATGCATGGATGCATCAATATGTATAAAATAAACTTCAGGTAACAAAGTGGTTCGAACCTTATGAGGTTGAACTTCTATTGCATTAACAACATTACATAGATCATCATCATCATGTGTATAATCATTGCCTTGCACAAAGTTGGATGTATGATTTGATATTGGATCTATGAAAATTTGTAAATTCTAGTTTAGTGGAACTACAAACTTATTTCCTTTATCATTAACATTGGCCAACTGGATGTGATTGGAATCGATAAGGTCTCGTATTTGGTGCTTAAGATCTGCATACATTGTTTTGTATCATGTCTAGATATACAATGTCATTGACAAAATGTTTTTGCGTTAATGTTCAAAGGTAAAGGTTAACTTGTATCCATAGCCTAATCAAAGGAAATTGGATTAAGTTCTTGCTTAGCTATTTTAACATGATTACATGAAGAGATTCAATAAATTGGGTGATCCGTCTATCTCTCAACCTAAATTGATAAGAGTTATACTTGCAACAACATGGAACATGTCACTATTATTAGCAGTTTGAGGGGTTTTTATCTTAATGAAGTTTTTATTTTGTTTTTGGAATGATTAGAAATTATTTTGAGGTATGGATTTGGATTAATCAGTATGAGATGATGACTTGGTGTACCCTCATTTTGTTTAACCAATATCTGATAATCAAGGAGGTTCATACACAAGTGTTGAGAGAATGGATACTTTATCAACAATATACTGTCTCAAATATAAGGTTGCAAATTTCCTATAAACACCCTTTAACATTGACATAAAGAATACTATAGGAGATTTGTGAGTAAAGCAAATGGCATCATCCTATAAAGTATGTTATCTTTTCCTTAGGTCCTTGTTTACAATGAACTAAGTTAATTAATGTCTCTTGAGGACCATTATTTTCTTGAAAATATTGGAGAAATGCATTAACAAGTTTGGTGAATGAGTTTATTGAGTTATTTGTAATAAGGAAAACCATTCCAAGGCCATGTCTTTCAATGATATAGGAAATAGCTTAGCTAGGAGCTTTTCTTCAAAGATGAAGTCACTACACAATGCAGTAAAAAATAATACATGGTTGTTAGGATCTCCCTTACCACTGTACTTCTCAAATCAGGGTATGTCCATGTTTTGAGTATAGCAATTGAAAATAGGTTTCATGTGAGATATTGTAGAGCTTTACCATTTTGATTCTGATTTAATGTGGAAATTTATTGTTGAAGTGATGTCACATTTTGCAAAAGTTGGTTTATTACTGGATCATTGTTTGACACATTTTGAGAGATTTTTGAATATGATGAAGTTGTGTAAGTGACTAATGGGATACTATATTGCATTTTTTATGATGGGTGACAAATATGGAGGTGTTATAGGTGAGGTGACAAAACTATAAGGATTTCCACTAGGAAGCCCTAAGATTGGAGTTAGGCCATTGGTGTATTGTATGGTTGATGCTACTGTGGGTGGTGTAAATGTGGGAATAGAAGGTATGGTTGTGGGAAAGGATAGTTTTTTTCCTCCTTGGTTTTGAGCATTTGTAAATGCTTGAGTTCAACTAGCTATTATAGGGATGTTAGCATTGACTATGTGAGATACACTCTACAACACTTCTATTCGTTGAGCATCATTTATCAAATTCCTAAGGTTATCCATAATAGGTACTATTTGACATGCTAAAGATTTAGTGCTTAAGTAATCTAGAAAACCCTCTAAATCTTTGTCTAATTGTTTCAGTTTATCTTCAAGAAAATGGGCAATGGAAGTTTTTAAGTCCACACAAATGTTGGATTGTGAGACCTAGTCATGGGTAATGTGTGGTGATGAATAGAATCCAAAATGGATTGGGTTGAAGCCATACCTTATGTGAACGAGTTAGAGGACTCATGCTCCACAATAGATGTTGTTACAATGCGGGATGCCATAAATTTGAAACTTCGTCTCATTAGGGTATTAGTAGTAGGACACTAGGTCATGAAGCTCATATGAGTTTCACAATGCTTAAGTAAGATTACTTTCCAAGAAAGGTTCTAAACATTCACAACAAACTACATAGAGTGTAAAATTAGAAAGAAAATCCACACAAAAGACACAAAAATAGATCTATGACCTAAATTTTAGCTAAATTTTGATACCCTAGACTGGCAAGGTTCTTTTACAAAAATCAAAGTTTGGATGTGCTCTATAGTGTTTAGGTGTACTACTTTGTGACTTTGTTGGTTTGACAATAAATAAATCTCCATCATTTTTTAGATTTTTTATTTTGAAATGTAAAATGCAAGTAAGCAAGCAATTTTCAAAATGTTCAATCAATAAATGCAATTCAAAAAATCATTTTCAAATTGTAAAATGCAGAAATTTACTGAAATCTGAAAAATTTAAAGCTTGATGTCTTTTTGCAACAATAACAATGCACTTTTTCACTTTTTTCACTATATGCATATGCTTAAATGAATGCTTTAAATGACTTTCAGATTTGATTTTAGATCTAATGTGTCCTAATGCATATTTGTAAATACAATTATGATTACATAGATCTAACTTATGATGACTGAAATTAACCCTATTTGAACTTTGAATGCAATATGCTATGCAATTTTTTGATTTTTTCAATGCCTTTTCATGAAATGATGGATGCATAAATGATGAATGCAAAAAAAACTATGGTTAAACTCAGATCCAAGATGATATGCTTCAAATTTTACAAGGTATATAATGTAAAATCAATTAGGTTAACCAAAATGTCTCATTGGAAAAGGAGATCTTAGGTCTAATGGGTAGATCACTAAAATCAAACCTTTTTCCAAAAGCATGTGTGGCAATCTAGATCAAAAAGGATATGAGATTGACTTGCAACCTAAAAGGTGAATCAATCAACCTTGGATCTAGATTCTTTTTTTGTGTTTTGGAGATGGATTTGATGGATTGGGGAAATTGATGCAATGATGTAATCATGTAAATTACAAAAATAGAACATTTTGTTACGAATTATGACAAACTAGAAATAGACAAACACAATAAAAATCCAAAAATTCAAAAGGAAAACATAAAAGAACTTGGAGTTCAAATTTGGGCTAAATCCAGGCTAGTCTGGGGCACAAGGACGACCTAGACTAAGGCCCTGGTTCCTAAAAATTGATTTCATAAGCCTAAGGTCCTTGGTCCATAGATTTTATCTTTTGGGTTTGGTTGCCATATCTTCATCTACTATTGAGAAAATGTAGATTCCATGACTTGTCAACCTGTAAGGTTTTGATACATGAATGAGAAAATTGCCTTTAATCTTCCTCCAAATCACTTCAGATGATCTATAACTTGCACATATGAAAAAAAGGGTAAGGGTTGTGTCATAGAGGGGCTTTCCTCAATCAAACCCCATGTTGGTATTTCTACCTCCACAATGGAAAAATTGATGATAAAAAAGAATAGGTATCCTTTTGAGGGATACAGGCTAATTGATAAACAAGTAATGAATTGACAATTTTTGCAACTCACCACTCATATCTAATCTCCTTGATGGACTGAAATCACACTCACTAGTCAAGGATTAATTGTTTCTTGACTTGATTTGATTTGAAGACCTACAAGTGTTAATGCTCCAAAATGGAATGCATGCAAAACATGAACAAAACTCACATAAAACTTTACATGATGTTTGAATGATAAATACTGCAATAATTCTACTTTTTTTTTTCTCTTGATTACTCTTGACTGCTTTAGGACACTTGATTTTCTCAATTGAATTCTCCTTAAAATTGCTTGTCAATTAAAATTGTGAAAATACTATGTATTTACATGTAATTAATCTAATTTCCTAAAAATTAAATCTTGATAGTCGACAATTGAAATTTGAATTTCAAATAAGAGATTATTGACACCAACATACTTAAATTTGGAGTCAACCTATGCCCTAGACTAGATTCTTGCTTTTTATAGACCCAAAGTGTCGAGGGAAAATATTAAATGCCTACTTTGATTTCCCATGTTTTATTTTCTAATAACTATTTTAAAATGGGAAATTACATGCATAATTAAGAAATTAGGTGCATGATTAGGTCCAAGTACATAGGAAGGAGCAAAATGTAGTGTGAAATTATCAAGGATGACAATTTTTGACACTACAAGAGCAATATCACCTAGAGGTCTCATTCGAACATGAATGGTGGCAACATTAAGTAACACCTTATTACTTGAAACTTATAGATGTCAAGTGTGAAGACTTGTATTTTCCATCGATTTTTTGTGTTGTTATGACATGTGGGTTATCTTCCTACCTTACTATTGTAAGGGAAGTTAGATAATCACCATTTAAGCTCTCGATGACACTTTTCAAGCTTTTATATTTTAGTTTGCTTCAACTATGATAGTAGAATATTATAATAATTTATATTTTAGTTGCCTTTAATATATTATTTGTGTCTTTATTTTTTATGAATGGTGTTCCCTTAAGTTGTTATGCAGTTGCATTAACATGGATCATTATTTTGAGAACACTATATTCAACCTTTTTATAGTTGTTAAAGTAATGTTTTGTAAGCATTTTTTACCACTTAATGCAAAATAATTTCAATTTATTTTCCTTTGTATGCTATTGTTATTTTTGTAAATAAAATGATGAAGTTCTATTTTTACATGAGTTGGGTAGAGTTGGTTTAGATTTTGTTTTTTAAGGGTTTAAAATAATGATTTTGAAGTATATTTAGGGTTTGATAATGTTGTACAAATATTAATTCAACCTAGAGTTATAAGGTTATATTATTAGAGTAAACATTGCAATAAATTTAGGGTTTGTAAGGTTACTGATTTAAATATTTTAAATTTATTAAAATTATTTACCCTAAATCTAGCATGAGACATTAAAATGGTATTAGAGTAGTTTCTCCATCATCTAGTGAGTCATGGGATTCCTAAAATTGTTAATGTCAGTGGGACATAGCTTTTGAAAATTATATATTAAGGAAAGAAAGGTGATGATGAGAACAAGAAAAAATATTAGATGGTTATATTTACAAACCTCTTTGATCCACCTTATAATAAGAAATGACATTACGCTCTGATAGAAGTGATTCAAACTCCTGTGAAGGAAGACATCATGGCTAGTTATGCATATAATATAAAAAATCTTAGCATAGATACAAAAAGCCAATTTCTTTCTAAGATTTCATAAAATGAAAAGAGTGAGAGGCATAGTTTGACAAAGGAAACTATATTTAGTGAGAAAACCCCTATAAAAAAAATTGTAGCCACAAAATGAAAAGTGAGCTATAGTGTAAATTGAAATAGATCATGCAGGATGAGAAAATTCAAAGGGGGCCAAAGAGGAGATTATTGAGCATAAAAAGAGAAAATTTCATTGCAAAATGAATGGCATTCAAACCCAAATCCACAACCAAGACCAAAATATAGATCATAAATTCTAAGACATTCCTTATTGCAACAAATCAAAGGGAGTCCCACACAAATGTAAATGAAGACATTAGAAACAAGCTTGGGAGGAAGAAACTCTATTTTCCTTGCAAGTAGTCATGGATTCCTAATCATAAGTGTCTTGGTTTGGAGTTAAAAGTTAAACTAATCAATCTTGTACATCCCCAACCAATCTTGGAAGATGGAATTATACTATTGTGCTTTGTCGTGCACCATATCCATATTCCAAACATGAAATAGTGAAGTATGAACCCAAGGAAGAAGAACATTTAGAACTATAAGAGAGGGATGATAAAATGATCATCAAATGATCTAAATGTAGGGAAACATATCTTTTTGACTTCTGATAGTAAAGAATACAACTTCGAATAGTTCTATGAAATATAATTAAGGATTCTAGATAACAAACTAAGTCACATATAAGTTGTCATTTTTTATGTGTTCAATATCATCATCCCTAACAAAGTTATACTACCATGCATGTGGATAGGTTGGCCTCTCAGTGTAACCATGTGAAATAATAAAGTATGTGGTGAATTTCATAGTGAGAAAAATGATACATATGGTTATGGGTGTTCAATGGCTACATTCGATTAGTAACCTTTTATAGTAACAACATATTTTTGTGCTCCATAATATGTTCTTAAGATCAGTATCAAGTGAAATATTCCCTTAGGCCATAGAGTTAGAAATTGGTTATGAGCAAGTCCCTATCACCTCTAATTTCCTAAAGACTAATTTGGGAACACACAACTATTAGACCCATCTTTGCTAGCATATGCACACAAAAATTCAAATGCCTTGTTCTACACACAAGAATGTTTATGATTGTTCTTAAGAAATGTGATTGATAATATGTGGGGCTACTCTTCAAATTGGTAACACATGAATAAATTATTTCATGAGACCCTATCTTTTAGCTTGGGAGATATTTGATTTATAAATTGAGAGGATGATTGATCAATGGTTGAGAATGATCTAAGGGATCAACAATTAAGGATTCTTAACAGATTTTGAAGAAGGAGAAGCTTCTAAGTGGCACTTTATGATTGGTGTATTTGGAGAGGGCAAAAATCAAGAAGATTTGGCCAATTTAGATTAATTTGATTTGAATGGATGCTTGAAATTGAAAGTTTTCACATGTGTGAGAAGAGACATGTGATTTTAATATGTGATTGCTTACACACGTGTGAGAATCATATGATGATGTGGGATTTGACAAGTGAGAGGTCTCACACATGTATGAGACCCACATGTGTAAGATGAAGGTTGTATAATTTTTAAGATAAATGAATGGTTAGGATATTATAAGAGAGTTTTTAGATAAATAAGATGGATGTGAAAAGTGATTAATTAGGCTAATCATGTATAAGAATTTATAAGAGGATTAATTAGTTAATTAATTGATTTTAATCAACTAATGATTTGATAGTGAAAAAATAGAATAATTTCTCTTTTCTTGTCTTCTTTCCTATGATGGATTATAGAGTTTGATCCAAAACATCGATGGAAAAACTCGTATCTAGTTAAATTCAAAAATATCTCATTCTAAATTGTAAAGGTTTTTTAAATTTTTGGAAGATAGAGATATGAAAGGTGAACTTAATAAATAAATGTTAATTTATTTAATTTTAACATTGAACTATAAAAAAAAGAGATCACTGATGACTTAATTAAGTAAATGATTTAGATTCTTTAATTATTAATTAAAAGTGATTAAGAAAGTTAATTAAATAACTAAATATATTTAATTGTCATTGAAATATAATAAAATTAAATGCGATTAAATGTAAATGATATTTCCCATTTACAATATTATTTTATAAATAAGAAATATATATTTACTCAATAAAAAAAAGAATTTTTTATATTTAACATTATAGAAACAAAATAAAAAATAATTTTAAAATATTTTAAAAAATAAAAAAATTATCATTTTACTTTCATATGTTGAAAATAAGAAACATTCAATTAAATTAATAATATATAAGTAAACTTTATTTTTATTTTTTTCTTTATGAAAAAGAATTAGTGGTAGTCACTTCAATCTATACTATTACTGTATATATTTCATCAAATACTAAAGCTAAAGAGACGTTACTGCATACTCTTTTATGTAAAGGGCTCTTCTTTCTTGAACGATTAATCCCGTTCTCCACTCGTTCCACTGCGAAGTTGTCTTCCACCGCTCGCATTATTCCGCCTTTCTTTCACAAATGTCACTCCTTTATTCGTGTTCTATTCATCGTGGATTCCCCCTTTCTCTTTCTTTTCCCTCTTCTCTCTGCTTTATGAAATGCTTTCCACCTCTCGCATGTTTCCATTTTCTCCCGCCAATTTTCAGATTCAAATCACCCCCACTTACATGATTCCGCGTTTCATCCACGCAGTTCCGTACGCGCGTAACCGACTCTCAGTCCTTGCGTTTATCGTTTCTTCTCTTCATCACCTGCCACTCCTCTTTTATATTTAGGGTTTCACTTCCCCAACACTCCTCTGTTTCCTTTGCCTTTTTTCTTTCTTCCTTCCATCGCCTATCGCTGCGATTCAATTCTATGGCGTCTACATCTATTGTCGGGAGTAAAAGAACTAATGAGGTTATGGGCGCTTTTGATGGAATCGCACCATCTGCATCTACTTCTGCCTCAAAACGCATGAAAAGGCCGTCCTATGATGTTTTCATCAATCATCGTGGACCAGACGTTAAATCCACCTTAGCTAGTACTCTTTATGGTATCCTCACTGGTATAGCACTCTCTGTTTTTTTGGACTCACAGGAGTTGGAATATGGAGATTCACTGCGCAGAACAATAGAAGCAGCAATGAGCAGCGCATTGCTTCATATAGCTATTTTTTCCAAGAGGTATGCAGAATCACCATGGTGTTTGGCAGAGCTGTCGTTTATGCTGAAAAGTGGCGCCACAATTATTCCTGTGTTCTACCATGTAGAGCCTTGTAATCTCAAACAGGTAGCTGAAGGGAAAGGAATGTATGCTAAGGCGTTTGAGGAGCATACCCAGAAGGGTAGATACAGCCCGGAAAAACTTCAGGAATGGACGGACGCACTCTTCAACGTCTCATTTTACTCTGGTGAAATCATAAGAAATAACGAGTAAGTGCCACACATTCGGCCTACCTATCTTAACAAATGTGTATTCTTTTTCATCTACATGTAATTTAAGTTTGGCATGGCGTAATAACCTGTCAGTGTTTTGATTTTTCAATGTTTTGATTTGTTCAGTGATGAGATGAGGCTAATGAAGAATATTGTGAATATTGTATTGAAAGAAACAAAGAATGTGTCCTTACCGGTTGCAAAACATCCAGTAGGTCTGGAAGAAATAGTTGAAGACTTTGAGATGAGTACACTACAATCTGTTGAGGGTGGTCAGGGTGTACAAATTGTGGGAATTTGGGGCATGGGTGGTTCTGGCAAAACCACCCTTGCAAAAGAGTTGTATAATAAAAAATCCTCTTTGATGAAGTGGTCCAGTTTTGTGTTTGACGTTCGAGATGCTGCAAGCAAAGGTCTGTTGCATGAGAAGCAGAAAAAAATTCTCAGAGACCTTGGTGTCCAAGATATACCATTTGACAATATTGAGGAAGGTATGCTAACTCTTTCAAGGCATTTGAGATCTATTAGAGTGTTGATTGTTGTTGATGATGCGGATCATGTGGATCAGTTGGATGCTCTGTTGCCTGCAAAAGACAACCTTGAAAGGGGTAGTCTCATCATTGTTACTACAAGGGAGTATGATGTCCTTAAATCTTGGGGCATCTCTTCTATATATAAAATGAGGCCACTGAATCCATCGTATGCAGAGCAACTTTTCTGTTGGCATGCTTTTATTCAACCCTTTCCTCGAGATGGATTTGAAAAGCTTGTTAAAAAGTTCTTAAAGGCTTGTCATGGATTACCTCTATCTCTCAAGGTATTTGGAGCACAACTCTATGGAGAGTTCCACAAAGAATGCTGGGACTCTTTGTTGCATAAGATCATGAGAATATTACCTCCGGATATCAAACATACGCTCAAAGTTAGTTATGATGCTCTTGATGATGAAGAGAAAGAGAGTTTCCTTGATATTGCATGTTTTTTTATTGGAGAAAATAATAGCTTAGCAATTGAAGTATGGAATGGATCCGGGTGGAGTGGTCTCTACAGTTGGAAAAGACTTCTGAATAAATGTTTGGTTGAACTTGACAATGATAATCGTATAAGAATGCATGACCACTTAAGAGATTTGGGAAGAGAAATTGCAAATCAACACCTACCCCACCGATTTTGGCTACCCCAGCAAGTTATTATTAATGAGAAGCAGATAGAGGTGAGGTTAATACTTCTTTTATTGTGAAACTAAGCAATGGAAAGGTCAACATCTTTCTCCAACTGTATGTTTGTGTATAAGTTCATTGTGTTTACGCGTTAAACAGTTGTTAAAAAACCTATTTATAAGCTTATTTCTGTTTTTTAATTTCTATTTTTATATTTTTCAGAAAGGAAATGACATTAGAGGAATTAGGACTGTCTCAACTAGAATTGGACAGTGGACTAATGAATATGAAGTGGTAAGTTTAATTGTTTGTATAAGTTTTTGGCTTTATGTCTTTTCCTGAATATTTCATATTTTTCCTCTTCAACACGGAAAGCTCTGTAGAATAAGATAGGAAAAAGTTGGATTAATTAGGGGGTTTGTTGAGTTTCGCGAGTGCTGCTCGCAGGAGGGACTCATGCCTAATATAGGTGGAGGAATTTCGTCTCTCGCACACTCTTTAGTTGGACTAAAACTTTTTGTGATTAAAGGAGGTTATTTTAATCAATTAATCGGTGAAGTATCAAGAGAGCTGGTTTGGCTTCGCTGGTTTCAAATTGGGCAAAGCAATCTTCCGGCATGGTTTTCAATGAAAAATTTGAGGGTTTTAGAGCTCTATGAAGGCTATGAGGGGGAACATCACTTAAAAGAGCTTTGGGAGGCTGAAAAAACAGTAAGTAGTCTTCCGTTTCAGCTCTATTAAATCATTATTTCAATTTATTATAATTGCTGTATGTTTTACGATTGTCTCGTTGTAAATGTGCTGCAGGCTCCCGTGCAGTTAAGAGAGCTGGTTATTTTCAATTGCCACAATTTCCAAAGATTTCCAAACTCAATAGGGTATCTCAGGGAGTTGAAAAAGCTACTAGTCGGAGGAGGCTTCAATAATATTAAGAGTCTGCCGGAAGAATTTTGCCTTCTGCAATCGTTGGAACACCTGGAACTAACATTCTGTAAAATGCTATTATCACTACCCAGCAGATTCGGCGATTTGAGAAATCTGCGGCATCTAAGTTTGCATGGATGTCATAAGTTAAAAACTTTGTCAGTTTCTTTTAAGAAGCTGATGCTCCTGCAATATCTCAATTTAGAGGGGTGTGGAAAGCTCATACTTAAGTCGGAGGATTTCCAAAACATCGCAAAGCTCGAGTTTTTGAGTCTTTCTGGGTGCGAGCGATTGGAAGAGTTGCCTCGTCATATCACAAATCAGGCGTCCTTGATAGAGCTCTACTTAGATGGTCTGAAGCGGTTGAGGGAGCTACCAATTAACATAGGTCAACTAAACAGGCTGCAGAAGGTGACTATAGGGAGTGAATTGTTGACAAGTGTGCCGAACTCTTATGGAGATTTGTCTTCCTTGACTGATCTTACCATTAGTGACTGTCGCAGGCTGGAAAGTTTGCCGATTTCTTTTGGAAATTTGTCTGCTTTAACTAATTTTCAAATTAGTCAGTGTCTTGAGCTGAAATGTTTGCCAAACTCTTTAGGAAATTTGTCTATCCTGACCAATCTTCAAATTAATGCGTGTCACAAGTTAAAATGTTTGCCCATCTCTCTTGGAAGTCTGTCTGCTCTGACTAATCTTCAAATTAGTCAATGTTTCAAGCTGAAATGTTTGCCGACCTGTCTTGGAAATTTGTCTGCCTTGACTGATCTTCAAATTAGTGGGTGCCACAAACTGAAATGTTGGCTGTCTACTCTGACTAATCTTGAAATTATTCAGCTTCCCAAACTAAAATATTTGCCAGCCTCTCTTGAAAATTTGGTTATCTTGACTAATCTGAAGATTAGTCAGTGTCCTGAACTGAAAAATTTACCAACCTCTCTTGGAAATTTGTGTGCCTTAACTAATCTTCAAATT
>VDFB02193867.1:348566292-348586711 GCA_007258455.2 Sequoia sempervirens
TTCTCTCCTCTCTATATTACCATTCTCTCCCTCCCTCTCTCTCTCTCTCATTCTCTCTCTCCCTCCTACCTCTCTCTCTCCCTCACCTTCCCCCTAGTGTTCAAGGTTTAGGGTATAGGGCTAAGTGTATAAGGTATAGATGTTAGGTTTAGGATATTTGGTATAGGGTTGATGGTATTAGGTTTAGGGTTTAAGTATAGGGTTGAGGGCTTAGATTTGAGGGTTGATATTATAAGGTTAATTTTATAGGGTATAGGGATTAGGGTTTAAGATATTGGGAATAAGGTTTAGGTTATAAGGTATAGGGTTAAGGGTTGAGAGTGTAGGGTTTAGAGTATAAGTATAGGGGTGAGGGATAATGTTCAAGGTTTAGGGTATAAGGTTGAGGGTATATAGTATAGGGATGAGGTTTGAGGGTGTAGGGATTAGGGTTTAAGAAATAGGTTTGAGGGTATAGTGTTAAGTGTATAGGGTATAGGGATTAGGGTTTGGATATTTGATATAGGGTTGAGGGTATTGTGGGCCTCCTACAATGATTCAATAGCCAGACCCTTCCAACTATGATTCATAGATTGGACATCTAACCTAAACAACTATCTTAATCATTATGAAGGTGCATTTACTTTGTCAACCTAGGGATGTGAACTTGAAATGGGTCAACACTATATGTTCACTAGGAGCTCAAGTAGTCATTGCACTCTACAACTAAGAAACACCATACTGAAAGTAAATTGCATAAAAGGAAATAAAATGAATGTTTAATATCAACCTACAACTATACTAAGCTGAAATACATAGAAAAAATAAAAATTTGAGCGACAAACATGAGATTACTATGTTTGCTTAGCTACAGGAACAGTCATAGAATGGAATTCTAGTGGTTGCATGAACAATCCATGCTATATTTCTAATTAATCACTAAATGGAAAGTAATACTAAGCTAATGCTAATCTAAGAAGATATATTACTCACAAGGTGGGCCCCCTTGGATAAGTATCCTCTAACCTATCAAGAACTTAGATTCTTGAACTCAGAATTTTATTTCATTCATTGTAAATCATGCATACAAAGAGTAATGTATCTGTGAAACTAAAGAATGAGAGTACAATGTCAAATTGTGCAACCTCTGAAGAAGGAGCATCAAATCATTATTTATACTAGAGCTAAACAAGGCGGTCAACTCCACGACTAGGGAGGACACCATTTAGGGAAAACAAGGGAAAGTGGAGTGATGGCGGTTACACATGCATGGAATCTAGTTAGACATGCAATTCGATCACAGATCCAACACAATAGTAATTCCCATGCATGCTTGATCATTAAGGTCCACTACAAGGTGGTTACGTTCAATTCCATGAAGAATCTTTACAACCGGTTTCCTTTGACTTGGAGTGGTTTCTCAGCTAGACGTTATGGCAGATGCCCAGCTGGTGGAGTCTTCTTCAACTTGGTGTATGAAATCTACAAGTCAAGGTCAATAAGAATAATAACTGCACATCTATAACCAATCTAAGAAACATTCATCAATCACATGCAAAATCAATAAATATGACCCATGTATTATGCCAAATGTCACTAAAGCTTACGGAGATAGGGTAATATCAAATGTTAATGGTTTGAGGGAAACATTATGCTAATATCAACACTTAAGCATTAAATTTCATGAAATCTATGAGAAAATAGACTATAGATTCTACCTATAATTAGACCAAAAACTAGGCTCATCACTCCCCACAACCTAACATTTTGTTGGTCCTCTAGTAGGGGAAGAGTTGTTCTTCTGCTTGGCCAAAGCCCAAAAACTTGCAACTGAGAGTTGTCCAACATCAGTGGTTGCAGTACATGAGTTAGAGTCCCAATAAAATCCTCACAATCTGTCAAACTTGTTCCATCTCTGTCTCTCTGTAGCAATATCATACTGGTAGAATTTGAAATTCGACACAGGCCACATGAGCATAGTTGGTTGAAAGATCAGGGGAAGCCAGTGTTATCCCTGAGTTCTCCTAATCTAAATATGTCCTTCAACTCTTTTTAATGCAGTAATTTTGTTGATGATGGCTCCTAATTTGACACTATGTGCATGGACTCAAGTTGTCTTGTCATCTCTGGTTGTAAGGGTGTTGTTCTTCTTCCTTTTGCTATAGGGACTATTGTTCCAGTTCTAGCTATGACTGTAGGAATTTTTTCTCATGCTACAAGATGTAGCCTAATGCGATTTGGCACATACAAAATATTTTGCATCTTTTCATTTCCCTCCCCCAAACCTAGATGTGAGATGGGAGTGGTGATTGACATGTAATAATGGTATTTTATGTGTGTAGACATCCAAATTTGAGCACTTCAATATGGTCAAAGTCGTATTCTTAATCATCCCTTTGCTCTGTTGAAATTATCCTCTTTGCCGATATTAATTAAATCATTCACTTAATTAATATTGTGTGTCTTGCATAAAATTTTTCTAAAGTATTTTCAATAAATAATTTTCCCCTATTTCCTCTCTAAATTAAATAAATGTACCACTTTATTTGATTTAGTCATATTATCTTTTGAAATTTTAAATTTATTTTTAAATTCTCTATTTTCTCTCTCATTGTCACATCCTCCAACTTTTGCAAGTTGGCCTCTAATCCCTCTTAATAGTCTAACCCTCTTTCTTAGTCAATTAATTTATGATTAAGATGTGTGCACCCCTAATCATCATTAGGGTCCCATCCTCCATAATCTCCCACTTGCCTCTAATGAGTCCTTAATTAGTCTAATCGAGTACTTCAACAACCTTAATCATCCAATTAGGTCATCCCTAATCCCCATATCATTTATAGAATGTGTCCTTAGTCAACTTCATTAAAAGCTTTCTCTTTTTGAACAAGGCATCTCCATTCCCCATGTGAATTTTTTATTCACATTTAATCCCCCAATGCATTTAAGGGAATTTTAAATTCCTTCCCTCATCCCCATGAGAATATTCGAGGAATTTTTAATTCCCTACTTGTCCTCTCACCCACATGGGGACAAGTACCTCCTTTATGAGGAGATCTTGTCTCAATCCCAAGGTACTATGTACCCCCTCCATGTCATGTACTATCCTTCCACGTCATGTACACATCACCTTTTAAGGATATCACATTGCCACATGTCAAGATGTGAGGGCTTGTGAGTTCTCAACTCACCTTAGCCCTACATCTTGATCTTGGTGGCTCAATCTGACCATCTATTTCCCTAGAGATTTCCAAAATCTCTATAAATACCCCCTATTTTCTCTCATTTTGGAGAGATCATGCATTGTAGCCAAACTCTTGCAAATTTTTCCTAGAATCCATACTTAGCCATTTTCATGCTTGCACTCACTTGCATTCACCTTCATATCATCATCTAGCTTGCATCTCTTGCCATCCAAGGAGCACACAACACTGAAGATCGAAGGGCCAACCAAAGGATCGATTCAACACAAGGTAAAAGGTTTCATTTGTTGTTTTTGTTTTGTGTTGATTCCAACTAGGCTAATCTTGAGGTGTAGGTTGTTTTAGTGTTATTTTGCACTCTTTCATTTTTTGCTCATTTTCTACCACTCAAAGTCAACCTATCACATTTCTGGCACGCCTGGTGGGACCCACAAATAGGTCTCTTGCTTTTACGTTTTCTATTTTTTGACTTTTTGTAGGTACAGGTTACAGAGGGGCGGACCCGACCTAACAGACAAGTAGACTCGCCCTCCACAGGCGGACCTAACCCTCTCCAACGGTGGACCTGCCCTCCCCAGACTCCAGAAATTATTTTTTTGGAAAATTTCAACGGAGGGGCAGACCTGACCTAATAGACAGGCAGACTCGCCCTTCACAGGTGGACTTGACCCTCCCCAGGGGCGGACCTGCCCTCCCCAGACTCCAGAAATTGTTTTTTTGGAAAATTTTCATGGAGGGGTGGACCTGACCTAATAGACAGGCAGACCTGACCTAACAGACAGTTGGATTTGACCTAAACAACTGATTTTTCCCTCACTGATAGGCGGATTTGCCCTAGACATATTTTTTGTAAAGGTAAAATTTTAGTTTTTTAGCAATTTTTTGACTATTTTAAGGGTTCTTAACCCCTAAATAGGAACATAGTTTAATTAAAAGGTGTCAATCAACCTTGTATGTTGTGTTTTTGGGTGAGCTATTTGACGTATCCAATCCCCTTGTGCCATTCGGCGATCCTGGGTGATGAGAAATCATAGCTTACCACATCTCTTGAGTCTACTTATTTTACTTTTCTTAGTGGGACCTGCTTGGGGATTTCATCACCCCAAGGGACGATTCCAACCATGCATACCAGCAAGGTATATAAAGGGGGGAGAGCGAAAGTTGTACCTCAATCCAACCACATTGTAATTGGCGAAGCATCGGGATGATGTGAAGAGTTGGTTCGAGCCTTCTCAGGTTCTCAACTCACGCTTGTAACAGATTGGTGTTCATGGTTTAGGCCTCACGTACCGGGTGTATATCAAGGACTCCCTAGTAACCATGTTCATCCTAGATTAGAGGACTTTGTCGGCTATACCCCTCTACTAGACTTAGGCTTGTGTTATTTGAATTGTCTTATTTGTGTGAAACCAGTGATTCTCTGCTTTGCTTCACTTTACCATAGCCTTTTGATTGATGACTATTGTGTTTTCAATCCTTTTCCTTGATCTTTTTTGTCAAAATTCAAATTAAACCCTCCTTGGGCATACTTGCCCTCATCTAGGGGCGGACTTGCCCTAGAAACTGCTCCTTTGGAGCCTGTTTTTGACCCAGTTTCTTTAGTTTTTGCTCCTTGGGTGGACTTTCCCTCATCCAGGGGTGGACTTTCCCTAGAAACTGGTCCTTTGGAGCCTGATTTTTCCCTAATTTCATCATTTTTTGCTCCTTGGGCGGACTTTCCCTCATCTAGGGGCGGACTTGCCCTAGAAACTGGTCCTTTGGAGCCTATTTTTGACCCAATTTCTTCAATTTTTGCTCCTTGGGTGGACTTTCCCTCATCCAGGGGTGGAATTGCCCTAGAAACCGATCCTTTGGAGCCTGATTTGGCCCTAATTTCATCAGTTTTTGCTCCTTGGGCGGACTTTCCCTTATCCAGGGGCAGACTTTCCCTAAAAACTAGTCCTTTAGAGCCTGTTTTTGACCCAGTTTCTTCAGTTTTTGCTCCTTGGGCGGACTTTCCCTCATCTAGGGGTGGACTTGCCCTAGAAACTGGTCCTTTGGAGCCTGATTTTTCCCTAATTTCATTAGTTTTTGCTCCTTGGGTAGACTTTCCCTCATCTAGGGGCGGACTTGCCCTAAAAAATGGTCCTTTAGAGCCTGTTTTTGACCCAATTTCATCAGTTTTTGCTCCTTGGGTGGACTTTCCCTCATCCAGGGATGGACTTGCCTTGGAAACTGGTCCTTTGGAGCCTAATTTTGACCTAATTTCATCAATTTTTGCTCCTTGGGTGGACTTTCCCACATCCAAGGGTGGACTTGACCTTTTGACCAACCTGTTTTAGGCTTGTTGTGACCTATTTTGATCAGTTTTGCTCCTTGGGTGGACCTGACCTGTATAGGGGCAGACCTGACCCTTGATCGATCAACTTTTCTATCCACTTTGCTAGCTAGAACCGTCGTCCCGACATCTCGATCACTCATCTTCTTGCTTCAAACTTCTGTCCACTCATTTCGAGAATCCATTCGTCATCCTAAACGTTCATCCCCTTGGCTTGTGCATCTGTACATCCATTCAGAATTCACATTTTAGAGCGGTTATCCGAATTGACCTAGGTGTTCATCTCTAATTGTCATCTATCCAAACCAACTTTGGATCGTCATCCGTCCTAAGTCAGTCGTCCTTGTCTGCCCAATCAATCCACTTCTATCTCAAGTTGGATTCGATGTCGTTATCATCAATCAACACCTAGCATTATCAAGGATCACTCTTGAACTTGGCTTCAAATTCTGTTCACTATAATTGACCCTAATCAATCATCATACAAAATCAAATCATTGTATCATCCCATCCAGATCAACTCATAATCTTCCAATCAACCCAGTCCACATCGGTCAAATCAAGTCAATCTCATCAATCCCTGACCTCAGCGGCTAGTCAATCATCCAATCGAAGCAATCTTGTCAAGCCACATCCTTTTCGGCTAATCAATCACCAAATCAAATCAATTCTTTCATCACCAAAGTCATTCTAATCTGTCATATTGCATGCCCGTTCAGATTTGGTCACAAACAAGGAAAATGGCTGAA
Organism: Sequoia sempervirens; assembly: GCA_007258455.2. Classification (NCBI taxonomy): domain Eukaryota; kingdom Viridiplantae; phylum Streptophyta; class Pinopsida; order Cupressales; family Cupressaceae; genus Sequoia; species Sequoia sempervirens. The sequence continues at coordinate 348,572,541 of VDFB02193867.1, forward strand.
CAACAATCCCAACCAAACATCCTTCCAGATTCAAACAACGCAACTAATGCCTCACAAGACCCCAATAATAGTGAAAACATACCTCAGGATCCTCATAATGGAACATCATCACAATCCAATATCGATGGTCAAAACACATCGTCCCCCGGAGATGAAAACATGATCATTCAACCTGAGGTTACATTTGAGGAACACTTTAGTAACCCTGTCAATGTACAAATGATAGATCACCTTCTTGAAAAACATGGCAAGGAAATCTTGGCTCACTTAATTGACAAGGGTGTTAAACTGTCGTCAGGTACCGACCTATCCAAGTATGGTGGGTTCACACCTAATATACCTCAAGCTTCACATAATGTACCAGGTAGTTCATATGTCCCCAATGTTCCTTCCATAGAAGGTTGGCACCAACTGGAATTCAGCAACGCCGTTCTGTATCCTATTGGCAATCCCCCACATCTCACAGTCTCAGTCGTAGGGGCACCCCAAACTATTGATCCCAATGATCCTTTCGCCTTTGGCATGCCAAAAAATGTCTCGCAACCACAACCACTAATGCTACTGGCACCACCCCCTTCAAATCTACCTATCGTCAACATTGGGGGCAACCCTTTCACTGCATTGCCCCCACTTTCTGGGGCCCTAAACCAACCGTCACCTTCATATGCATCCCCACAGCCGCCTCAATCTAATCTACCCCCTCTGCAAGTTCCCTTCGGTGCCCAACAACCTCCCTTGCAAAATTCCCCTACGTTATCTCAGCCACCCCAACAACAACAACTGCTATTTTCCGTGCAACAACCACCATATCAACTGCAAAGCAATCCATCTTGACCTTCCACTCAGACCATATCTCCTTTCCTTGCATCCATCATACGACCGTGAGCTCAAGCACAGTACAACATGTTGTCTCGGCCCACGCAACATCTCATGTCACATCAACAACCCCCACAACATCTGTATTACCAACAACAGTCCCAGCAACAATCGCCTTATGCGACCTCCCAACAATCACACCAATTCACCCATTATCAACAGGTCAATCTGCAACATCACATTCAAGCTCCTCAGCAACCCACCTCACATCCTTATCAAATGAATCCATAGTATCCCCCGCAACAACAACCCTCGTATCGACAAATTCCCTCAGCATACCAACAAGGGATGTCATCACTCCACCATCTGAACCCATATCTGAACACTCTGCCGCTCTCTTAGCAGGATCCTCTATCATCCTATCATCTATTTCCACCCACCCAACCACCACTCAACTCATATTTGATAGAAATTAAAGCTGCTCTGAAAGATCTTCAGGTAGGGACTAACAAACAATCATTCAAGTTCGAAGACATATGCCCATATCCGTTCGATCCCTCCATCTTGTTGATCCCCTTCCCTAAACATTTCGAAATACCAAAATTTGACAAATACAAGGGGAACAAAGATCCTAAGGCCCACTTGCAAGAGTTCTACTCCTAGTGTCAGGAAGTTATGCATAATGATAATTATCTCTTGCGCCTGTTTCCCCAGAGCCTGATAGGCATTGCCCTAGAATGGTTCATGGCCCTCGAAAAAGGGTCCATAAAATCTTTTGCAAACCTATCAGAAAAATTTGTATCCTACTTTTCCTTCAATTTGGAGGACACTGATACCTTATATCTCCTTAAAGAGAAACAACAGGAGGGGGAAACCTTTGCTAGCTACCTTCAAAGGTGGCGAGCATTGGCGAGCTGAATGAAGACTCCTCTAAGAGAGGAGGACATGGTCACCCTCTTCGTGGAGAAATCTTATCCCAACATGGCTCATAACTTTATATTACATTGTGTCACCACTTTCATGGAGCTAGTGGAAAAGGGACCTATCCTTGAACGTGCCCTTGTTGCCAAAGGGCACATCAAAATATATAATCAGGATAAAGAAAGGTCATTCAACAACAAGCCACATTTTTGGAACAAGAACAAGAATGCAGTAAATGATGACATCACTAATACTAAACATTTCCACGTGGCTAACACATCCTAGAGACAACAACAATCCATACCTAACGCCATATCTGTACCATAGGGGGAACCTCATCCTCCTCAACAGTCAAATCAGAACAACCAAGGGAATGCTAAACATCAGCACACTCAACTAGGAGAGCCCCTAAGCGTTGTCTTCAATAAATTGCTACAGATCAATTATCCAATCATGTATCCTGTCACTAAGCCACTTGACGAATCCAAACCCAAGCTTGCATGGTTTAGGGAAAATGAATATTGTGAGTTCCATAAAATCAAAGGACACTCTTTAAATAAGTGCCAAGGTCTAAAAAACTATATCCAAGACCTCATTGATTGAGGAGATATCAAGGTGGACGCCAGTCAAGCTCAATTGCAGATATATCAAAATGCCTTTCCAAACCATAATCCAAGCCCAAGCACCTCCAATAGTAATCCCCAAGACAACAACACAAATAATGTGAGCTATAAGAATGTACCCTTCAATTATGAGGGTATTATTCATTACATTGAGCAGGTAGAGCCCCGGGTGTCCATGATACATGTCAAAGCCAATGACCCTCAGTGTGTTGTTACTACATGGCGAGCACACATCACTGTCCCTGCAACCTCTGCACCTGCCTAATCGACTTCTGTAAGCTCCCCGTACAACCTCCTTGATCACTTAGGAAAGACCCCTGCTCATATCTCCATTTTGGATTTGCTTAAGTCTTCTCCTGTGCATCAAGAAATTCTCAATAGAGCTCTACAGGAAACCCATGTACCTAATGACATTGATCCTAAACGATTCCAAGCTTTGGTCGGACACCTGGCTTTATCTCATCAACTGCACTTCAGCCAAAATGACATGCCAAATATCGATGTCAATCATAATCGCCCCTTGCATATCAAATTTGTTGTCGCCCGCCATAAAATAAAAAGGGTCTTGGTAGATAATGGCTCTACCCTCAATTTATGTACTCTGAAATTTATAAAACAGGTGGGGTATACTCAAGCAGATCTAAGTAATCAGATCATCACCATCAAGGCCTATGATAATGCAGAAAGGAATTCAGAGGGAATTATCAGTTTTCCTATCCAAGTGGGACTTGTGGTTCAATACATTACATGTCATGTCCTTGATTTGGACTTGCCATATAATCTCCTCCTTGGCCGCCCATGGCTCCATGCTATGCAGGTCGTCCCTTCCACGTACCATCAGTGCCTAAAATTTCCAGTCAACGGATAGGAAGTCACCTGCCCTTGAGCCCGGGCGGACCTGCCTTCCTGCCTCGGCGGACCCGCCCGTCCTCTAGCTGGGCCGACCTACCCTCGAGTCTGGGTGGACCCACCCAAGATCGCAAGAAGACCCGCCCTTGGGCCCAGGCGGACCTGCCCTTGAGCCCAGGCAAACCCACCCTTAGGCTTGGGCGGCTCTCCACCTTGGCGCAGGCGGACCCACCCGGGCGCGGGCAGACTCACCCGAGTCGCTTGGGCAGACTTGCCCAAGTCGCTTGGGTGGCGCTCCGCCTGGGCACAAGTGGACCTGCCCTGGCATGAGTGAACCCGCCCAGGGTGCTTATCGACTCCCCGCCTGGCGCAGGCGAACCCATCCACACTCGAGCAGACTCACCCTTTGGCTGGGCGGACTCGCTCGCCTAGCTGGGCGTATCCGCCCAGGCCTAGCTCAACGCCCCCACCCTCTCCCCAAAAATACAAAAACAAAAAAAAAAACCCATTCACCCATTTTTCATCCCACCCCCCCCACACAACCCATATCTTGGTTTTTTTTGAAAAATTAGTCAAATTAAATGAAAACACAAAGTGGGGTTTCGGCCTAACTTGACGTGGCACAACACACTCCTCAAAAAATCTCCATGTCTCATCCCCCCGATGAATGATGTCCGAATCATATTTTGGAATCGTGTCTCCTCCTTGTCTTGCTCTCTCCTCCTCTTCCTCTTCTCCTCACTTGACAGTTGTCCAAATGAGGAGAAATAACCCCACATTCCCTTTTATAGCTTTCCCCCCTTTTTTCTTTTTAAAATGAAAGGAATTATTTCCTTTTATTTAGCTTTTTTAGGCCTCAACTAATCCCCTCCCCCCTCATCTTCCCGAGGCCACCATTTCCACACTGTAGACCCGTTTTCCTCCGTTCAACCACCATTCTTCTCAATTTTCCGTGTTCTTTCCATCAACATATACCACCTCATCCTTTCGAGAAGTTGTCTGGGGCCTCTTTTCCAGTCCCATCCCGTCCCCTTCTCGAGGGGGCATACCCTACCATTCTCTCCCAATCTTCTGTCATAGGCCTTCCCTTGCGAGACCGGGACATCCCCTTTAGTTCTCCTCTGTTCGGGTAGCTCATAATCTCTCCCACACTAGGGCATCACTTTTCCAGTCACTTCGTCCATAGAGTCGTATGTGTTTTCTTTTTCTTCAAAACCCTATTATTCTAATAGTGTCTCGCAGAGGGGAAAAATGTAGACATCCAAATTTAACCACTTCAATATGGTCAAAGTCGTATTCTTAATCACCCCTTTGCTCTATTGAAATTATCCTCTTTGCCGATATTAATTAAATCATTCACTTAATTAATATTGTGTGTCTTGCATAAAGTTTTTCTAAAGTATTTTCAATAAATACTTTTCCCCTATTTCCTCTCTAAATTAAATAAATGTACCACTTTATTTGATTTAGTCATATTATGTTTTGGAATTTTAAATTTATTTTTAAATTCTCTATTTTCTCTCTCATTGTCACATCCTCCAACTTTTGCAAGTTGGCCTCTAATCCCTCTTAGTAGTCTAACCCTCTTTCTTAGTCATAATTAATTTATGATTAAGATGTGTGCACCCCTAATCATCATTAGGGTCCCATCCTCCATAATCTCCCACTTGCCTCTAATGAGTCCTTAATTAGTCTAATCAAGTACTTCAACAACCTTAATCATCCAATTAGGTCATCCCTAATCCCCATATCATTTATATAATGTGTCCTTAGTCAACTTCATTAAAAGCTTTCTTTGTTTGAACAAGGCATCTCCATTCCCCATGTGAATTTTTAATTCACATTTAATCCCCTAATGCATTTAAGGGAATTTTAAATTCCTTCCCTCATCCCCATGAGAATATTTGAGGAATTTTTAATTCCCTACTTGTCCTCTCACCCACATGGGGACAAGTACCTCCTTTATGAGGAGATCTTGTCTCAATCCCAAGGTACTATGTACCCCCTCCATGTCATGTACTATCCTTCCACGTCATGTACACATCACCCCTTTTAAGGCATATCACTTGCCACATGTCAAGATGTGAGGGCTTGTGAGTTCTCAACTCACCTTAGCCCTACATCTTGATCTTGGTGGCTCAATCTTGACCATCCATTTCCCTAGAGATTTCCAAAATCTCTATAAATACCCCCTATTTTCTCTCATTTTGGAGAGATCATGCATTGTAGCCAAACTCTTGCAAATTTTTCCTAGAATCCATACTAAGCCATTTTCATGCTTGCACTCACTTGCATTCACCTTCATATCATCATCTAGCTTGCATCTCTTGCCATCCAAGGAGCACACAACACCGAAGATCGAAGGGCCAACCAAATGATCGATTCAACGCAAGGTAAAAGGTTTCATTTGTTGTTTTTGTTTTGTGTTGATTCCAACTAGGCTAATCTTGAGGTGTAGGTTGTTTTAGTGTTATTTTGCACTCTTTCGTTTGTTGCTTGTTTTCTACCACTCAAATTCGACCTATCACAATGTGAACATCCATACTAACATATAGTGATTAATAAACACACTTAAAAGATGATTACAAATAGAAATTGATGCACATATACCTGAATGTGTGGAAGATCTACTGCAAAGATCATGGATAAAGTAATGCTTGCCTTGTTGGAAAATGAATTGAGCAATAAATGAAGATGGGATGGAATGGAGTGAGGTAGAATAAAGTGAGGTGGAAGAGAGAGAAAGTTGGTGATGAATGGGTGGATGGGCAGATGACAAAGAAATGGACTTCCATTGAAGTGAAAGTATTTATTATGAAAAGTACGTACCTCAATTAGGTTGAAGGAGGGACACTAGGTTCGTTGCCTTCAACTGCAAGAAGCTCTGAGTGTTGTGTGAATTGTTGCAGGAACTCTTCTTTAGAGGTTGGCTTGTGGTATAGTCTGAGGCGATGGCCATTGATAAGTAATTTGAACTTGATAGGGTCAATGGTGGTGAGCTAAACAACTCCATTAGGAAAGACCTCAACAATCTCATACAGTCCTAGCCACTTTGCATACAATTTTTTTGCATTGTTCTGGTATCTTGAATCATAGAGCAAGGTCCAATCTCCTAGTTTGAACTTCTTATCCTTGAAAAAAATTTCATGCTACTTGACTCGCTAATTCTGCACTACTTCTGTATGTTGCTAGGTTGCTCTTATTATTTCATCCAAAGCATTCAACTGCATGATTCTTTCTCTTTGTGCTTCAAAAATATCCATCCCCAAGTCTACTACAGTTCGCAAAGTTTTATGTTCAAATTCAATTGGCATCATAGTTGTCTTTTCATACAGCAACTCAAATGGGGTGAAGCCTATAGTTGTTTTCCATGTCATCCTATAAGCCCAAACTTCTTCTAGTAATCCATTTGCCCAATCTTTCCTATGGATAGCTACTATTTTAGTCAGAATGGCTTCAATCTCTCTATTTTCCACTTCAACTTAGCCATTAGCCTGGGGGTGATAAGGAGTATACTTTATGTGCCTCACATTGTACTCATTCACTAGTGTTGCAACAAGAGTTGATGTGAATTGTGGCCTTTGATTAGTTACTATTTCTCTTGGAACTCCATATCTTGTGAAAATTTCCTCATAAAGAAACTCTACAACTTTGTTATCTCTTACATGCTTCATGGCCTTAACTTCTACCCATTTTGTTACGTAATCAGTGCATACCAATATATAATACTTTCCATTTGATGGAGGGTCAATTGGTCCCACAAAATCCAAACCCCACTTGTCAAAGGGAGTGATTACTATCTGAGGGAAAAGTGGCATCTCATCAGATTTGGTTGGTTTTCCCATTCTTTGACATCTATCACATTTCCTGGTATATCTTCTTGCATCCTTGTGGATTGTTGGCTAGTAATACCCTGTGTTCAAAACCTTCATTGCTATCCTCTTGGATGTAAAATGTCCTCCACATGGTTTATTATGACATGCATGCAAAATGTCATATGTCTCATCTGCTCTTACACATTTTTTTTATTACATGGTTTGGCCCGGTATAAAACAAAAATCCAACAATCCAAGAGAAAGGAACAAATTTTTCAATGAGTGACCTTTTCTCTTTTAGAGAGAAGTGAGAAGGAACTCTATCTGTGACCAAGTAATTGGCTATATCAGTATACTAGGGTATTTGTACATTGAGAGAAAACATATGCTCATCAGGGAAAGAGTCATCTATAGGTTGATTGTCTTCTGATATAGCTAGCCTTGAAAGAAAATCTACAGCAACATTAACCTTCCCTGGCTTGTACACAATGGTTATATCTAACTCTTGCATCAACAATAACCATCTTGCCAATCTACCTGTGAACAAAGGTTTGTTCATGAGATACCTGATGGCTGCATGATCAGTGTGCACAAAAATTTGGTAGCCTGTTATGTAATGTTTGAACTTGTTCATTGCATAGATCATTGCTAGCAATTCTTTCTTTGTCACTATATAATTGAATTTATCTCCTTGCAAATTTTTGGTAACAAAGAAAATAGCATGTTCAACAACTCCTTCCTTCTATCCTAGGATTGCTCCTATGGCGTAATTTGATGCATCAGTGTGGATGTGGAAAGGAAGCTCCCAATTGAGTCCCTTGAGTATAGGAGCGTGATTCAAAGTTGTCTTCAAGTAAAAAATGCCTTGTCACAAGCTTCAATCATTGAAATTCAACATCTTTAGTGAGGAGTGTGTACAATGGTGTTGCTACCTTGCTGAAATCCTTGATGAATCACCTATAATATCCTACATGACCCAAGAAACTCCTAACATCTTTTTGTTTTTTAGGTGTAGGAAGATTTGTGATTACCTCAATCTTTGTAGGATCAACTTGAATTCCCTTATGGGAGATGTAGTGTCCAAGAACTACACCTTCTTGCATCATCATGAAGCACTTCTCACTATTTAAGAAAAAAATTTGGTCTTCACATCTCTGTAGTACTCTTCTAAAATTTTTCAATGCTTGATTGAAATCAGCACCATAAGTGGTGAAGTCATCCATATAAATCTACATGCAATCATGAGAAATGTCTGAGAATATGCTAATGACTACCCTCTGGAAAGTTGCAAGTGTGTTGCACTGGCCGAATGGGAGTACCAAATAGGTATAGGTCCCCTATGGATAGGTAAATGTGGTCTTCTCTTGGTCTTCTGGTGCAATTTGGATCTGGTTGTAGCCGCTGAGTCTATCTAGAAAAGAGAAGTAATTACTTTCCTGCAAGTGTGTCCAAAACTTGATCAATGAAAGGTAAAGGAAAGTGATCTTTCTTAGTGGCAACATTAAGTTCTTTGTAATCAACACAAACTCGCCATTTTCCTCCTTTCTTGGGAACAATCACTAATGGAGATACCCACTAGCTATCTTAAATGTGGTAGATAAATCCTGCATCTAGCAATTTTTGTAGTTCTCTTTTCATAATTTCTCTTAGTGCAGGGTTAATCCTTCTTTGTGGTTGTCTTACTAGAGTGAAATCTTCTTTGATATAAATTATGTGGGTACAAAGTTTAGGATTCAGTCCCTTCATATCATGATAATCCCATGCAAATGCATTTTGATGGGCCCTTAATAGGTCTTCCAATAATAGTTGTTTCTCTTCATTCAATTTACTATTAACATTCAAATATTTTCCTTTTGGCACCTGGACTTGTGTAGTTAACTCTGTCATAGTTGCTTCATTAATACATGGTACCTTTAGTTCAAACAACAACAATGTCAGGAACATACCTGTTGCTGGAGGAAGTTTTTGTGTAGGAACAGTGGTTGCAAGAAGATTGTTTGGAGGAAGAATGTTTGCAGGAACAGTTGCTACAGGAAGAGTAGACAAAAGTGTCCTAACTTCAGTAGAAGATGATGCTTCTTCCACTTCATAACAGTTCTAAATGATATTAGCCAACACTTCATCCTCATCTTGGAGACGCATGAAAGAGCTTCTTCCTAGCATCATAAGTTGCACCACAAAATTAACATCCTCTGCCTCTTCACCAACTTGTGGCCATACAAAATCATCTTCATCATGAGATGGTTGAGTAGGTAGATAAAGGACAATTTTTTTAGTAATCCTTCCATCCGAAATGGTCATGTCACCTAACTAACATCCAATGTATGCATTTGCAGTTGCCAACCAAGGCCTTCCAAGAATGATGGGATACCCACCTAGTGTAGCCTTAGGAGAAAGAATCATGAAATTTTCTCGGTATTCCTAGGAATCTAAAACTACCACAAGATCCTCCACTATACCATCAGGCTTGATAGTAGATCTATCAGCAAGTTGTAGGATAGTAGGAGTAGATCTCATATTTGCAATGTTTAGTTGATGTAGGATGTCCTTGGTCATTACATTTATTGCTGCCCCTAAATCAATCAAAGCATTTTTTACTTAGATCTCGTCTATGACAACTGCTACTACAAGATTGCCTGGGTCATTATATTTGGGAATAGTTACTTTTCCCAACATGATATCAGCTAGCTATCCCACCACATGAACTGTAGTTGGGTTTCTCTTCTTCCTTCCTAGCTTCTAAAGGAAAGATTCCTTGATAGATTTGTCATAGATTGAAACATCCTTTATGGCCCGAAATAGAGGTATCTGAACACATATATGCTTTAGCTGGTCCAAGATGTCAAAGTTGGTGTCCTCCTTTTCTTCTTTCTTCTTAGCAACTTCTAACCTCTGAGGGAATGGTGGTTCTTGTTCAGTTTGCTTGACCTGCATAGTTTAGGATTGTCAAGTGCACTTGGCTGAATAGGATCATTCAGAAGCTCCTCCTCCTCTTCTATAGGAAGTTCAGTGATAATTTTCTTGGGAGGACCTAATAGAGTAGTTCCTAAACACAAATGGATTTCACCTACACTCACAACATATGCATGGAATTGATTTGAATCAACAGAGTATGTAGGTTGTTGTTGTGATTTGTTATTAGGATTAGGCGTGGGTTGAGCTGGTAGCTGAGTTGGTTTAGGTGAATTTGAGCTTGGATTAGTAGGTGAAGGCATTAGAGTAGGTTGTTGGGGCTGTGAAGGTTGTTGCATGTAACTGGTTTTTTGGGTAGGCCATTGTTGTACTCCTCTCCATTGATTTGTTTGCTACCAATTTCTTGGAGGTGGTTGCTAGTGCCCTTGAAATTGTTTCCAATTCCCTTTAGGTGGTTGCCATTAAGGTGGAGAATTCTTATGACTGGGCCAAGCATTTGGAGGGTTACTCCAAGGCTGTGATGGATATCCTCCATAACTGGGTGGATGTGGGGGCTACCATTGGTTACCATATGAATACGAGTTAAAAGATGGTCCAACATAGGATAATGGATCTGGTGGCATACCTTGTCTTGGAGCCCAAGGCTTCCTTTTTGCAACATAGTAGACCTGGTCCTCTTCAATTTGAATTGGCTTGAACTCAGGTGAAATTTTCCTACTTTCTAGGTTAGCTACCATATTACATCTATAGTCCCTCTTCTTTTGCTTGTAGTGAGGGCAATACTCTGTCAACATCATCTTTGCCTCTTCGTGCTTCTTCTTTTCCTGAAATGTATCTAGTTGGGTAGCTAGATTGTTGATGATATCTTGCTTGAAGTTTGCTAGCAAATGAGTGACATCCATTCTCGAGACTCCACCAATAGTCAACTTACTCATGGAAGATTGATAAGCTCTCCCTTTCTTTGAAGCTTCTGTAGAGTAGTTCAGGAATATTTTCTTGATATCCTCCCAAGGAACTTGGGAGATGTCTCCTCCTACCATGAGGTCCAAGGCATCGGTACAACTATCATTAATTCCTCTCAGGAAAATCAAATTTTGTGAGTCCTCATTAAGTGCATTATGTGGAGACTTTTGCAAGAAAAATAGAAACCTTGCAATGCAGTCTTCCAAGCTCTCATCTTCCTTTTGTTGCATCCTAAAAATTTCACCTCCTTTCATATCACTACCCCTACAATATTCCTTGTACTTCTTAAGGAACTTTGTCTTCATGTCTTCCCAAGTTTGCACAATATCCTTTCCTAGGCTCATGAACCATCTTAATGCAGTCTCTTTCAAGGTGGTGGGAAATAATTTAAGCCTATGGGCATCAATAGTATAATCATAACTCCTACAAAGTATGCCAAACTCAAATAGGAAGGTATCAAGATCTTTTGTCACAAGCCCATAAAACTTGGGGAGTGTTGAGGCAAGAATTTTCTTGATGTTGTCAACTTCATTTTGATGAACAATGGGGAAAGGAAAAGTTGGTTGGTTTTTTCCGTTCCCATTTGCATTAGCCATGCCTATTTGATGTTATTCCAAGACAAAGGGGTTCTCAAGATGATTTTGATCTTTAGAGGAGACTTCAGAGATAGTTAGATCAAAATATGCATCAACAAAGGGGTGTGAATCTTCTTCTTCCTCTTCTTCTGGTAGGTTCTGGTATTCAACTAGCTGAAATGGATGAGGATTATTAGGAAGAAATATCCTATAAGCATCCCTTATCCTTCCTTTATGCATGTGGTATCACTCATTATCATTCAACTCACAAAAGGAATTGGTAAAGAATAAAGGGGCCATTACTCCTAAATGAGGGATATGCTAAGAACAACTTCAAAAATGCTACAATAAGAAAACTACCAATGAATCCAAAAGACTTCCTATCTTGACATCATCCTTGGCAATGATGCCAAAAATGTTGGCCTCCTACAATGATTCAATAGCTAGACCCTTCCAACCATGATTTAGAGATTGGACATCTAACTTGATTAACTATCTTAATCATTATGAAAGTGCATTTACTTTGTCAACCTAGGGACGTGAACTTGAAATGGGTCAACACTATATGTGCACTAGGAGCTCAAGTAGTCATTGCACTCTACAACTAAGAAACACCATACTAAAATTAAATTGCATAAAAGGAAATAAAATGAATGTTGAATATAACCAACAACTATAGTAAGCTGAAATATAGAGCAAGAATGAAAATCTGAGCAAGAAACAGGAGACTACTTTGTTCACTTGGCTATAGGAATTGTCACATAATGGAATTCTAGTGGTTGCATGAACAACCAATGCCAGATTTCTAATTAGGCACTAAACAACAAGTAATACTAAGCTAATTCTAAACTAAGAAGGCAAATTACTCACCAAGTGGGCCCCCTTGGATAAGTAGCCTCTAAACTATCAATAACTCATATGCTTGTACTCATAATTTTATTTCATTCACTGTAAATCATGCATACAAAGAGTAATATATCTTTGAAACTGAAAAATGAGAGTATAATGTCAAATCGTGCAACCTCTGAAGAAGGAGCATCAAATCATTATTTATACTACAGCTAAACAAGGCGGTCAACTCCACGACTGGGGAGGACACCATTTAGGGAAAACAAAGGAAAGTGGAGTGATGGTGGTTACACATGCATGGAATCTGGTCAGACATGCAAGTCAAGTGCAGATCTAGCACAACAGTAACACCCATGCATGTGCGATCATTAAGGTCCACTGCAAGGTGGTTACGTTCAGTTGTATGAAGAATCTTTGTTGTTGGTTGCCTTTGACTTGGAGCAATTTCTCAACTGGATGTTATGGCGCATGCCTAGCTGTCGGATTCTTCCTCAACTTGGTGTATGAAATTTGTAGGTCAAGCTCAGTACGCATAATAACTACACATCTATAGCCACTCTAAGAAACATTCATCAATCACATGAAAAATCAATATAGATGACCCACGTATTATGCCAAATGTCACTAAAGCTTGCAGAGATAGGGTAATATCAAATGTCAATGGGTTGAGGGAAACATTATGCTAATATCAACACTTAAGCATTAAAGTTCATGACATCTATGAGAAAATAGACTATGGATTTTACCTAGAATTAGACCAAAAACCAAGCTCATTAGGTATTGGTTTGAGGGTTGAGGGTTTATAGTACAAGGTTGAATGTAGGGTTGATTGTTTAAGTATAGGGTTGAGGGTATAAGGTTAAGTGTATAGGGTAGGGATTAGGATTTAAGATATTTGATATAGGTTTTGGATTATTGGGTTAAGGGTTGAGGGTTTAGAGTACAAGGTTGAATGTAGGGTTGATTGTTTAAGTATAGGGTTGAGGGTTGAGGGTATAAGGTTAAGTGTATAGGGTATAGGGATTAGGGTTTAGGATATTGGGTATAGGATTTAGGGTGTAGGGTTAAGGGTTGAGAGTGTAGGGTTTAGGGTTTAAGTATAGGGTTAAGGGATAATGTTTAGGGTTTAGGTTATAAGTTTGAGGGTATAGGGTAGGGTATAGGGTATAAGGATGAGGTTTGAGGGTGTAGGGTTTATGGTTTAAGGTATAGGTTTGACAATTGAGGGATAGTGTTCAGTGTTGAGGGTATAGGATTAAGTGTATAGGGTATAAGGTTGAGTATATAAAATATAGGGATGAGGTTTAAGGGTGTAGGGATTAGGGTTTAAGGAATAGGTTTGAGGGTTGAGGGATAGTGTTCAAGGTTGAGTGTATAGGGTATAGGGATTAAGGTTTAGGATATTTGGTATAGGGTTGAGGGTTGAGGGTTTAGGGTACAAGGTTGAATGTAGGGTTGAGGGTTTAAGTATAAGGTTAAGGGTTGAGGGTTGAAGGTATAAGGTTAAGTGTATAGGGCATAGGGATTAAGGCTTAGGATACTAGGTATAGGATTTAGGGTGTATGGTTCAGGGTATAAAGTATAGGGTTGAGAGTGTAGGGTTTAGGGTTTAAGTATAAGATTAAGGGATATTGTTTAGGGTTTAGGGTATAAGGTTGATGGTATAAGCTATAGGGATGCAAATTGAGGGTGTAGGGTTTAGGGTTTAAGGTATAGGTTTGAGGGTATAGGGTTAAGTATGTAGGGTATAGGGATTAGGGTTTAGTATAATGGGTATAGGGTTGAGGGTGATAGGTTTAGGGTGTAGGGTGTAGGGTATAAGGTTGAATGTAGGTTTTAGGGTTTAT
>VDFB02193867.1:348586811-348619199 GCA_007258455.2 Sequoia sempervirens
AAGAGATAAGGTATTATTGATTAAATACCTTAGGGATTTGGCAGGATTAAAGATATTAATTAAATAATAGTAGTATTACTTAATTAACGAAAATAAGACGAAAGGGGATGAATTTGGATAAATTAAGTGTCCAAATTTAGACGTCTACAGTATCAATAGTTGGACCATTTGGTGGCACTTGATAAGGCTATTTAATGGCCTTGCTTTGTAATTTTTTCTTGTTTTAATAAATTTTTACCCCTCTTTTATGTTAACTTCCAGATGAATTACCAATTTAGAATGCAATTGAAATTTTGAAGTAGGGATACAATTATTGGTTTTTATGTCTTGTGCTTCATACAGACTGGAATATATTATTAACTTAATTAATTATAAATTTAACTAGAAGATATTGTATACTTCTTTTAATTGTATCAATGTTACTTTGGTGTTTTTTTTTTTTAAGAAAAGATGGATTTAAAAAAAAATTAAAAAAATGATAACATACATTGAGTAGGCATGCACATTATATATTTCCACATTGTCATAGATGTAGTAAGTTCTAGTCATGTGTGAAGTTGCATTTAAATGTTTATAAATTTTATATTTCTCAATGTGTGTCAATATTTTCCTATATATTTAAATATATCTTATTATTTTGGTCACTTTCTTTTGAATCTAAACTATTATTTTATCTCAAAATCTAGCACATATAGAGGGTGAGTTAAATACCTAACCTCATTTATAAGTACATTAAACATCAAGGTAAATTTTTTTTTTTTGTAAGGATATGTTAACCTACACATGTTGTTTCATTATATAATGTTGCAATGTCAATATTTTATTTTTTATTTTCATATCATATGTTCTCTTGAGTGTAAGAGGATGAATGGCTTGAGATCCAGGAATAAAAGATTGAGTTTGATGATGGGGATGAGTGTGTGGATGAGAAGGTTAAATTAATAAAATAATTATTTTTTATTTTTCATTATTTTTTGAATTAGGTATCTTAAATTTATTTTATAAATGATTTTATAGGTCTCTATCCATTCTATAACTAAATTCATAGGTGGTAGATTGGTATATTTTGTTAGTATGGTCCATGTGGTCTAGTTGAAGGGTGGAATTTTAAGAATCATAAAACTTAAATGATAGAATGGTGAAGTACAACATAGCTTTTGTTATGCCACAAAATCATGGCCAAAAGTACCCAAGAAACATTCACTTATTTGTCACAAAAAATACAAAATAATACACAAAGAGGAGAAAGTGATGTTGGCAATGCACTCTTATGATAGAGTTGAGAAGAGGGAGAAAGTAATAGAGAAACTAAGAAAATAAAGAGAAGTAAAGGGAAAAATGAAACTTGATGAAATACTAATTTAAGGTTTGTGTGCATATTTCATAAGCCACATTTATGCCACTTTGTGATTTGTAAATAAGTTGGGTATGGGAGCTAGAATATAATAAGAAAACTTAGATCTAAGACTTGTACATACAAGGCTTAAGCCCATGTACCAAAGTATATTGATAGCTTAATATATAATATTTTATTTACTTAAAGGATGGGAACACAATACACATTATTTGTGTGTGATTGTCAAAGAGCTATGTGATTTTAATACTTTGTAGGATTGTGTAATTGCATGACCAGTGAGAAAGAATGCATATAATTGGAAGGTTACATTTGAACTTCACAATTCTACAAATACTCATAAATGACAACTTTTTTAGGTCTTCCTACTTTAGTTTGGAAATGATGCTCTTTCTAGGATATTTTATAACATTGAATTACCTTGATAAGTAAATTATTTGGGCATTTACTTAGCATGAAGATAAGAAACTTGAAAAGAAAAATTGAGTTCACAAACCGCAACATAAACAACATATTACAAATGGAAGGTTTGAAATATTTGAACATGGGTTGGATCAAAATGCGAGGGCAAGAGATACATAGCTATAACTAAGATCAAACTCATATTTCTTTCATGTAATAGCCAAATTAACAACTCTTCCCAATCAAGTCAAGAGGTTTATCTTTTTTCTTACCAATATGATGAACACAAGTAAATTTTTTGATAGCATCTTCTTTTCAAGAGTTAGGATGAAAATTTTATCAATAGCCATTTGTTTGAACCTAACCAATGATAGTTGGCTCAATATATTTTATAACATTCAAAATTTTAGTGCAAAAAAATTGTAACTCACATGTATCTTCTACATTTATGTCTACTACAAGTTTTATTAAAAATCCTAAAGGCAAAATTTCTCATTGTAAGTACTAACTAATTTAAGCTTTATTGTAATAATGACATGGGCTAGTGTTTCAGGAATCTGTGTTAACCCATAATACTTTATACTTCAATGTCAAGCATTGTGGGTTTTCTTTTGACTATCAAGGATCTAACCTATCATCTATAGATTTGATTTGTTGATGAGACAATTTCAAACCACAATTCATCAACGTTATGAATTTGAGCAAATATTTGAAGACAATATGCCCAAACATGAAAAATGGACACATATTTTGATAGGCTTTGTATTCCAAATTAAGAAACACATTGTTAACTCTCAAGAGCTTCAACATACCCAAACCCATTTTCACTATTTTCATTATATTGGATACATTGAAAAGAAAATGATTATGTTATGCCCATAATGGCAACACTATAACCTTGTACTAGTCATTTCGGTTGGTCATGGTGGTCGTTGCCAATTGGTAATCAAAATGACATGGGCTTTGACAATTCATATATCTTGTTGAAAGATCATGAATTGATAAATGAGACATTTTCATCAATTTCTCCTATTCACTATACTCTTGAGGATGCAATGTTTATTAGATCTACATATTTTCTTGAGGTTCAACTACTAATAATATGTTTGTATACAATATAATACAAATTTATCCCTTTCAAAAAAGAGAGAGAATCATCTATACACAATACCAACCTCAAATTACTAGATAATTAAATTAAGAATATACTTCATCTCAAATACTATAAACTATATAAAATAACATGCATTACAACAAAAAAAATAACTTTTTAATAATTTTTAAGTAATTGAAATATTATAAGAAAATGTATAATTAATTAAAAAAACAAACATACTTCTTTATAATTTTTCAATTAATTAAAAATATACTCACAAACCAATACCTTTTAAATTGCATATTACACATTAACAATGTTAATAAATAAAACACAATCAAAATAAAAAGAAAAAGAAAAGCTAAAATTATTGTGACTATTTCTTATATCAATTTTTCACACCCCATGATACTATTATATATGGGCAAGGGGCCTATAGTGGAGCACCCTAACTTCGTGTTTTTCAAAATCTTACATGGAAACTTCAAATCACTCCCAAATTTGTATAACAGTTTATTTGGCAACTCATGTGCTTATATATTTTGTTTTAGGGCCACTCAATCAAATATGGTGCCACATCAGCGTGCTTTTTGTAGAGGTATCCAAAAATACCCCTAAAAAAAGTGAGACCAATAGTTGTGCACTAAGTCATGTTTTATTGGTGCGGCGATGTGTCATCATAGGATTTGTCATTTTGTATACTTTATGGATAAAAATTGTTTTACAATTAGATAATAAGGTGCTCCACTATGGAGCCCAATGAGGACTACTGTTGTCCCCACTATTAGACCCCGCTCCACTATGAACCCCTCTCCCCTAATATTTCTCAATGCAATTGTGTTAGAAAATTTTAAAAATAGATATCAACATTTGTGTGACTGTTACGTTGTCCACCATTATTGTTATGGTGCCTCTTCGCCACCTTTCTTTTGGCGGCTCTCTCTTTTTCGTACGAATAGATGAAGCTGCCTTGCACATGCTCCTTGAATCAACTGCCTCCACATTAGGTAGTCTGCGTTTCTTCCACGCGGTTTCTACGCAATAATACTCCCTCGATCTACGTGTCTGATCACTTCTTATCTTTCATAGTTACTGAGCGCTTCACCTCCTCCAACACCAACCCTACTTTCACAGCTTTTCACTGTTTGTGTCTTCCCTTCCATCTGTTTCCATGGCATTGAATTCTACAACTGGCGGTCAACTACAGAGTGAGCCTACAAACACTTCACAAGGAACTGCACCGTCTTCATCTACTTTGTCTACATCGTCGTCTCGGAGCGTGTTTTCATGCTGCTTTGGGCGTTCAGGGGAATCCAATGCCAGAGTATCTACTTCTACAACTTCTGCTCGACTAGAGAAGGAGCCTGCAAACACTTTTCAAGCAATGGCGCCGTCTTCATCTACTTTTTCTCCTTCATCGTCTGGAAGCTTGTTTTCATGCTGCTTTGGGTGTTTAATGGAATCCAAGCGCAAGGCACCTCCTTCTTCTACTGATCTTATACCAGAAAATGAGGCTATGGGTGCATCTGCTTCTACCACTGATCTTAGAAAAGAAAATGAGGTTATGGGTGCATCTGCATATGCTTCTACCACTGATCTTAGACCAGAAAATGAGGATATGGGTGCATCTGCTTCTACCACTGATCTTAGAAAAGAAAATGAGGTTACGAGTGCATCTGCTTCTACCACTGATCTTAGACCAGAAAACGAGGGTATGGGTGCATCTGCTTCTACCACTGATCTTAGAAAAGAAAATGAGATTATGGGTGCATCTGTTTCTACCACTGATCTTAGATCAGAAAATGAAGGTATGGGCGCATCTGCTTCTACCACTGATCTTAAAAAAGAAATTGAGGTTATGTGTGCATCTGCTTCTACCACTGATCTTAGACCAGAAAATGAGGGTATGGGTGCCTCTGCTTCTATGACTGATCTTAGACCAGAAAATGAGGGTATGGGTGCACCTGCTTCTACCATTGATCTTAGAAAAGGTTACTGGTGCATCTGCTTCTACCACTGATCTTAGACCAGAGAATGAGGGTATAGGTGCATCTGCTACTACCACTGATCTTAGAAAAGAAATTGAGGTTATGGGTGCATCTGCTTCTACCACTGATATACCAGAAAATAAGGTTATGGATGCAACTGGATCTAATTTGACCACTGGTCTTATACAAGACAACAAGGTTATGTCTAATTCAGAGGGAATGGCACAGTCTGCATCTACTTCTACCCCTGGTCTTGCACCGGAGAATCAGGTTACGGGTGCTTTTCCTGAAATCACACCATTTGCATCTAATTCTACCCCTGATCTTGTACCAGAGAATCAGGTTACGGGCGCCTTTCAAGGAATCGCACCACCAGCATCTACTTCTGCCTCAATGCTCATGCACAAGCCGTGCTACGAAGTATTCATCAATCATCGTGGACCCGATGTCAAGCACACGCTAGCTAGCAGTATCTATAATCTCCTCAGAAACATGAAGGTGACAGCTTTTTTGGATTCAGAGGAGTTGGAATATGGCGATTTCTTGCCTACGACATTAGAAGCAGCTATGCGCAATGCCTTGCTTCATATAGCAATTTTTTCTGAGAATTATGCAAAATCAGCCTGGTGTTTGGCAGAGCTCTCATTCATGCTTAAAACTCGCACCAAAATTGTTCCTGTTTTCTACCATGTGGAGCCCACTGACCTCACAGGGGTAGCTCAAGGAAAAGGGATATATGCTGATGCATTTCTGCAGTATGAAAAGAAGCGTAGATACAGCCCAGAAAAGCTTCAGGAGTGGAAAAAGGCCCTCCACGATGTCTCATTTTACACTGGTGAAATCATCGAAAATAAAGAGTAAGAACCAACCATTCTGCCTCCCTAGCTTAACAATTATCCATTCTCTCTCATGTCTGCATTTAACTTTGGCATAATCACTCTTAAGCATTTTGATTTTTCTATGCATTTGACTATGGCATAATCGCTTGATAGCATTTTGAATTTTCTACGTTTAACATGTCCAGTGATGAGATGAGGCTGCTGAAGAATATTGCGAATTGTGTTTTGAAAGTTAAAAACGATGTGCCATTAGAAATTGCAAAACACCCAGTCGGTCTCAAAGAAATAGTACAAGAATTTGAGATGAAAACGCTCCAACCAACCCAGGGTGTACATATTGTGGGAATATGGGGCATGCGTGGTTCTGGCAAAACAACGCTTGCCAAAGAGTTATACAACAAAAAATCCTCATCGATGGAGAGGTCAAGTTTTATTTTTGATGTTAGAGATGGTGCAGCCAAAGGCCTGTTGCAGAACAAGCAAATTCAACTCCTCAAAGACCTTGGAGTTGAAAATGTGGCATTTGACAATACAGAGGATGGTAAGGAAATTCTCAAAAGGCATTTGAGATATATCAGGGTGCTCATTGTTCTGGATGATGTGGATGGGGTGGATCAGTTGGATGCTCTGTTGCCAACATATGACAGCCTTGGATGGGGTAGCCTAATTCTTGTTACAACACGGGAGTATGAAGTTCTTAGATCCTGGGGCATATCTTCTGTGTACAAAATGAGAGCTCTTGATCCAGTTTATGCCGAGCAACTTTTTTGTTGGCATGCCTTTTTACAACCCTCTCCCCCGAGTGGATTTGAGGAGCTTGTTAAAAAGTTCTTAGAGGCTTGCAACGGATTACCTCTATCTCTCAAGGTATTTGGAGGACAGCTATATGGATAGTACAACAAAGAATATTGGGAGTCTCTGCACCATAAGATCTCTAGAATATTGCCTGATAACATTAAAGAGAAACTCAAAGTAAGTTATGATGCTCTTGATGACAAAGAGAAAGAGATGTTTCTTGACACTGCTTGTTTCTTAATCAGAGAAGATAACAGTTTGACAATTGAATTATGGAACGGATCAGGATGGAGTGGACTGCACGGTTGGGAAAGGCTGTTGAATAAATGTTTGGTTGAACTTGACAAGGACAATCACATTCGAATCATCATTCACCTTATCGACTTTGGTTACCCCCAACAGATTATTAATGCTGCGAAACAAACAGAGCTGAGATTTAATTTTGTGAGTACGCAATAGAAAAGAAGTTTGTTGTTTTACAGGTTAAACAGCTGCTTTATAAAGACAGTATCCCTAAACTTACCTGTTTACTCCATGCATGTGTTTGAACCATAGTACCGAGACTCGCCGGAAGCGTGCAGCGAACCTACGCGCCTAGCAGCGATCTAAACAGCGGCTGGCCGAGCCATGGACTTCGCCGGCTGAGGCAGAGCCCGAACCTTGGCGGCGGCGGCCAAAAGGCCAAAAAACAATAAAAACTCTAAATTTTTTTAAACTGTTTTTTTAATTATATCTTCTATTTCGCCCTAAAAGGGCACTCATTTCATTCATTTGGCAAAATAGGAGAAGAAGAGAGAGTTGTGAAGAAAAATAGGAGGAGAAGAGAGGGCAACCAGCAACTTGTTGAAGAAAAATCCAAGAGCATATATCATTTGGGGAGCTTCATACCAGCAAGGAGGTGCATTGAAAGCTCATTACCAGTGATTTGGAGGAGTTTCTATTGCATTCCAAGCTAAATCTAAGAGGTAAGTTCGATTTTAATTGAGTTTTTTTGTGTTTTTTTAACAAATATTTCATTGTAATTTGTAAAATTCACTATTCTTTTGAGTTTGCATATTTTTTTTACAAACCCTACTTGCAACTTAAATAATTTTAGAAACCCTATTTTGTGCAGCCACATTCATTTGCAAATCATACCATATTATTATTTTCACAATGTCTCATACCCCAGTCAGAAAAGACCCTGCTTGGAAACATGCTGAAATCTTTCCCGGAATGAAAAAAGGAGACGCCAAATGTTTCTATTGCAAAACAATATATCATGGAGGCATAAATCGATTAAAATATCATCTTGCACGCATACCCACCCATGATGCAGTGGGTTGCCCTGTAGCACCTCTTGAGGTTGTTCGTGAAGTACAGGTGCAATTAGAAACTTTTGAAATGCAAAAAGAATTGAAAAAGAAACAGAAGCAGGAGTTGTTGAGTGTTGGAGTTGGACAGGGACTTGGTGCTGTTGGAGATGCTTCTTCCATGCCTCCATACCGTCTTAGTGCTAGTGCTTCTGGTAGTGCTTCTGTTTCTGCATCAGCAATCCCTATGCGTACTCCTAGTGTTGGTGGCGCTGCTACTGCTAGTGGTAGTGGCAGTGTTAGCATTGGCCCTAGAGTTCGTAAATCTAGGGTGGACTCATATTTTGTACCACGCACTACCCCTGGTTCCCAACCGTCGCTTGAGAGCATGGGTTGGAACAAGGACGCACATGATGCAGCCAAAAAGGCAATTGCAGACTTTTGGTACTACTGCACCATTCCCTTCCATGTAGCCAGGTAATTTTTTTTCGTTTAATTGTTTTAAAATTTATATTTAAATTTTAGAATCTAGATGTATCTCATTATCTCATTATCGAATTCAAATTTTACAATACTTATGTAACTTATCAATTTATGTATGACATGTTATAGGTCACCTTTCTAGCAAAACATGGTTGATGCGATAACTATATGTGGGGCGGGGTTCAAAGCCCCTAGTGAAGATGAATTAAAGGGCCCACTTTTGACTCAAAAGGTGGCAGATGTGAAAGCACAACTACAGGAGCAACGCAAGCAGTGGAGCATGATTGGTTGCACCATCATGACTGATGGTTGGACTGATAGGAGAAATAGGACGTTGCTTAATTTCCTAGTTTCCTCCGGAGGTAATTGTTCTTCCTTCAATGCATTGGAATTTGAATTTTATTTAGTGAATCACATAATTTAATATGGCTGATTTATGTTTTTTAATTTATTGAATAATTGGTTTTGTTTTTTTTTTCAGGTGACACCGTCTTCATTAAGTCCATTGATGCTTCTGGCCAATTCAAAAATGCCACATACCTATGTGAGGCCATAGAGGACGTGATAGCTGATGTGGGGGAAGAAAATGTAGTGCAAGTGGTGACAGACAATGCAGCAAATTATGTTGCTGCTGGTAAATTATTGATGGAGAGGCACCCTACTATTTTTTGGACTCCATGTGCCGCCCATTGCATTGACCTCATGTTGGAGGATCTTGGGAAGCTCCCATGGATCAAAACATGTGTGGAAGCAGCAAAAAACGTTTGCAAATTTGTATACAACCACACATGGGTGCTTAACCTTATGAGGCAATACACGGGGTTGAGGGAGTTGTCTCGTCCTGGCATCACCAGGTTTGCAACAAATTTTATCATGATGCAATCCTTGATTCGGTCAAGGGCAGCTTTGAGGCGCATGTTTACTAGTGAGGAGTGGTCTTCCTCATCCTTTTCTACAAGCACTGCAGGGATTGCTGTGGCTGATTGCATTTTTGATGAGCAAGGTTTTTGGACACCAATGGATGAGATTGTGAAGGTAAAATTTAATTCTTTATTATGTTCTAATTTTTAATCATATCTTACTTTTATTTGTTTATTTTCATTCACACTTATTTGTGCAACATGTTTGCACTTTGCAGTTTATTGAGCCCTTGCTAGTTCTCCTACGAGTTGCAGATGGGGAGAAGCCCGCAATGGGCTACATATATGAGGGCATGGATAGGGCCAAAGAGGCCATTAGATCAGTCTATGGTGGAGTTGAGGAGAAGTATCGTCCCATTTGGGATATCATTGATAGGAGATGGCAAAACCAACTTCATAGGCCCATCCATGCAGCCGCATGTTTCCTGAATCCGGCCTTCCAATTCCACCGCGATCTCCGTACAGATAGAGAAATTCTTAGTGGGCTCTACACGACATTGGAGCGGATGTTGCCTGCTGTTACTACACAGGTGGTGCAGGAGATAGATGCCTTCACTAAGGCACATGGAGACTTCTTTGCACGTCAAATGTGCAAAGATAATAGGACAACATTACTACCAGGTAAAAATATATTTAAGGGCATAATTTTCATCTCTTTATATTATAATTTATTATTAAATGTTGAACTTGAACTTGAAACTTGAAATGAGATTGATTTTGTTTCTTTTTCTCATCTCAGATAGCTGGTGGAATATGTTTGGTTCTGATACACCGAACCTGCAAAATATTGCCATTCGTATATTGAGCCAGCCATGCAGTTCATCTGGTTGTGAGCGCAATTGGAGTATGTTTGAGCACATACACTCCAAGAAGCGCAATAGATTGACAGTGGAGAGGATGAACGACTTGGTATATGTTCATTACAATCTTCGGCTCAGATACAGGAAGCTTTTTGACCATGACAAAACCCCGATCAATCTAGACGAGGTTGATCCACAGTCTGAGTGGACCACTGAGGCTACAGATGCAGTCTTTAGTGATGAGGACCTTGATTGGGTGGACCAGGCAGAGAGAGAGGCCGAGGTTGTAGCCATGGCTGAGGAGGAGGCTAGAGCACGAGGAGACATAGCTACTGGTGGTGAGAGTGGTATGGGGACTCAGACACAGGCAGAGACTATGGCTGCAGCTGCAACATCATCCAGGCCCTTTAGACGCCTTCGTAGGAAGGATGCAGAGTCATAGAACATTTTGATTTGATGTCATATTTCATATTTCATATTTGTATGGAACATTTGATGTCATGGATTTCATATTCCATGAGTTTTGTATACATTTGACTAATTTTATATATCTAAGTATGTTATTTCCTTCAGCAACGCAACTACAATGTGTACCTTATACTTATGTAATCGTTGTATACTTATGCATGTGATCAAATTTGCTTTTATTTGTGTTGTATTCAATAAAGGGTGCTTGAAACAAGTTTTAAATCCTTAAAAATCTCTAAATTTCTAGGGTTTTTCAACTTTTTTTAATTTTGCCGCGTCTGCGCCGCGTCCGCGTCCGGAAGCGCCGAGTCCCACGCCGAGTTGCCCTCGCCGAGTCTGAGCCGCGTCCGCGTCTCGTTACTATGGTTTGAACAGCCGATTAATTTTGTAGACTGTTTTGTTGATTAAACTGTGTAACAACTTTTTCTATCCACATTTCCATTGTTGATCCATCATTACAAAATAGTAGTTTTTGTGATCTGAAATGTTGATGGAAAGATTGTTGCAGCTTCCAAAAATATTAATCTACAATATTAAAGACTGCGGAAATTGGATGTCTTTGGTAGATAAATTTATTTTATTTTTTATAATAATCTGTTTTTAATTGATTTTTCATCAGGAAAAAATGCCATTCGGGGGATAAAGTCAGTTCCAAGTGGAATAACAGAGTGGCAGTCATATGGGGTATGTTTGGATCTTTTGTTTCTCTGGATTTACTAAGGCTAGCTTTATGCCTTTTTCCTTATTATTTAATGCATTTCCTATTCAGGCCGGTAAGACCTTTCAAGTAATGATTCCCCAGAGAAGCTCAGATGAGGAACTCATGACCAATACTAGTGGAGGAAACCGGTCACTTGCCCCCTCTTTACCTGGACTAGAGATTTTTGTGATTAGAGGAGATTATTTTAATAAAATAATGTGTGAAGTATTAAGAGAGCTGGCCTGGCTTCGCTGGTATGAAGTTGGGCAGAGAAATCTTCCCTCATGGCTTCCATTGAAAAAATTGTGGGTTCTAGAGCTCTATGAACAAGAATGGGGTGCTGAACATCACTTAGAAGAGCTGTGGGAGGCTGACAGCGATGTAATTATCTTCCTCTATGAAATCTCTATTTGAAGTTATTTAATAATTGCTGTATGTTTTACGTTTCTAGCCTCGGCAATGTGCTGCAGGCTCCTGTACAGTAAAGAGAGCTGGTTATTTCTTATTGCGAAAAATTTCCAAGGATTTCCAAACTCAATCGGATGTCTCAATAAGTTGAAAAAGATAGTAATCACAGAGGGCTTGAATTTTATGAATCTGCCAGAAGAATTTTGTCAACTTCAATCATTGAAGCACCTGCAATTATGTGGCTGTGAAAGCATATCATCACTACCCAACAGTGTCAGTGATTCGAGAAATCTGCGGTATCTACACTTGTTCAACTGCACAAACTTGAGGAGGTTACCAGATTCTTTCAAGAACCCGATGTCTGGAACATCTCGATTTAAGGAGGTGTGAAGAACTCACGTTCACGTCAGAGGACTTGGAACATTTTAGAAAAAATGACAAACCTGGAATTTCTGAGGTTTACTGGGTGCAAGCAAGTGGAAGAGTTGCCTCGTCACATCACAAATCAGGCGTCTTTGAGGGAGCTCTATTTAGATGGTATGAAGAGGTTAAAGGAGCTACCAATTGACATCGGCCAACTCAGCAGGCTACAAAAGTTTATGATAGGGAGTGACTTGTTGACAAGCTTGCCCAACTCTCTTGGAGGTTTGTCCTCCGCGAAGGATCTTTCAATTCGTGTTTGTCCCAACCTTGAATCTTTGCCAACCTCTCTTCAGATTTGAGCTCCTTGACTGATCTTCAAATTAGTCAGTGTTCCGTGTTGGAACGTTTACCGTTCTCTGTGGGGCGTCTTAATCTCTTAGAGCATCTAGACATATACGATTCCCTAATCAACCAAGTAGATTTTGTAGTGGCATCGTTACCATCTGCAGTGAGCAAACTGAGTCGGATAGAGCTATGGAACACAGAGGTGTAAAAGATTTCAATTTCTGAACACTGTTATCCCCAACTTTAGAGACTCATGTTAGTTGATAATTATAATTTAACGGATATCGAAGCATTGCCAACAACAGTCAAGTCAATACCTTTGTCATCCTGTGAAAATATGAAGAACATAAGGGTCATCTGTGATCTGGTAAAACTTGAACGGCTGATAATAAAGTTTTGTTCAGAGTTGGTTGAACTTCCGAGCTTTGCACGATTGACATCCCTGACATCATTTGACCTAAGAGGTTGCAACCGAGTTGAGGAAATCGAAGGTTTAGAATACTGCACAAGATAGGAAAGCTTGGAAATAGAAAACCCTGGGGGAGCTGCCTGGTATAAAAAATTTGAAGGACTTGAAGAATTTGAAGCGGCTGGCAATCAGAGCAAACAGGGGATCAGCTATTGAAGGTTGCATTCAAACAATACAGGTAATAAAAGTTTCTAGGAATAAAAAATTCTAATTATTTTCCTGTAATTGTGCATTGACTGAATGTTGTGTAAGGAATTCGCAGAAATGGCCAGATGAAATCAGGATATGTACGAGGGCAGTACCTAATGCGGCCTCGCTTGTAAATTCTCCACTATCTCCAAATCTCGTTGTGGGTGACTTCTCTCTAGCCAAAAAATTCAGTCCGAGCCAAAATTGGTGCAGAAGGGTTCATCCAATGTCGATGCCATTATGCTCTGTTTTGTTATAAATCGTGTATCTTCACAGATGTCATTACTCAAGGTAAATGGGCATGGTGTGAAGATAGATGAGGGTAGATGGGTATGGTTAGGTCTCTTCACACAACAGCTGGGTAACAAACAGTTCTCAATAGGGTACGAAGGAGAGTGGGGAGAAGAGGACGAAGTGGAGAAAGGTTTGGTTGTGAGGGGTGAAGAGAAAAAATCTACCTCAGGCTTTTCTCAGCTTACTGCCGCTTTACTGCTTGGATGAGGATGAAGAGGAGAACAGAGGGGAAGAGCAAAGACTAGTTCAGGCTTTTCACAGCTTCAAATACATTAATGCATTTAGTAAAAATACTTTTACGTCCATTGAATTCAATTTTCTGTTACTGAGTCAAATTTCTATGCCTCATCATAAATTTGTAGTAAAAGATATAATTCTAAATAAAATGTTGTAGATAGTTTGTACATTATTTAAAGTAGACTTTATTATTTATAATTATAATTAACACAATTGTATTTGAAAGTCATAGTCTTTATTAATTTAAGACATTTATAATTTTAAAATATATTCAATACAAATATGTATAAAAAGAATGAATGCAACATAAGTTGAGAATCAAAATAAATGTCACAAATATATAGGGTACACAAGAAAAGGCACGAGGTGTTATATAGGTGTCCATGTGATACACGAGTCACATTGATAATAATAATTGTTTCACATTGTGAATAAAAGTCTTTAAATGCATGTTTGTTCATTAATAGTAAACTAGATTCCGTATCATCTAAATGGAAATTGAGTGGGCATTATGCATGATTATGATAATTGTTTGATGATTAAGAGCCTTTTTTCATGATTATTTAAATAGTTTAGGCTCTAAGGTATAACATCTTATCTCCTACATAATGTAGTCATCAACTTTGGTGGTTAATAAGGAGATAGAAGTTTGGATGTCTGTTTTCTTATAGATTGATCATAAACCAAGAGAAAACAAGTACCTACATGTCCTTTAGTTATCACGATTCCTTGCATATTCAACAACATAGAATCCTAAATATAGACTAGTATTTCCTATTATGTAATGAGTCCCAAACTAAAGCATGTATCCTTTGGCATATTGAAGAATGTGCTTAAATTCATAAAGATTATGTGCATAAGGTGTTTGCAAGAATCATCAAATTACATTGACATTAAAGGAAAATTTAGGATTGAGCATGGATAATGGATGATACTTCCAACCATAGACCTATAAATAGTGTGATCAATAAGAGATGATTTAGGTGGTGTTGAAGCTTGAAGCTAAGCATCCAAAGGTAATGGAATGGTAGTCATAATTCAAATTTAAAGAATATCTAAGACATACTTTGTCTTAGAGATGAAAATTCTAGTTGTGGTTATGAGATGTTGATGTAAAAGCAATCTTGCATCAATCAAAAATATTTTAATCTCACTTTGTTTGGTTGGTTGTAGATTTCTAGTAATCAGTAAGTCATTGTAGATCCTACTTCATTTCATTGCAATTCCATACCTCACCTTATGGTTTATAATACATGATCTGTCATGATTCTTAATCATATTCACTTTCTAAAAGATTTTGAACACCACAAAGGCATAACTCAGTATCTAAACCTTATTGGGCTTGATAGTTTCAATAATTGGTTACATTATTCAAGGCTTGTGGAAGCATTCCAAATTTTGTGGAAACAAAGGAACATATTAGACAATACATTGGACATAAGAGTTCTTTTTGTATTAACCACATCAAGTTTTATATCACCACTTCCAATCTAGCAGGTTCTACCAACACATTTAGCAAGTTACATGCTTTGTCCAAACATTAGGTTTTGTACCACCTTGCAATTGACTAATATGATTCATAATGATTGAAGCTAATATATAAACACCATGCATAATCATTTGGAAGTAGAGGCGAAAGAATGAGAGCAAGCAAGAGCATGGGGAGAGATCACAAGATGCAATGTCCTCTTTTTGCATAATCTATGTTGTGGTCCAAAATTCACATTTCCTATCAGCAATGTTTTACCTTCATCTAATTTTGTGTATGATTTCCCCCCCTTCATCCCCCATACATCTACTCAAGATCTCCAAAAATTATATGGAGGCATGGCCAATTTTCTAAGTTAGTATAAGCCATTGGAGTTTTGGAGTTTTGGACTTTCTCTTCTTGACATGACTTTCATCCAAATTTTTCTTTCTTATACACTCTTGTCAGGGTTTCATACTTCCCCATTCAATCATACTTCATGATCATCCCATACCTTCATGTCCTCCTATTGTGCCATTGGATTTGTTCATCTCATCATAGCACTCCAACCACTCCTGTTATTTCCTATTGTGCCATTGGATTAATAAGGTAAATAAGGTTTCAAACCTTAACAGACCTTTTGTTGATATATGAAGTCCGATTATACTTGTCTAAATTTTCCCACCTTTTGTCGTGTGTTTTCCCCCAAATTAATTAACAGAGGAATGCAAGGGGGAAAAGTCCCTCTTGCAGAGTTTAGGGGGCATTATCCCCTTGACAGGGGCCAAGGGGCGGAGCCCATGGTGGAGGTTTGGGGGCAATGCCTCAAAAGAAAAAATAATGCCCCCTTGACAGGGTCCAATGGGCGGAGCCCATGGTGGGGGTTTGGGGGCAATGCCCCAAAAGAAAAAATTGGCCAATATCTTAAGAGGATTTTTTCCCGCTAGTATTCAAGATACGGTTGTAAGAAGCTAAAAATTGCTTGGAATTTGATCAATTATTATTGCATGTTGGAGAATTCCAACAGTCACGAATTGAACAATCTACAGAATGCGTGTGGAATACAAAACAATCATGTCGAAATCAGTTTTGAGTTTTTGTAGGGCGTGGGAGAAATAGTGAGCAGAAAGTCACGACTGTGTGATAGAGAAAAGCACAGGTTGAAGCTTTAGGCGCACGTAGCACAGTGCGCGGGTGAATAGAGTAGTGGAAACGATTAAATTAGCTATTGCAAGTTGCATCTATTGCTACAAATCAATAGTAATTTCATTTTCTAAAAATTGATAGTAAAAGTCCACTCTAGAGTTTGTGGACGTAGCCTGTGAATAGGGTGAACCACATAAAACGTTGTTGTCTTTTGCCTCTGTTATTTATATGAATTGTTATTTCTTTGTTTTATTTTTTTTGTGTTTTTAATTTTTGCATTTAATTGATAATTCGACCCTCTGTACCTACCTACAAATTCCTAACATCTTTGCCATTATTGTTGAGGATAGCTATAGTTTGTAAGGGACACTTCTCCATGCCACCCAACACACAACACATAAGCATGATTTGAATGGAAACGATGCTTGATAGATATGCACAACCTCGATCATATACCATTTTTTAGATGGAGGCCATTGTTACAAGTTTCAATGTCCTTTCTAAGTGTCTAATGGTCCAAGAGGAAAGAGGGAGGAAATGAAAAATACCCCAAATAAGCCTTACATGAATTTAGGGATAGATAATTTTGTGTAAATATTAATTTAATTTAGGGTTTATAAGGTTGTATTGTTACAATTAAACATTGTAACAATTTTAGGGTTTATATGGTTACTGTTTAAATATTTTAAATATGTTAACATTATTTTTCATAAATTTAGCATGAGACATTACAATGGTATCAAAGCTAGTGTTCCTTCCAACCTATGAATCATGGGATTCTTGATTCCTAATGTTTGGTGGAACAAGGCTTTCAAGAGACAACTATACTGAGAATAAAGGTGTTGACAACAAGGATGGGATTATAGGTGGCTATATTGATAGACCTCTCTACCCCACCTTCCTATCATTATAAAATATGCTCCTAAATCAATGATTCAAACTCTAGTAAAGGAAGACATCATGGTCAGTTATGTATAATATAAAATATTCTTAGCAAAGATACAAAAAGTACCACCTTTCTAAGATTTCATGAAAATCAAAAGATTTAGAAGTATAGTGGGACAAAGGAAACCAAACATAGTGAACAAACCCCCACAAAAAAATTGTAGCCACAAAATGGCAAGTGAATTCCAGTACTAGCTAAAAGATCACAGGAAAAATGAAAGTCAAAGGTGGCCAAAGAGGAGATCATTGAACATGGCAAAGGGAAAATCTCCTTGTAGAGTGAAGGGAATTCAAACCTATAGCAACAAATAAGACCAAAATATAAATTATTTCCTAAGACACCCTATAATTACAACAAATCAAAGGGAGTCTCACACTAAGATTAAAGTTCAACCAACTACAAAGGAATACAAAATCTATTATATGAAGTAAAAAATAATGAGAATTTTGCAGCATCAAAATCATAATAGCACATCTATGCAAATCCTCATGTTACTAGCACAAAGCACACAAAAGCTTAACATATCCATATCTCATTACCAAAGCAACTACCATTCTAATTTATTTTAGGTTATTAGATCCTCTCACTAGTTTGTTCCTGAAAAGATTGATTGAAGAAAATCAAAATACTTTGGAAAATATTTATAATAAATCCATTATCCTCTTGCAACAAATGGATCCCCAAGTAAGAAGCACATCTAGATCATTACCTTTACTAGGATTACCTGATATGAATAACTGAATCCCCGGTATCAACAATGCCTTGACAAATCATACACCATTGTTGAATCTATTCCCCAGCATGATAAAATCATCATTGAACTTGTTGTCTTATCAACCTATGATACACTAGACTCACACAAGTCCTATGATTACATATCCTAGGAATGGACATGAAGGGAGCATTAAAAATGGGACAATCTAAACTAGGAATACAAGTTTTTAAAGAAAAACCAAATCTCTTCTTTGGATTCAAGACCAAATGCTCAATTGACATATGAAGAAGACACTATCTCAAGTTACCAATGAGCTCACACACTTAAGGATAAACTCCTCACAAGGATTTAATCAAAATCATAGCCATAGTTACAATGCTCAAAATAATAGTCAAGCTAATCAAGGTTTTCAAGGAAAACATTTTAACCCACAAAGATGACATTGTCCTTGGGATAGTAGATCTAATAATGGAGAAGTTCCTAACCCTCTAAATAACACTAATATGACTGATTGTTTTGACATAAACCTTATGATGAATGATTTCAGATTTCATGAAACCTTAGACCATGTTGAAGCTAATTGCCTATAAATACAAAAAATGTCTAGGATTATCCAGGTAAATCCATAGTCTTCCCAAAATAAAATGAACACCATGATAGCATATTCCTATGCTTTGGTTAGTGAAGGAAGCTTAGGTCAACTTATAGAGGAAGATGAATTTACCTTTCCTTTAAAAAATGAGAATGATCCAAAATGTGCAAACATACATGCTTTTCAACAAGGTAGGAATAGTTACAATTTAAGAGGTAAGAAAGAGCCACTCACATATATCATTCCCCCAAGGTCTAGTTCTACTCCCCTAGATCCACATGTGGAAAATAATCCTGGACACCCAAATGGCCTATTGGAAGTCTCTTTAGGCCAATGGGTCCTCAATTCAATAGGACAATTATTGTACATTAGGAAAGATATAATGTTGTAGATAATTTGAAGAGAAATAAAAGCTAACATTTCCCTCTATGGCATGTTGCAAAGTTTCCCTTACCAAAAGTATGCATTGTTCAAGTCCCTCAAGAATAAAAGAGTGGACATACTACTATCCTATAGAAGGAAAAAATTCAAGCCTTCAATTCTTCTAATGCAATGGAAACTTGATGTAGGAGCATCCTGGGCGGATTGGCGATCCACATCACCAAAAATAATTTAGCTTTAGTTTTTCATTTTTGGAGTGTATTTGATTCCAGAGTTCAAATCATTTCGGTCTCTGTGGTCATTTGGAGCAGATTTGAGTGACATTATTGTCAATTATATTTGACAAAATGTTGTGTTGCAACTTGTAATTTCAAGTTTTTATAGTGAATTCAAATTTATTTCAGTTGATCAGATTTTTCAATGAAATCAAATAATTGCTAATTTTATTATAATCATAAATACAAGCAAACATAATTACAGTAGCTTGCACTTGAGGAAGATAAAGAGACATGATAACAAATGCAACCATGGAGAAATAAAAAGATGGAATACAAAATCTAGGACATCTCGTAGAGAAGGGGAAAGGAATAGGAACATAAAAAAAAGAGATTCGAAAGGTTGTGATTTGGAGAGGCAAAAAAAAGAGGTCCAGGCCACGCCACAAGGGAGGTCAGTGTGTGTAGCAATTGTGAAGAGGCCCCTGCACTCGAATTAAATCCATCTTAAAAATTTAAAACAATAAGGAAAGAGGAAAAAGGCAATGTAGAATTGAAGAGGGGTTGTGTGAGGCTTAGAAGAAGGAAGTGAAGGATAGGTGATGGGAAACAAGGAGTCAATCACACTGTGGTGGAAATTAGCTTCTAAATTTAAATAAGTAATTGTGAAGAAAGTAAGGGGTTGATTTGTATGGGGCATCATACAAAAAGTGTATAGTACAGATTAAAACAAGGTGAGTGCAAGTGCCATAAGAGTTTGTGAAGAGGAAAATCAAATGGGATATTTCTTGAGTTTATAGAGTAGGTCATGCCTTGCCTAGGAGAAGTGAGTAATTAGTGAGTAATAGAGGATATCATATTGTAGTGTAAAAAATTATCACCCTTGATAATTTCACCTCTCTTTTTTTTCCCCTTTATTTATTGGCCCCAATTAAGTCCCTAATTTCCTAAATTATGCATTCCAAGGCCTATTTTTACCATTTTCAGAAGGATCACAAGCATTGAATAAATGCAAAAAAACAATGTTTTGATCCCAACACTAAATGTTTTGACAGATAGGGCCAGAACCCATATGCCCATGGGTGTATGGGTCCCCCTATCTTGTTGGGGACCAATTTTTAATACATGTTGGTGACATTTTAACATTTAGAATTCGAATTTCAAGAGTTGACTTTTGGAGTGTAGTTTTTGGGAAATTATAATGTAGTTGCATATAAATGCCTAGTTATTTTATCATTTGAAATCTAACAACAAGAACAAGAATTCAAGAGCCAATAATATTGTCACTTGAGCGTCAAGAACAACATTTCAGAGCATTATTACAACCATTCAAGATCCAACATCATGTCAAAGTTTATGTGTGTTCATGTTCATGTTTTGTGAAGGCTAACCCTTGTAATAGGTCTCCAAAACATTCAAGCATTCAAGCAAGAAAGATCCAAATCCTTGAAGTGATGTGCATGACTTCTATCCTTCAAGGAGGCCATTGAAGGGTGGTGAGTTGCAACATTTTTTGGTTTCATCATTCCTTCCTTTCAATTATCATTTATATCATTGGCATTGCCATTGTGGAAGTGGAAACACTTACATAGGATTTGATTAAGGAAATCCCCTAAATGGCCCAATATTTTCTCTCTTTGTGATGTGCAGATTATAGGTTTGAAGAGGATTGAAGAAAAATTGTCAATTGTTGCATTCAAAGTCCTAAAATTTGTTAAGCCACAAAAACTCAATTACAAAATTACATGACGATATTCTGACAACTTTGCAACCAAGAATAAAAAGCTTAGATCTAGCATCAAAGAAACCCCCAAATCAGTTTTAGATTCCCCTATTAGGGACCCATATGCCCCTAGGTGCTCGTGTCCTCTACATGCTAGATCCAAATTTTTATTACAGGTGCACAATCTCTAATACTTCTTAGATCTACTTGAAATTTATTATTTCAATCAATGTATTTTTGGGACATTACATTTATCATATTAGGTCATATACTTCAATTAGGTTAATCATTCCAAATCATTTCTAATCCATTTCTAAGGCTCAAAAGAAGGAGATCTAGGTCTAATTGACTCACCTTCATGGTTGATAATCAATCTATTCACCTTGTTGATCTTCCTCTTTAGTGGAACTTAGAAAAAGGCCCCTTGTTTCCTAGATTCTTTGCATTCAAGACATAGGATGACACATTTTTCATTGTTTCATTTTGGTGAACCTGACTTGTTAACATCATAAACCTTCTAAAAATTGCATTCAATCATCCTAGATCTAGGTTTTGCATTGCATTATTTTGCATCCTTTATTTAGGGTTCCATATTTGCATAATAAAAAAAGTCATTAAAATCCAAAAATATTGCATCATAGGTTGCATCATAATTTGTATTAGGCTTTATTTTAGTCATTTAGATCATACTTGCATTCAAAATTACTTTCAAAATCATGATTTGTTGTTCAAACATTGTCATACACTTGCATTTTGCGTACATTAAGAAACTCTAGAAAAATAGTCACTGTCAAACCTGTTTGCAAAGAGAAATAGAAACCTTAACAAGCAACTTAAACATTCAATTTTTTAATTTTCAAATCTCCTACCAAGGACTTAGACACCCTTGGGCGACCTTGTCCTTGTACATGTGCATAAGAAAACTTTTTCACAACTATTTGTCTCTATTTGCTCAGTTTGTAGGTACTTGTAGATCTTTGTTTTAGAATCAGTAATTGCATGTTTTAGGCATATTATATATAGTTCATAAAAGTGCATTGTTTTTGTTTCAAAATTGCATCCAAATCATCATTTCTAGGTATTTGCATCTTAGAATAAGTGAATTATTGCATTTCAAATCTAAAATTGGCATTCATAACTTGTTCAAACATCTTCAACATTCTTGCATACTTGTATTTTGCATCAAATTGGGATAAATTAAGAAAATTATGGGAAAGTATTTACTATTACAACTCAGATTAGCATAAATACCCATTGGTGAAATGGAAGAAGGTGTGTGAATGGAAAGAAGTTGATGGGGCGGGATTGAAGAACTTACTCCTTCAAAATTAGGCACTGGGTGCAAAGCTTGTTTGGGCATTGCATTCAAAATAGGATTTAAAATGGACAAAAAAATTAAGAGAAAAACACTTAGATGGGGAGGGAAAAAAATTATTTACTTAGAGAGCTCTACCTTGTGGATCTAGGATCTTGAACTTCATGCACAATTGCATAGATTTGGTGGTAGACTCTTTAACTTGGGAAATAAGATGGACGGTCCGCTTCCTTTTGGGAAGATTCATGGGAGGGACACCCTAAACTTGTTGATAAAGCTTAAATAGCAAATGCTAAAGAGGTAAAAAATGGGTATGGGGGGATAAGGTAAGAGATTACATGGTGGTCTCACCTCATAATGAAGGTTTGAAGCTTCAATGGAAGAGTTTGTAGGGTCTTGGTTCAAGGATGATGTGGAAATGAATGAGTATGAAGAATCAATGAGCAGTTAGGGTGTATGTATTAGACATGACCAAGACTTCCTATGTTAGAATGCCTCCCTAAGTGGGACATATAGTACAAAGGAAGGTTATAAAATGCTAACTGAAAGTGGCATAGAAACAACTATGCTCCCCAACAATCTATGTTGGAACAAGGCATGCCTTGTGAAGGTTGGCATGTTCACTTGAGCAACAACACAAGGGAGATTTCTCACGGTAGACAAGTTTACAAAAGGTTTTTAATGGCCCCTCTAGATGCAACATATGAAAATAGATAGAGGAAGATGAAGAACACCTTTTCTTAAATTGCTCCTAGATAAATAGTTGTTGGAAATGGTTGTGTGCCAAGCTTCAGTGGCAAGCTTCTCTCCCAAACAAGCTATTGGATATGTTAAAATGGATGGCCTATTCTACATAGGCAATCATTATATAACAATATTTGGATAGTAAGCCCCTCCTTGCTAATAATATGGTAGATTTGAAAAGAAAGGAATTGGTGTATCTTTCAAGAGAAGGAAATGCTAGTACAAGCATTGCAGAGCAAGGTGGAGACAAGCTTAGTGGAAGTAGTCAACTCCAGACTCGAGGACTTGGGCTCCAGAAAGGCCAACTTCATAGATTGGGACGCAAAGATGAGATGCACTTGACATGGTTTAGTGATTCCCCCATATATTGGAGAGGGTGGCACCAAGAATTAGGAAGATAAAAGTAAAATTGGTCCCCCCATATGTTGGATGGCATAAGCTTAACTTTGATGGGGCTTCCAAGGGTAATCTGGGCATCTTAGGGGCTAGATGTATTGTCAAGGATTGGAACAATAGGGCTTTGGGAAAGCTTGTAGAACCCCTCCCAATAGGAACTAATAATGTACTAGAGCTATAGGTAGTGATCCTCAGGCTCAGTCTATGTCAAGAGCTAAAGGTGAAGAATCTAGTGATTGAAGGGGATTTGTCATTGGTGATCAATGCACTCAGAACTCAAAAGTGTTGATTGGAAACTTGGAGCTAAACTAGAAATGGCGCTTGGAATGTTGGAAAGCTTTGAGTTGGTAATGATGAACCATCTATTGAGGGAGGGGAAATTAGAGGTGAACTCGCTCTCCAATTTGGGTGTGGATGGTTTCTTAATAAAAGAAGTCGATATCTAATTCTAAGAAACAAAATTGTGGAAGGATGGGTGGGCGTCTTTCCATATAAATTTTTTTGGAAAGAATGAGGAAAAGAGAGGATGACAAAAATTAAATTTTAAGGTTACAACTAGTTTTATACGACTGCCACATGGCAAGATTGGTTTGGGTTGGTGGTGTTTGAGGGTGCCAAATTGGCTATTTTTTGGATGTGACTTAGATATGAGATGCCACAGTAGGTTGTGATAGTGGGTGGTGAAATTATTTAAATGGATTGACTCAGTCTGAATGGCTGACATGGAATGGGTGGAGGACAAATCAGCAGTGACGAGCTGGGTTGGTGGCTCTGATCAAATCGGTGGTCTTGTTGCCATAGTCATGAGGATGTAAGGCAATATACAAAGCCCACAATTAGAAGCTTGGAGTATCACTTCAATCCCTCTTTGGGATTTAGCATGGAGATTTTCATGAGCGAGTTGGATGCATTACATCATTCACAGGCTCGTTTCATGCACAACACACATTCAGGTTAATAATAGCAAGTAATGTCCTGGGTACTTGTCAAGACAAGCAATTTAATTAAAGGAAGTTTGGCTCCCATTTCTATCATTAAGTAATTTGGGTAATTGCATTGGCTGGGTTGTTCTTGTTTAGAGAGGTGTAATGGGGGAGTGCTCTAAGTTTGTTGTGTGCATGTCTTTCGAGACATTGATGAGCATCGACACCAACACTCTGATACAATTAGATAGCATAGTGAGGCAAATGGCATTTGCAGGGCCATCACAAACTAGCGTCCCAAACGAATACTCAAGAAATACGACTCCCTCATCTAAGCAATGGTCAAGTCAATTTTTGGGAAGGGTTTCTTGGAGAATTTTGAGTCTTTTAGGGTGGATACTAACATTACATTGCATTTCTTGGCAATTTTGCTTGAAATTTGAATGGCAAAAAAGGACGTGGAGGTGCTGATGAGAAGGATTTTCCATGCAGACTTGTTAGTACGGATGGAAGAGGTTCTATATGTGGAAACCCCGGGTATGGGTGTCCCTCTGCCACACAACATTGCCCAATTTTATGTGCTCGAGGAGAATGAAATACTACCCATTCATTCTCCATCTAAAGGGTATGGCACTAGTAGAACACAAACAAGTGGTTGTGGTTGGTGCAGATTATCTTTAGCGGGTGTTAAAGCTTCGTTAGTTGTTTGGTGAGAGTTGGGTCCTAGATTTCAGGGCCTTTGCCCATGCCAGTGGTTCTCTCAGCATGGCTCAGTCTACCTGGGTCTATGGTCATGTCTTAGCTTCTTTTATTACACTTTTTAGTCGATTACCACAGTTAAGAAGGTAAGTTAGTGGTTTTATGTATAGTTTATACAAAGCATAGTTTGTTGGGTGTTGATGTCTACAATGTTATAGTCTTCTCAAGGTTATGGTAAAGTGAGATTGTGTCGTTGGTAGTTTGTGTAGTGGTGAAAATCTATGCTCAGGGAGATACTGGTAATATCTGGCTAGAAATTGTAAGGTCTACGTGAAGAGAACTTCTGCATTTTAACACCTACATGACAGAGATTTTATAATCTTTTTGACAATATTAACATAAAACTTTCTTACATATACAAAAAAAAAAACTCACAAAAAAATATCTTTTAAATTACATATTACACATTAACACTAACAATTAAACTAACAATATACTTCATCTCAAATACTATAAACTATATAGAATAATTTACACTACAACAAAAAATAACTTTTTAATAATTTTAATTATTCGAAAAATTATAAAAAATATAATTAATTAAAAAAACAAACATATTTTTGATAATTTTTCAGTTAATTAAAAATATTCTCACAAACAAATACCTTTTAAATTGCATATTAAACATTAACAATGTTAGTATATAGAACATAGTCAAAATAAAGAGAAAGTGAAAAGCTAAAATTATTGTGACTATTTCTGATATCAAATTTTCACACTCCATAGTAGTTTTAGATGATGTTTCTCAATGCGACTGTGCTAAGAAACTTTTAAATCTCTAACACAATAGATAACATTTTTGTAACTGTTACGTTGTCCACGATTATTGTTATGGTCCCTCTTCGCCACCTTTCTCTAGGCGGCTCTTGCGATCTTCCACAGGCTTTCTCTTTTTCGTACGAATAGATAAAGCTGCCTTGCACGTGCTTCTTGTATCAACTGCCTCCACATTGGTCTGCGTTTCTTCCACGCGGTTTCAACGCAATAACACTCACTCGATCTACGCTTCTGATCATTTCTTATCTTTCACAGTTACTGAGCGCTTCACCTCCTCCGCAATAACACTCCCTCGATCTACGCTTTTGATCATTTCTTATCTTTCACAGCTTTTCATTGTTTGTGTCTTCCCTTCCATGGCATCGAATCCTACAACTGGTGGTCGACTCGAGAGCGAGACTACAAACACGTCACAAGGAACTGGACCGTCTTCATCTACTTTGTCTACGTCTCGGACCGTGTTTTCATGCTGCGTTGGGCGTTCAGTGGAATCCAATGCCAGAGCATCTACTTCTATAACCTCTGCTCGACCAGAGAAGGAGCCTGCAAACACTTTTCAAGCAATGGCGCCGTCTTCATCTACTTGTTCTACTTCATCGTCTCGAAGCTTCTTTTCATGCTGCTTTGGGTGTATAATGGAATCCAAGCCCAAGGCACCTCCTTCTACTCTTATACCAGAAAATGAGGTTATGGGTTCATCTGCTTCTACCACTGATCTTAGAAAAGAAAATGAGGGTATGGGTGCATCTGCTTCTACCACTGATCTTAGAAAATCAAATGAGGGTATGGGTACATCCTCTTCTACCACTGATCTAAGACCAGAAAATGAGGGTATGGGTACATCTGCTTCAACCACTGATCTTAGACCAGAAAATGAGGGTATGGGTGCATCTGCTTCTACCACTGATCTTAGACCAGAAAATGAGGGTATGGGTGCATTTGCTCCTACCACTGATCTTAGACCAGAAAATGAGGTTATAGGTGCATCTGTTCCTACCACTGATCTTAGACCAGAAAATGAGGTTATGGGCTCATCTGCTTCTACCACTGATCTTATACCAGAAAATGAGGTTATGGGTGCATCTGCATCTAATTTAACCACTGGTTTTATACAAGAGAACAAGGTTATGGCTGATTCTGAGGGAATCGCACCATCTGCATCTACTTTTACCACTGGTCTTATACAAGAGAACAAGGCTATGACTGATTCAGAGGGAATCGCACCATCTGCATCTTCTTCTACCCCTGATCTTGTACCAGAAAATCTGGTTACGGGCGCTTTTCAAGGAATCGCAGCACTTGCATCTACTTCTGCCTCAACACTCATGCATAAGCCGTGCTACGATGTATTCATCAATCATCGTGGACCCGATGTCAAACACACGCTAGCTAGCAGTATCTATAATCTTCTCAGAAACATGGAGGTGACAGCTTTTTTGGATTCAGAGGAGTCGGAATATGGCGATTTCTTGCCTACGCCATTAGAAGCAGCAATGCGCAATGCCTTGCTTCATATAGCAATTTTTTCGGAGAATTATGCAAAATCAGCCTGGTGTTTGGCAGAGCTCTCATTCATGCTTAAAACTGGCGCCAAAATTGTTCCTGTTTTCTACCGTGTAGAGCCCACTGACCTCAGATGGGTAGCTCAAGGAAAAGGAATATATGTTGATGCACTTCTGCAGTATGAAAATAAATACAGCCTAGAAAAGCTTCAGGAATGGAAAAAGGCCCTCCACGATGTCTCATTTTACATTGGTGAAATCGTCAAAAATAAAGAGTAAGAACCACCCATTCTGCCTCCCTAGCTTGACAATTATCCATTCTCTCTCATGTCTATGCATTTAACTTTGGCATAATCAGTCGTAAGCATTTTTTATTTTTCTATGCATTTGACGATGGCATAATCACTTGATAGCATTTTGAATTTTCTATGTTTAACATGTCCAGAGATGAGATGAGGCTGCTGAAGAATATTGCGAATCGTGTTTTGAAAGTAATAAACGATGTGCCATTAGAAATTGCAAAACACCCAGTCGGTCTCAAAGAAATAGTACAAGAATTTGAGATGAAAACGCTCCAATCAACCCAGGGTGTACATATTGTGGGAATATGGGGCATGGGTGGTTCCGGCAAAACCACGCTTGCCAAAGAGTTAAGCAACAAAATATCCTCATCAATGGAGAGGTCAAGTTTTATTTTTGATGTTAGAGATGGTGCAGCCAAAGGCCTGTTGCAGAACAAGCAGATTCAACTCCTCAAAGACCTTGGAGTTGAAAATGTGGCATTTGACAATACAGAGTACGGTAAGGCAATTCTCATTAGGCATTTGAGACGTATCAAGGTGCTCATTGTTCTCGATGATGTGGATGGGGTCGACCAGTTGGATGCTCTCTTGCCAGCATATGACAGCCTTGGATGGGGTAGCCTAATTATTGTTACAACACGGGAGTATGAAGTTCTTAGATCCTGGGGCATATCTTCTGTGTACAAAATGAAAGCTCTTGATCCCGTTTATGCCGAGCAACTTTTTTGTTGGCATGCATTTTTACAACCCTCTCCCCTGAGTGGATTTGAAGAGCTTGTTAAAAAGTTCTTAGAGGTTTGCAACGGATTACCTCTATCTCTCAAGGTATTTGGAGGACAGCTATATGGACAGTACAACAAAGAATATTGGGAGTCTCTGCACCATAAGATCTCTAGAATATTGCCCGATAACATTAAAGAGATACTCAAAGTAAGTTATGATGCTCTTGACGACGAAGAGAAAGAGATGTTTCTTGACACTGTTTGTTTCTTAATCGGAGAAGATAACAGTTTGGCAATTGAATTATGGAACGGATCAGGATGGAGTGGACTGTACAGTTGGGAAAGGCTGTTGAATAAATGTTTGATTGAACTTGACAAGGACAATCACATAAGAATGCATGACCACTTAAGAGATTTGGGAAGGGAAGTTGCGAATCAACATTCACCTTATCGACTTTGGTTACCCCAACAGATTATTAATGCTGAGAAACAAACAGAGGTGAGATTAATACTTTCTTTTTATTTTGTGAGTAAGCAATGGAAAAGAAAACATCTTTCTCTGCCCGTATTCTTGTATGTAAGAAGTTTGTTGTTTTTACAGGTTAAACAGCTGCTTTATAAAGACAGTATCCCTAAACTTACCTATTCACTCCATGCATGTGTTTGAACAGCCGATAAATTTTGTAGACTGTTTTATTGATTAAACTGTGTAACAACTTTTTCTATCCATATTTCCATCGTTGATCCATCATCACAAAAAAATTGTTGGTGTGATCTGAAATGTTGATGGAAAGATAAAGTTTAATCCAAAAATATTAATCTACAATATTAAAGACTCTGGAAATTGGATTCTTTAGTAGATAAATTTATTTTATTTTTATAATAGTTTGTTTTTAATTGTTCTTTCATCAGAAAAAGAATGCCATTCGAGGGATAAAGGCAGTCCCAAGTGGAATAACAGAGTGGCAGTCATATGGGGTATGTTTGGATCTTTTGTTTCTCTGGATTTACCAAGGCTTTAGCTTTATGCCCTTTTACTTATTATTTGATGCATTTCCTATTCAGGCCGGTAAGACCTTTCAAGTAATGATCCCTCACAGAAGCTCAGACGAGGAACTCATGGCCAATACTAGTGGAGGAAACTGGTCACTTGCACCCTCTTTAACTGGACTAAAGTT
Organism: Sequoia sempervirens; assembly: GCA_007258455.2. Classification (NCBI taxonomy): domain Eukaryota; kingdom Viridiplantae; phylum Streptophyta; class Pinopsida; order Cupressales; family Cupressaceae; genus Sequoia; species Sequoia sempervirens. The sequence continues at coordinate 348,616,058 of VDFB02193867.1, forward strand.
ATTTGTGATTAGAGGAGATTATTTTAATAAAGGAATGGCTGAAGTATCAAGAGAGCTGGTTTGGCTTCGTTGGTTCCAAATTGGGCAGAGAAATCTTCCCTCATGGCTTCCATTGAAAAATTTGTGGGTTCTAGAGCTCTATGAACAAGAGTGGGGTGCTGAACATCACTTAGAAGAGCTGTGGGAGGCTGACAGCGATGTAAGTATCTTCTCTCTGCGAAATCTATATTTGAATTTATCTAATACTTGCTGTATGTTTTACGTTTCTATACCTCGGAAATGGGTTGCAGGTTCCTGTGCAGTTAAGAGAGCTGGTTATTTCTTATTGCGAAAAATTTCAAGGATTTCCAAACTCAATCGGATGTCTCAATATGTTGAAAAAGATAGTAATCACAGAGGGCTCGAATTTTACTAGTCTGCCAGAAGAATTTTGTCAACTTCAATCATTGGAGCATCTGCAATTATGTGGCTGTGAAAGACTATCATCACTACCCAGCAGTTTCGGCGATTTGAGAAATCTGCGGTATGTAGACTTGTTCAATTGCACAAACTTGAGGAGTTTACCAGATTCTTTTAAGGACCTGATGCTCCTGGAACATCTCGATTTAAGGGGGTGTAAAGAACTCACATTCACGTCAGAGGATTTGAACATTTTAGAAAACATGACAAATCTGGAGTTTTTGAGGTTTACTGGGTGCAAGCAAGTGGAAGAGTTGCCTCGTCATATCACAAATCAGGCGTCCTTGAGAGAGCTCTATTTAGATGGTATGAAGAGGTTAAGGGAGCTACCGATTGACATCGGCCAACTCAGCAGGCTGCAAAAGTTGGAGATAGGGAGTGACTTGTTGACAAGCTTGCCGACCTCTCTTGGAGAGTTATCCTCCTTGACTAATCTTTCAATTCGTGTTTGTCCAAAACTGGAATCTTTGCCAACCTCTCTTGCAGATTTGAGCTCCTTGACTGATCTCCAGTTTAGTCAGTGTTCTGTGCTGGAATGTTTACCATTCTCTGTGGGGCGTCTTAATCTCCTGGAGCATTTAGACATATACGATTGCCTGATCAACCAAGTAGATTTTGCGGTGGCATCGTTACCTTCTGCAGTGAGCAACCTGAATCGGATAGAGCTATGGACCACAGAAGTATACAGGATTTCAATTTCTGAACACTGTTATACCCGCCTTGAGAGACTCATGCTAGTTGATAATTATAATTTAACGGATATCGAAGCATTGCCAACAACAGTCAAGTCACTAAATTTGTCAGACTGTGAAAATCTGAAGAACATAAGGTTCATCTGTGATCTAGTAAACCTTGAACGGCTGGTAATAAAGTCGTGTGCAGAGTTGGATGAGCTTCCGAGCTTTGCACGATTGACATCCCTGACATCATTTGACCTAAGAGGTTGCAACCGAGTTGAGAAAATTGAAGGTTTAGAATACTGCACAAGATTGGAAAGCTTGGAAATAGAAACCCTGGGGGAGGTGTCCGGTATAAAATGTTTGAAGGACTTAAAGAAATTGAGGAAGCTAGTACTCAGAGCAAACAAAGTATCGGCTATTGAACGTTGCGTTCAAACAATACAGGTAATAATAGTTTATAGGAATGAAAAATTCGAATTATTTTCCTGTGATTGTGCATTGACTGAATGTTGTGCAAGGAATTTGCAGAAATGGCCAGATGAGATCAGAATATGTACGCGGGCAATCCCTGATGCGGCCTCACTTGTAAATTCCTTACTTTCTCCAAATCTCGTTGTGGATGACTCCATCTCTAACCAAAAAATTCTGTCTGAGCCAACATTGGTGCAGAAGTATTCATCCAATGTCGATGCCGTTATGCTCTGTTTTGTTATAAATCGTGTTTCTTCACAAAAGTCATCACTCCGGGTAGCTGGGCATGATGTGGAGATGGATGAGGGTAGATGGGTGTGGATAGGTCTCTTCACACAAATGGGTTCCAAACAGTTCTCAGTAAGTTACGAAGGAAAGTGGGGAGAAGAGGACGAAGTGGAGAAAGGTTTGGTTGTGAGAGGGGAAGATAGAAAACTAGCTCAGGCTTTTCTCAGCTTATTGCCGCTTTTACTGTCTTGATGAGGATGAACTGGAGAACAGAGGGGAAGAGCGAATACTAGTTCAGGGTTTTCACAGCTTCAAGTAACATTAATGATTGAGAGGCAATAATTAATTGACATTGATTACGAAGCTACTGGTAGGTGCCTCTACATGAGCGTTGTGTGACCGGATCTGAATTTCATAAATTATAGTGCCCCTAGGGCAGGGCTTATGCCGCAGTGTAGTTTATTTTAGTTAGTATTCACTCAAATTTTGAGGGAGTTATTTACATAGATGGTGGTCTCATTTTCTGTTTATTTTAAGTAGTAATCTATCTTTTTTTATTTTGAATTGTATAATTTTTTTAAAAAATATATTTTTTTTCTTTCTTAAAAACTTATTTAAAGAGTAAAAGAAATTTCTGGAGTCACATGGTATTTTTGTCAATATGTAGTTTTTCATAATTTCCACAATCTACTCTTAATATTTTCATCATAACTTTTAAATAAATAAAATAATTCTAATTGTATCCCTCTGTATTTTTTAAATAGATGTATTTCAGATATCTATGCTAGTTTATATCTTATACAATATGATATAGTTTGGCACGAAGTCTAATTTTTCTTAATCATTTCAGTTTATAAATGATTATTTAAAAGCTAAAATAATTAGACATTCAAAATATTATATTTTTTATTAAATTTTACTAATTGTATATATTTAGTTTTTGTAGAGAAAAATTACATCTTTAATACGTTTTTTGATGTAGGATAAAATAAGAGTTTGGTGTTATTAAATGGTATAGTAAATTAGAAGGTTAGAGGTGTAATAGAATTGTCAAAGTATAAATATCTTTATAGCAATTGAATTTAGTTTTCTAATATTGAATCAAATTTCTATATCTTATCATAAATTTATAGTAAAAAATAAAATGTGTACATTATTTAAATAACATTTTATTATTTATAGTTATAATTGACACAATTGTATTTGGAATAAAGTTATTATAATTTTTATTAATTTATGACATTAATTATTATTTTAAATATATTGGATATGAAATTGTATAGAAAGAATGAATGCAACATAAG